>JAYKKI010000164.1:0-50034 GCA_039881145.1 Druceiella hillmani
ATTACAAACAAAATTTTGGTTTCTTGATTATGTAATACGAAACGAAATATGACTAAAGTAAATACGATTCGAAGGTTCAAAATATATGAAATGTTGTAATATAAAGAAACTAAAAAGCAAGCTTTGCATATGGACTAAAAAATAAAAAAAATTATGTTTAAATACAAAAACTTTGATCAGGAGTGAAAAGGTGTCGCACAACTCGGTACAACTTAATTTTTGAATAAGCTTAAAATAAGAATAACGTGATTAACATGAAAATTAACTTTAATCTAAAAAAAATTTGGGATGCAATTTACGATAATTGCTATCAAATATTTTATATTTAAAGATTATTTTTAAATTTTTTTGTTCATATTGCTATAAAAGTGTGTTTTTAGTTTTTTTTAACTGTAATTTTATTTTTTTAGTTTCAAAACAAAATCTTTATTTTTGTAATTTTTAGTTTACGTCTTGATACGTGTGCACAATTATAAATTGTTTAAAAAAGTAAAGCTAGTAAAATGTATGTTAAAAATAAAATATTTCTACGTAATAAAATAGTAAGTAAATATTTTTACATTTCAAATTTATTCGCTACTGAAGAAAAATAAAAAAATAAAAAAAATAACTATAAACCTGCATTTACTATATTTCTGGTTAAATGTATTTAAATATCTAATATAATATAATACAAGTAACTAACAGTAACAATAAAATCACATTGACGTTACGGAATCTGATCTATTCGTATCCTTTGATGTTTTATACACGTTAACGGTTTACATATTTCATATAAATATTTATTCATAAATTTGCTTATTATCGTGCAACTTTCCATCATATTTTTGTACATACTCCATTATGTACCTTTTCGAAATCAATTTATACCTAAGTGTGTTTACTATGTGCCTTCTTTATTGCATGCCCGGGGATGTTTACTTTATTGTCGGCCTCTTATTATCGACAAGCGCGTCGACCTCGAGTCTTGACGATATACATAATTATTACTCTGGTAATATGCAAGTAATCAACTTTTAATATAGCTGTTTGGAAAAAGATGTTCCTCTAACAAAGGACAATATTTTGAAATATTTGTTAGGATCTAAATTTGCCCTTTAAAGGTGACATCTATCCGTTCATCTTTACTTATGTACGTATGAGGATACGCTACCGATTTTGGTGATTCCTCTTTCTATCGATTGGTTATATAATAGGGTGGAAGCCTATTGATTTTCAAAACAATTTGTACAATAGTTTAATTTTTATTGACATCTTTCTACAAAAACCTCCTTTTTTTCGTGCCCGGCCACCATCTGCCTATGTTTTATTCGGATCTTCCTACCCCTTCTCTTTGCTTCCTGCTGATTTAAACTTTTTTAATTTTTGATTTTTTCTTATTATTATTTATTTAATATAATTATTATATGTACATTGCCTAAAATCAAAGATTTTAGGCAATGTACTTATTTTTTTGTGTGTTTTTAGGTTTTTCGTACGTTTTACTATTTAAAAACAGTCATGGACTTACATTCGCTCCCAAATTTCAGACTTTATGTAAATAGTTTATTTTCAAATATTTTTCTTGATATGCAATCTATACAAATGATAAGACATTACAAGTACTTTTCGTTAACTAGGTGATTCGGTAGTTAGGTACTATCATGGCAGTGTTATCTTCTTTTAAAAATATGCCGAAATGGCGTTCGTTCAATGTTTATAATTAACATTTTTTGTGATTTAATTTACAATTTATATAACACAATAAGACGGTGATGCGATTAGATATATAACACTGATTGACACAGCCTGTAGTGTAGTTATTAGTGCGTTATATATATATATATATATATATATATATATATATATATATATAAAACACTGATTGACACAGCCTGTAGTGTAGTTACTAGTGCGTTATATTCCTATTTACTCTCTTTCAATCGCAACTTTTACTAAGTATCCTTTATTTTTAATTTTTTAAAGGTGGACTGTGTATCAATAATTTTAACTGATAGAATCAAACATTTTTGGCGTAGGGCTGAAAAACCTTTGTCGTTGTGGTGCGCTCTACATACCAAGTATATTTTTTAAAGATGTTATGTATAAAATACATAAATCGTATTTACAACTTAATTTTTGGACAGATTTAATTAAGCACCAAAACCATAGTTTAAATTTGCGTCCATCTGTTTCCATACGAAATAAAGAAAATCTCAAAAATGCTTGCCAATATTTCATACAATAAAAATTGTAATAGACTCAGATACTTTAGGTTTTTCCATCGACAATAAAACGTGTCTTCGTCGGAAGCAGTTAGTACGGGATTCATCAAATGACTAGGATGTTATTGAAGATAGGATGACCATTGTGGCACGCGAAGCATGAAATGAATTTTTATCTAAGATAGGATCAAGTAAGCCAACGCCCATGGACAGACTTCAGCTGAATCAGCTAAAAAACTGTTAAAGTTAAAACTTTCCAGTTAAACTCGACCGTTGCGAAGTTTACTTCGATTGTTGAGGCGAATCGTCTTAACTAGTTTCGGCGGGGCTTTAAAGTTTACTTTAACGGCTAAATTAACAGTAAGTCAATTTAGAAAACGCTGAAGTTCCTCGGTTTGTGCTTTCGTATATCGTTTAATGAATCCTTGGTTGGTATTCAGGAAGCTTCGTTTATTGATGGTGAAAGACTTGAGGAAACTTTTGTTCTTTTGTTGTACGTCCTTTTTGGAAGAAAGACACGAAGTGTCTTTTTCATAACTCGATAATAAGGAATTTTACATAAAAGTTATAATCAATCCTTTAAGTAATTGATAGTAGGGTTCACGAATGAAACACGGGTGACTGGTTATTCTTTGTTAATATTTATTATTAGGAATTATGTATAAAAATAATCGGTAAGATCGGTACTTTGTGAGGGATACGCGCATTGCACTTTGAAGTTTAATATTCCACAAATGAAGCAAAAATTACAAAAAAAAGAAATATATATATATATATATATATATATATATATATTTAAAAGATATTTATATTTATATTTTATATATATTTATTCATTTTAAAAGAACTACCCAACGGCCTATATATTGATTGGACGCACGAAACGTGTTGTTTGCTTCCTCTTTTCACGTATTGGACGTTAAATAAGATTCATGATTTTCTTTTACATACTTTCTAACATACATACTGAGATCTCCATCTGAAGCCTCTACTTTCAAAATCGTATGTACATAAGTCTAAAACTGTAGAAACTGTGAAGATGTGACAGAGAGCCGGACGAGAACACCGACAAAGAAGGTACAACAATTTTCAATATTTGAATTTAAGCAAGTCTGTCCACGAGTATTACGGTCCTTCTTTTTTGTTATAATATATTCACAATTCTTTTTCAGATAGAAAAAAGATCTAGTTTTAGATACATAAAGAAGACGTTTTCGAGAATTATTTTAATTATGTCAGACTACTGTGAGGAATAAAAAAAAATGAAAAGATTTTACTATTTAACTAGATTTTCAATTCTTAGGTATTGACCATAATGAAAGTAGTGGTAGTAATTCCGTATTTTTGCTACAATAATTTCTGAAGGACGATAAATTCAGTCAGAGGTAAGAAAATTCTGAAAAGTTACCAAGTAACCTCTAAAAATATTATCAACATATGAAGTTCAATTTTGTGGAAGTAATTCAGGATAAAAGAAGCTGAAGTCGGCACGGACAGGTAATAACTGCAAGAGATCGACAGCTATTACCACTAGAATGATTTCGTTTAGAGGCTTCGAACTGAGAGCAGCTGTGTAAGATGCCCATAAACACATCGGAATGATCCATTACGTCTGCCCATAATGGTAGGGTCAATTGAAGTTCGGACCGAAAAGAGTGCTGAAATCTTAGGAATATCCTAATTCAGCAACGAAGAGAAAAAAATTAAACGTAAAATCATATGGCACTGTTTTACAGATGTGTTACATACTTCAATGACTCTGTATAAATCCGTAAGATATTTGTTGAAATAATTTACATAGTAAATTTAACGGGAATAAGAAATAAGTCACTTCAAAGAGGAAACATGGTGCATGAAGTTAAATATTGTGTAAATACGAATCTAAAAAGCAATAAGTTCCTATCCATAGCATAAAATTTTCGAATCCTTTAATAGGAAAACGTATGGAATATGGAAGTATCTCACGCCCTCAAATAGATGAAGCATTATGAAATTAAATATTGTGTAAATATGGATCTACAAAAACAATAAGATATTTTCTGCTGTATGATACTTTTCTAATTTTTTAATTGGAAAACCAATGGAATATGGAAGTATGTGATGCTCTGAAATAGATGAAGCGTTATGAAATTAAATATTATGTAAATATGGATTTACAAAAACAATAAGATATTTTCTACGGTATGATAATTTTCTAAGCCTTTAATAGGAAAACGTATGGAATATGGAAGTAGGTGATGTTCTGAAATAGATGAAGCGTTATGAAATTAAATATTGTGTAAATATGAATCTACAAAAACAATAAGATACGTTCCACTGTATGATACTTTTCTAATCCCTTAATTGGAAAACGTATGGAAGATGGAAGTAGGTGATGTTCTGAAATGTATGAAGCGTTATTAAATTAAATATTGTGTAAATATAGATCTACAAAAACAATAAGATATTTTCTGCTGTATGATACTTTTCTAATTTTTTAATTGGAAAACCAATGGAATATGGAAGTATGTGATGCTCTGAAATAGATGAAGCGTTATGAAATTAAATATTATGTAAATATGGATTTACAAAAACAATAAGATATTTTCTACGGTATGATAATTTTCTAAGCCTTTAATAGGAAAACGTATGGAATATGGAAGTAGGTGATGTTCTGAAATAGATGAAGCGTTATGAAATTAAATATTGTGTAAATATGAATCTACAAAAACAATAAGATACGTTCCACTGTATGATACTTTTCTAATCCCTTAATTGGAAAACGTATGGAAGATGGAAGTAGGTGATGTTCTGAAATGTATGAAGCGTTATGAAATTAAATATTGTGTAAATATAGATCTACAAAAGTGAAATAGATGAAGTGTTGTGAAGTTAAATATTGCGTAAATATGGATCTACAACAACAATAAGATACTTTCTATGGTATAATACTTTTCTAACTCTTAAATAAGAAAACGTATGAAATATAGTAGAATATCATGTCCTGAAATAGATGAAGTATTGTTAAGTTAAATATCTTATAAATATAGATTTTAAAAAATATTAAGACGATTTTCATGTGTCATGATTCTTTTCAAGATATATCTTCAGAAATGTTACGGTTTTTTGTTACGATAAAAACAGAAATGTTACGACATTTTTATATTTAAAGCATTAGTCCTTAAAGATACTTACGTGAAAAATAATTAAACTGGCCAAATACATGTTGGGACACTCATTAAGTCCGGTTTTATAGTTAACGCGAGTTAATTGATACAAATTAATGAAAATACTTTTAGCTGAAAGTCGCAACTAAATGTTAGTATCTAGGAATTTTTATATTTTAAAAACGGTGTTTGAAAAATGAAAGGGTACCGGGAAATGTTGCATACCATCACAACATGAACATCGCACATCACTTTGAAATTTATTACTTAACAAACCGAGCTCAAAATTTTACAAACCGGTCAAATGCAAGGGTTGCCCGCTCATCAAGGTTTCCATACCTAGTTTGAAGTCAAACTACTTTATTTACCACAAGTATTAACTTGTATTTACTAATATAATAAATATTTTGGTAATACGTAATATTATTTTCGTAGAATCTCATTACTATGTATAGTACTGTGAATTTATCAGAAACTATATTTTGTAACATCCTTTTAATTTTCCTACAATCTTTAATTTTTACAGTTTTGACCTCCTAAACCGAAATATATTTTTGAGATTTCGACATATATATAAACTATGAACAAGCAAGTTATATAACCATACCGGTATTAAATTCAAAAGCGTGTGTATTTTGGAAAGCTGTGACACACAAAAAGCGTGACACTGAAGTCTAACCATAAGTGGTCTTTATTTACCATTTTTTACAGAACCCTGAAACGAAAACTTAATACTTTTATTAGATAATATGTTTTCAGGTTATCAGTATTTTACCTAGAAAACTACTAAATCTGTTTATAAATTGTATTTTTTATGAGTTCTAGAAAAATTTTAAAATAAAAATTGTTTAATCAGTTTATTAAAAAATATGACATTTTACATTTTTTTTATATTTCTAGTTTATAAATAGTTAATTTATGAATATGCAAAGTACGTATTACAAAAATGGCTTCTTATTTTATGTAGTAAAAAGCCGACCGAGAGCGTTGAAACTGTTAATGCAAGTTAAGCAAAATAATTTCAAGTGTAAGTTGCAATAAAATCTTGATTTGTATAATTTATGATGAGCCACGTTTTAAAAATTAGAAGCGAAATCATTTTGAAGTTTAATATTTCGCAAACGGATATTATCGAATATAAATAGTAAACGAGGTTCATTTTTCTTTAAAAAAAATATGTAATGATATCAAGCTGGATAAAAAATCACCCAGTTCATTTGTTTGCACGAGATGAAAAAATATGAGAGGTATTTATTTACAAAATTTTATGCGCATAGCTCAAAAACTATAGATACCTTGTAGTAGTGACAGACAGACAGACTGAAGGTTATGATAAAATTATAAGGTTTCTTGTTTCACTACAGAATTCAAAAAATAATATCAAACTCGACAGAGTAAACAGATGAAGTTGCGGGTAAAGCCATAACAAACGCTAACATAAATACGACGTATAAATTGCTTATTACATTTGCTGATACAGCAGTGCTAATTGTTATGATTAATTTCTTTAAATCATGTTTATATAAATAAACATGAAATAAAATATTCATAACAAGTAAAACGAAATCAAAATATGTCAGTAGCCTCTCCTTAAAGTTATACAATATTAGGGGCCAATTCATTAGCGGGACTGCGCATAAAACCTATACCGAACTTTCCAGCTACAGTTTCAAGGATGGATCAGCTGTTTGCAGCCGTGTTTACAAAGTGAATAAGAGCACTTTGAAGGCCGCAAGGTCCGATGGCTTTTAAGTGAGACAGGTAAATTTTTATTTCAAAAGTTTGAGAAATTGTTATCCAAACTTTGTACATTCATCTTGATATTCTCGGATAAAATATGATACGATCGCTGGGCTTACGATGGTACTTCTAAGTATCTACCTTATGTATTGTTATTACAAATAATATGGATGGATTACTCCATTGTTGTATTTGTTAGATACAGAGTGTTAACGGTTACAATTAATGAACTTTTCTCTTATTTTAAACCATTCTCAAAATATATTATTTCAATGTTAACTAAATTGTTATGTTGTGCACGTAACCGCACAGCGGGTTTCGCGCGGCTCTATTATAGAAAAACGGCACGACGCGACGCGATTTTTTAAAAAAGTGTCCCTTATTTGGATCTGTATTTTTAGCGATGTGAGTTCAGAGAAAAGAATATTGATTACACCGGAAATAAGCGTTTTTTTTAAAATTTGATATATGATTAGAAAGGTTTAAATATAGATATGACTGAGAAAATATTGAATATAAAAAATATATTTTTATTGAAAAACAAATTATTTATCAGTAGTAAAGGCTTCAATAAAAAATGTTATAGATTATTTTTTTTTATATTTTTGAGACTAAACAGAAATTTTTTTGAGAAAAATGGCTGCAACTGACATAGATTATAAGGATGGATTTTTTTCCTTCGAGGTAGGGAATGCTAAAAAATAATATAAATAAAGAAATAAAAAGCATTAGAATTAGAATTAGTAGAACGTATATGAAATAAAGTTAGCGAGTGAATAATGTTCCAGAAGAGGAGGAAATGGAAACCTTTTGCCTTATCGTAGATCACTTTGCCCAGGTAAAAAGCAGGGTGAAAATAAAGATAGAAAAATAGCACTCAGTTTCCGTTGCACATTTATTCTGGTCTAAATAATAAATTCTTTATAAATTGGCGCAATTTTCCATGGACTCCATTACGACCAACCATTATCTCAAATGTTATGGCCAAAACGTTTTATGGCGTTTTTAAAACATTTCTATTTTTATGTGTCCACATAAAAAGTGTTTTACGTCTGGCAATGTTATGGTGATATTTACGCAAGGCGTGTTTCGCCTGGGCTCGTCGTGAAGGTCGAGGGGGATCCAAATCGTCACTCACTTCCTTGTATCTACCTAAACACTTATTTTCCATTTTTGGACAAATAAAAAATAATCTGTCACAAATGTTAACACGGTGTCCTCGTGCCGTACGGGACCATAAAGTATTGTAATTATCTTTAAGTTGTTTCAAGGATACATACATTTATATTTCCTAACTCGGTTATAAGAACTTTTATAGTTTGAAGTAAATAATGAAGCTTGGTTTATCTATGCCAAATTAATTTATTAAAATGTATATTTACTTTGGGATTGTCAATTTATAATATTTACAGAAATCCATAAATAGGATGCTATGTCCTTTTATGTTTTAAAATAATATTTCGGTAACTTAATATCGATATTATTTGGCACACAGGTCTATATATACAATTTTATAGTATTTAAATGAAATTTGTTTTTTTTTTATTTGAAAAGTTATCAAAATCTATTAAGTTCGAACACAGATTGCACTATGAAGGTTCCGTATACCTAACACACACATATGGTGAATATATAAAAAAAATGTGATCTAGTAATGTTGTATCCATGTAATGTTCTAGTTAGATTTTAACGAAATCTGATTCTTTCACCATTGAAAAGTTAAGAGAAAGTTTAAGTACATTCGTAAATAAGGAAGGGTGGTAGAAGGTTGTTTAATTTTCGCATATTTTTAAGAATGTGATTTTTAAATATTCAATTTAAAACATGAAAAAAATATTTTGAATTTCTCATGACAAGGAGGTAAAAAAAAAATAATTTCTCATAAAATTATAATGATAAAAAATAAAAAAAATTGGTACGAGCTTTATTCACATCTCTTTAATTCTTACATGCATATTTGAAAAAAGTTAGTGCAAAATATGTGGGTCAATGAAATGTATTTCTATGCCAAAATTTCAAGTTTCTAAGTCGCATACTTTCTGAGAAAATTTAAAGTGACAGACAGACTTGGAGATATATGTGTTCTTATGAGGTTTTCTCTTTATCTTTCAAAGTACGGTAATTTAAAAAATATGTATGTTAAATAATTTGCAAAAAAATTTATTATGCATTTAACATAGAGAAATCTTCTCAGCAGGTGTTTCAGGTAGTATTGTTAAAATGATCTATAAAATATATTAAATTGTTGAATTTGATTATAGGCTAATACTTTACTTCGCAAAAGTTAAAGTGACTCCGTCATATTAAAAATTGTCAAGAACTAATTTTAAATCTTCATGCATACAAGTTTTATAAAATTTCCAAGTAAACTGACCAAGTAAAATTATGGGTTATTCTCCGCTTTAATGTTTAAATTTATACTTATAGTCACATTTGTTACTGAAATACAATCATTTAAATTTATACTTAAAGTCACATTCATTACAGAAATATTATCTTTCAATGATGCCAAAGTATGATATGTTACTTATATATAAGATACTTGCAACATTTTAATAATCCCATTTAAAATAAAAATAATAATAAAAAATAAGCAATTATATTCTACATTCCGCAAGTTAATATTTAACCTGTATAAAATATTATTTCATTCGGTAATTATATTTTAGTCAAGAGTAAAATTTTATAGATATTAGTTTCTAATCCCGAATTTAATTTAATTTTTATAAATGAAATATTTTGCAATAAAATCAACAGTTATAGATTAAGAAATATTAATTATTTACTTCCTGATAACGATTTTAATTTAAAGCTTTTTCTTACGTGGTAACTCAAATTCACATAAGTATATTTTGTACATTAAGCTGAATATGAATAACATTTTATGTAATAAGACTAATAGCAGGGACTGGAGGAGGAGAATAGGAAGTGGAAGAAAAAGGAGGAGAGTGCAGTAAGAAATGTAGAAAGATCGCTATGACTTTTCTTGAAAATGTACATGACGGTGCATATACGATTTTCAAGAGTCTTCTCAGTATATATGAGGTACATGAATTGGTTGGGATGTATTTATTTCACAACAGTGTATACTGTAAACGAGTCTTCATACATTATAGTGTAAGGTAGGATAGGGAATCAACGTTGAATGAACTATAGATGTTATTTAATAGACTAAAGAAGAAGGGAAGACTATAAACATTATATCGACTTTACTTAATTTTCCAATATGACATAAAATCTGGAGCCAATATTTAATGAGCTGCTGACATTATCTAATGTATTAAAGAAGAATGAACGACTATAAAAACTGTATCGATGTTGCTCAATTTTCCATTATGATATAAAATCTGGAGTCAATATTTAATGGACTATTGACATTATTTAATGTATTAAAGAAATACAATAAACTGTAAAAATTATGTCAATGTTGTAGATTCTTTCATTTGACCAAGGATTTATACATGGAAAATGTCGTCATAATTTTAATCTAGAAGCAAAAATATATCGGATATACACATTTTGTAGTAATCGTCTTTATGTAATTTTGTATTATATAAATTGATTTATTTAGAAATGTTTACTATCAAGAAGAGGGGACTGAAATGCATGTGCATATATTTATCTCTATTAGAAATTATAACTTTAACAGTAGTAAGGAGTTGGCTAACCTAAAATTATAAGTGAGCCCTTCACACAAAAAAATTATTGATTCTTATTTCTGATCCTCTGCTTTGACGTAGTCGTATATAAACTAAAATTCGAAATTTTTGCATTTTACATACGCACTTTCAAAATGGTTTGAAAAGTCAAAAATGGTTCAATAAATATTTTAAGAGGTCATATAGCAGACCAAAAGATAAAAAACAATAACTTGTATTTTCGCCTATTGTTAATCAGTTGTCGAAAACATTTTTGGTAGAAATCTCAGATAAGATTTCAAAAGTAACCATGACAATTAAATAGTATCCCATCAAAAAATTAGTGCAAAAAGGACCAAGCTCCTCTTTGAAAAGTTGTGAGATAAAACCAGTGAGATAACAATTGTAAAAATTAGTGAGATAAAAGCAGAGAAATTTTTGCATAGCTTTGCTAGAAAAATGTATATGGTTGAGTTAAAGTTTTACGTCTGGATTTATTGATTATTATATCTATCATAACATTGAACTTAGACGCGATTAAATTCCTATCTCACTATCGTTTTGCTGAATGATAAGATCAACAAAACCAGTAAAATTGTCTCTGCGTAACTCCGGTTTTGAACTGATAGATATTTTAAAATTATCTATGGTGGCTAAGTTCAATATTTAATATTGGATTTTAAGAATAGTAATATAGAAAACCGGCCGTGCGACTTCGATGTTAGTGGTACGTTGTTGTACATCCAGATTCTAATAAGCAACAACAACGACAATATTTATGTAATTCCATGTATAATCAGAATGTTCTAGTAAATTATATAATACACCACCTCACCCTTAAACAGAATTTTGAGTTGAATTTATAGATTTTACTATCTTTTTATTTGAAAATAAAACTATGTAAGGTTATCTTCGGCTATTCTTGAATTTAGCCTTTCTGAAAAGCTTTGTGTAGTGAAACGGATTTGTGTGGAATTAAGTAAAGAGATCTCATAAGAACAAAATTTGGAAGAAACGGATTGATTTATAGAACTTTTCTAGATAAACACAAATTTTCACAAAGCAGATATAAAGAGAATACTTATGATTCAGTCTAGTATTACAGTAGACGAGGAAGGAGACTTTATACAAGTAAGCAGTAGATTGTCTGAGCATTATAGCTCCGGAGAAGGCGAAACTGAAGCTGCATAACGTTGGGTAGACGGGAATAACTTTTAGTATGCATGAGAAAGAGATATTCTTTATCTCGAGAGAGCTTTTACCATTATTAAGCTTAAGCGTTGTCTCAGTCTAAACTAAAGTCGACTAAAGTTTAGCAAATATATTGGCAATTTGAGTTTTCCTTTAAAAACAAAAAATTGCAATACACTTATTACTCATCTTTTGGTTTTAGAGTCAAAATACTTTTATTACAAAAATATTTGTATATCTAGAAGATTTGATATTGTTTTTAAAGAAAAAAACTAGTTTACGACAAAATATGTGTTCTTAAATGATATGATAAAAAATAACCATGTAATGTTATTAAAAATAAGGTTTTTCGTCGGTACTTTTATTGCAGTAAATTTATTTTAAACATTTTTACTTTCACTGTTCACTCTCATTTAAAAAAACTTGCAATGAATCTGTTTTTTATCGTTAGTTTTATATTTCAATTAAATTATTTTTTAAATGAATTGTACAAACTTATGCCAAGTCTTACTCATTATATTCATACTCACACAATCTTACACAATTGTTTGTAAATAAGATGTTGGCTGTTAAAACAGAATTTGCAGCACGATTATTTCAAATTTTGCAAAATGTCGGTTAAGAACCGAATGTTTCCATAATTTCGTATTTTGGTAAAAGTCATCGCATTCAAGAGGTCATAAAATAAACTAGAAAGACGAGTGGAAACAATTTCGCATCCCTGACGATTAAGACAAGCGATCCCCATGACGATTGGCAATGGTGTTTCTAGGATCGTATATTATTACATTTAGAGCAAAAAAATCGAACTTGTCCTAAGAGCAGGAATTCATTTTGAAGAAAAAACTCATACATAAAATTGCTTAAATTTCAAGAAATCGTGAATATTTTGTTATTAGGATAGTTTCTCTAATGTACAATTCACATTTCCTAAGCATAACCAATTTTGCTGAGTAGTATGCAATATATTCCGGCAATCGTTTTTTTTTCAGGAACAACCCAGGTGTCTTAAATCCATGCTCGGAGTAGGGTCTCTAAAAAATCTTTAGAATTTATAGTAGAAACAATATTATCCAAACGCAAGTTCGACAAATTTGGGCTTAGTATTGGATGTCATATTGACAGATAAAATAATATGTTTTCATATTTTACGTAATACGTCTGTGATGTCCCCAGCTGACCTGTTTCAAAAACAATCAAACAAATAACTGTTTGTCATGGTATCCCGTGATTAGTTTGGTGTTGGCTTGTCAGTGATAACGTCTCAACGTGTGGTAGAAAAATGTTTTCCTCGCAGCCTGTCGATTCAAGTGTCCGCCCTCATGATTAGGTCCTGTCACGGCTAGTGAGATGGGGTGGGTTGGATTTCCTAATTTGTGAAGTGGAAGTAATAGATTCAATCGGTAACTGTGCCAATTTTGGTCAGCCAGTGATAAAAGGTTTAATACCTAATCTAAGTGTTGGTAAGCAAATAATTTCGGTATAATTTCATACCGTAATCCTAAACACCTATATCAGTTCTTTTTTTTGAGAATTGATGTTGGATTTTAATTTTAAAGAAAATGATTTTCTGACTATAGTACACAACTTCTTTTGCAACCGCAACAAAATGATTTTTATATTCTGCGCTTTATAAAATTAATACTTATCGACAACCAATATAATTAAAGTTTTCAGTCAATTCAAAATTTTTTTTCTACTTTTACAAGTTAGATGTAATAAAGGCTCGGTAGTTTTTTTGGTTTATGGTGAGCGATCGGTATGTAAATAATTTTAAAGTTTGGCTACCTATTTTTCCATATATATATTTTGACTTCATACACGATATTAATTTGCAGAATATAACAAAATAAAATAATGAAATTAAAACAATTGCCTTCGTGTGAAATTTTATTCATTGCCAATATATATATATATTATATATATATATATATATATATATATATATATATATATATATATATATATATGTATATTACGTAGAAACAGAGATATCGAAATTTAAAACTTGTTCTTTAATATGAGAATCTTAACAGCGTCTGTTGATGTGATAAACATTCTGAATTAGAGATTAAAACAATATTTTTCTATGTAATAGCCATAATTGTTTAAGTTACCAAAACCATCAATAATAGTTCAAAAGCTCCCTCTCCCATCAAGTAATTACGTACAATCATTAAACGTGCGTTGCGTGCAAAATCTTAAGAAAGCTCGGTATTTATATCTTTATTCAATTGTCTACTTGCATATATACATAAACTGTCTCCCTATTGTTCTAATTCGTCTTGAAGAATAAGCGTGTCCGGGGCCAAACACGAAGGTACATCGCGCACGGAACAGATCCATCCAACAAAGTAGAAAGTTTCACCTTAATGACGGCAATTTCGTGTCACGAACTCTGCTTATGAACATTTCATGGAAAAGTAATTAATGACTGAACAGAAAAACTTAATGGCATCAGACGGAGCGCGATGTCATTTATCGACGTGAAGTATTGAGGCCGTCATTAATGACTACCGGCTGCATGTCGCCACGAGATGGACGGATTTTCCTAACGACGCTTTTCTTCTTTCATGACACGCCCTCTCGATGTCGAATGATCAATGGTTGTTTGATGGCGCACTTTGACTTATTTTAATCATATTTATTCATTCGGGTGCGATCATTTCAACAGCTGCTGTTGTGGACAACATATTTTATACGTCGTCCTTTTATACTTTTGTTATAAGTGATTGTTTACGTCAAAACTAAATAAGTAATAACTGTTATCGAAAGCATTTTGAGAGGTAAGTTTGTTAAGTTGTTGTAAATGTATGACTGAAGAACTGAACTGAATATTGATAAAATATTAAGTAACTTGTCAGCATTTGGAATAAAATGTTTTCTTTCGTCATCGTTTTATAGAACTGAAGTAAATTCTTGAGGTCCAGTAGGTACATCAAAAGGAAAACAAAACGAAATATTCATCAGGTTACTGATATGTTCGTTCATTTATACATCATAGCCGGTGAAGTATAAACTTGAAATTTTTCATAATGATAAAGCTAAATAGGTTAGGTGAGGGTAATAAAAATAGGTTAGGTAAGGGTTAACATAACCCTCAAAAACGTCTATACCAAATTTCAAGAAAGGACAAAAGAAGTAATCGTTTTTTTTAAATTACATGTCGTACAGTAACACAATTGAAATGAACATCAAATGAAATAGCAAGTTATAAGGATACGGAAACTGTTTAATATTAAAGTATTTCCGTTAAGCTTTTTACAAATATTAATAAAATTTTGCACCACGTAAATATTGCTTTAATAATAATATGCTTAAATATAATAATATGAAAGATACACATCTTTCATACGAGTAAAAATATCCCGAATTTGTCAAAAAATTACAATATTCAAAATTATTGTTATAGTTTTCCGGAAAACTTTTACTCAGTACTTTTTTCTTTATAATTTTACTTAAGAAATTATGGAGATAAATGGGGTATTTTTGGTGCATGTTTTCAATAATATCTTCAGAATTATCTTACATAACATTTTTAAAAACATTTTTTGAAATCCTTTTTAATAGCCTTTACAATTTATATCTCATGTGACAGTACACTAACCCATTCTTAAATTCTCAGATAAATATAGTTAGGCATATTTCGCAAAGGTAAGAATATTTTGAAATATGCGAGTTACATAAAATATTAAAAAAAAATTTTTTAAATCCTTTTAAAAAGCCTTTATAATTTATATCTCATGTGACTGTACACTGACCCATTCTTAAATTCTCAGATAAAAATTGTTAGGCATATTTCGCAATGGTAAGAATATTGTGAAATATGCGAGTTGATAAGTTCCATTACTGTCCCAAATTCCAACTTTCACGGTCAGACAGCTTCTGTGAAAAACACATGGACATGAACCATAGATTTAATTTACTAGATAGATGAACAAAGGTAGAGTGAAGGCGATAATGTATAACAGCAAGGTTATATGTTAGAAAGAGAAAGCACTATAGAAATCCTTGGAAATATGTATTCCACGCAGTTGGCACTTATCGTCATGAATTGCTCTTGTTATTATTTGGCGATTTTGAGTTTGTTCATCGTTATTTCATTAAAATAAGTATATTTAGAAGAATGGATCCTTGTTCTGTACATGAGTTACAGCACTGTAGCTATGCTAATTTTCAATATTTTGCTATTACATTTTGCAGATTCGAGCTTTTAGTCCAACCAAAGACAGGATCTTTTTTTGAGGTGCCCTGCCTTAGATAGGAGTTTTAGATGTATATTTTCGCCTATCCCCATCAAGTGAAGAACCAATGAATAGGTATTTCAAAACGCAATTAAAAAGTCATGTGGTATTTTTAGTGATATTCATAATTCCTCTCCACTACTGCCCCTCTCTTTTTTGAACTGTACGTTTTACAAACCTAAAAGAAAGTTTAAACAATTTGACAAATTTATATGATTAAAAATATGCAAAAGTTATCGATGCCCTTTATTGTAACTGGTGGTGTATACCATTAAAACTTACGCTACATTAAATTTACTCATTGAAAAATTTATAATATTAAAAATAGAATCTCTTAAAAATATGAAAAAGTTATCGATATCTTTTATTGCAACTGGTGTACACCACTAAAACTTAGGCTACATTAACGCACCTGCAAACAATACAACTGAGGTGACTTGGATTTTCAAACTAAAATGGTCTATATAATAACTCAGTAATATTGATATACAGAGGCATGAGTGACCCCATAAGGGTTGTGTTTTACATTTGAGATACGGAAATTTAAAAATATGGTATTATTGTAGAAATACCGTTACTTTTATGAAAACCAATCATTAGAAAGGAAATAACATTTGATTACTTATTAAAATAATATATTTTATGTTTGAAACTTCTGAACTACAAGAAGAGTTATATGTGTTTACTCAAATTCTTATTGTTTTAAAATAATAGCCGAAATACTTTAAAGAAACATCCTGTAAAAAGGATTTGCGGCAGTTAGTGTTTATACTAGAAGATGAGACGTGTATGTACATATAAGATATCAAAACCTACATAACATCGGATGAACATTTTTATTCAGCCATTCAAAACCAACAAAGTGCAAAGTGAGCGAGCGGAACATTACGCGGAGAAGAGGGCGACATATCTCTGCGTGGCAGACTGATGTCGCGCGACATGTCGCGTCCTAATGCGATCGCGACCGGCGACGTATAAAAGTTCAGCCCTATCACTCTAAGAAATATTCGCTTCTACAAGACGTGTGCTTCATGTTATTTTATGGAAGTGCTTGGAGTTTCATAATTTTTATCTTCGGTAAAGACTCTGTTCAAAACTAGATGTTATCAGGATTTAAATATTTAGTAAAATAAACAACATTGAGGTAGTTTTGTAATTCTATATTAACATACTTTATTTGATGGTACAGAAGTTTTAGAAAGTAGAGGAAGGGTGTTGCAGAAAAAAAAATTAACTTTTACAGTTTAACAGTTAGAGAATTTTAAGAATTTTCAAGGTTTTAAAAGCAATAGCAAAGTGATAAGTTAACCGTACAATTCATAATGCAAACGAAAAAGAACACAGTTAACGAAGAAAAACTCTTGGTTACAAACAAATTGTGGCAATTTCCTGAAAAATCTGTATTGGTCGCTGAAAATTTGATGCAATCCATAACACATGTTTAATTTTGAATAATCTAGAAGAATGGGGACATATGGTGTTCCGCGTACGGTTTTCTCAAGAAGAGCCACAATACAATGGAACGTTCTATGAAAATCTTTATTTTTAAAACACTTTATTTTTATTATAAACTTTTAGGAGCCATATCTGTATTACGTGGTTAAAGGCTGGAAAAAAAATATATATATATATATATATATATATATATGTATATATATATATATATATATATATATATATATATATATGTATATATATATGTATATATATATATATATATATATATATATATATATATATATGTATATATATATATATATATATATCTATTAAATGGGTATATTTAATTCTCTGTATATCACTTTATTAATACACTGCCTAGTATATTTTCATTGCTGTAAAAGTATCGTAAATTACTCAACCACTTAGGAATATAGGATCAAACTATGTCAATTTCTAATAACGCTGTCTTTTCACAGTTACGAGTTACTTTAGCACTTCTAGCGATAGAGGAAGGAAATATATTTATTGTTTAGCACAATACGTTTAGAACTGTGCAACAAAAATAGTTTAGTAATCTTCCTAATCAACGGAACAATCCATTAATTGATTTATCACACGAGATATAAAGAAAAAATCATCTAATTTGTTTGCTCACTCAAGAGTTTACCATTCCATAAAATTTAAAATTGTTGTATTAAACGGTTTCGGAAAGACATTTTATGCAATTTTTAGTAATATCTCATTCTCACATAATATATGATAAGTCGCTTAATAATTTTCAAAATATGATAAGTCGCTTTTTACACTTATAAATGTATCAAGAAATAAAAATTTATTTGGCTCCCTGTAATATTTCTACACGAATATTTTAGAGCAGTTACTACTGAGATATATACATAATAACTATACCAAATGTCGAATTTTTATGCCAAATTGTTTCTGAAAAAGAAAAACAACTTTGATAGGGTGACAATGGACAGATAAGTAAGTGATTTTATGAGGACTTTGCTTTTTTTTTCTTTTATGGTACATAACCCTATATTTCTGATCTTGAATAAAACATGGATCATATCTGAGTACAGATCTTGCAAAAAGAAAAATCGTATTATTTGTAATGCATATATGTCTGTAAACATAAAACGATGGAAAGCGTAATAAGTAACGCTCTGGTGCTTGATCCAGTTCGCAAAAATTGCTTAAGTTCATAAAAATAGAGCACACTAGTGTCTATGTATTTCCAGAGAACGCAGGTTTGGTGAATTCACTTAAAGTTTCAGTTGCAATAAAATTAAGTTATATTCCTTTATTGATATACTTTATTGGAGTACGTTTTGAACGTAGATGAATAAATTATGGGTTCCCATCAGGTTAATAAGGAGTAAATAATACAATTCATTTGTTATGTTCGGAGAGTTTTTGGTTTACTCAAAAATCGTAACTATATTGTTACAAATATTTCACATATAAAAAATTTGTTTCTTAGTTTGCTCATTATATGCAGTATATTCAGTCTTGCAGCTTTCGAAACATTCTATAGATAATATATGTATTAAGTATAATCAGAGTATATGGAAAGTAGAATATTGCCTCGGGAATGTAGGTGGGAGCGGGTACCCTATCGCTTGTACGGAGTGGTGTGGGACAGTCGCACTAAAACATAGCTAACTGTTAACGATGCTGGTATAAATATAATATATGAAACTATATTGCGAGGAGTAGAGAAAGGTTTATGATGCGGAAATATAACACTTGATTTAAGTTGTTTTACTATTTTCTCGACTGGAAAAATATATTAACAATTTAGTTCCTACTAAAATTATAAACGTGACAGTTTTTTCTTTATTTGTTTTATTATTTAACAGGTACTTGAGGTTGACAACTTTATACACCAATAACACATATCACGCACTGATAAATAGAATTAATTATTCACTAAAACAGATTTTCCTTGGAAAATAACAAAGGAAATTTTTGGGAGCGTTGCCAGATGTTGCTGCTGCTTCTTTGTTTAACTAAGCAATTTCTTCATTAAATCATCGATTACTTATAAACTTTATAGTACGAAGTATAGAATAAAATTGTTGGCAATAATCTTATTAATTATTGTTAGCAAATTCACTTGAAACCATGAAAATATTTTTTCATTTTCTACATGTAATTTCTGATTATAAGAAAACTTTTAACGTTTATTTCAGATAGCAATGTATGTGTGATGTGTGAATGTGATGCTGAATTTAATACGTAAATTCATCACATTACTTTACGTTAATCTAAATAGTATAGAAATTCTGTAACTGTGATGTATAAAATTACTCATATTGAGTTGATTGTTAATGATATTCTTAAATTCAAATATGTTATCAATAAAGAAGTAAAGCCAACATTTTCTTTAAATTTTTAACACAGAAGAATAATGAAAAAATGGAATTAACTTCCTTTTTTAAAGTTACGCTGAAAGAGCACGGAGTTTAATTCTGTGTCATTACGAAATGTTGAAATCGATTGCATGTTTATTTAAATTATTTTAAGGACTTAGAACTGGAAATGCAGGTAAAAATATGTCTTGAAATGGTATTGACTTTACTTTCTACTTTATGAATATTAAAATAAGAGGAAAGATAATTTATGGAACATTTAAATCGAGTACATATACAACTTATCATGTGCATTCTGATTAAGGTAAAAGTAGATATGGATCAATCTAGAAATCAACTTAATATTTGTAATCTGTTCATAATTTTAACTTAATATTTAAAATATATTCGTAAAGTCACTGTATATACGTTGTTAAATATGGACGAAGTTTGTATTATCAAGGTAAATATACAATTTAATGATCAGTACTTAAAAGAAATTTAATCATATCATTTGAATAGTTACTAATGAAATTATGCCTCAGAAACAATGATCATATTTCTGAATATAGGTCACTTCTCAAATGGCTGAAGATCCGTGATCAACGCCAATTTCATATATATATATATATATATATACTTCTTTTTAATCTATTCAAAAATCCTCAGAGCCCAAATTATCTTTATGGCTAATTTAAAAATTTGTCTGCTCACGGCCTTGGGCTACGATCTTAAAGTTCACTCACCCTACTTATTCCTAAACGTACCTCTACCTCTTACGAAAGGAAAAGGAAAATCACGTCCTAAATATTTGCAAAGGTAGTCCTGCTTCTAGCGAATTCTTTTCTTTATGTCAATAGTTTGTATTAATAATACTTATGTATTTTTTTTGACTAATGTACCATATATAATTTTCATTGTAAAATATCTTACATCCTACCGACTAAATTTCAATACCAATCGTTATGGTTGACTGGAAGAGATTGCTCAAGTAGCAATAATTCCTACTATGCATAAAAGTGGATAAATAAATAAATAAATAAGTAGAAATAGAAGTAAATACTTTTAATATTAATAATGTTTATACTATTCGATTATATTTGATTGAATTACTATTAACTAAGCAAAAGCTTTTTTTTTCAACAAAGGACCAAATTATTTAGAAGACAAGAATTAAATACACTAATTTTACATTTGGTTATTGGAATTAGGAGTTTTTTTGGTTTTCCCTTTTTTATGGTTCCGTACCTCAAAATGAAAAAAAAGAACCCTTATAGGAACCCTTCGTTGTACGTCTGTCGGTCTGTCAAGACCCTTTTTCTCAGGTACGCGTGGAGGTATGAAGATATTTAATTTAATTAATATCACATATTAAAGTCTACAGCCTCTTGAGGCTGTAAACAAATTAAAGCTTTTAAGTCAACGCAGTGTAGAAGAACACTAAAAATATGTCCATTTATGCGGCATATTTTGACGCAATAAATGAAAACCTATAGGGTACTTCCCTTTGACTCAGAATTATGAAATTTGACAAGAAGCAAGGTCTCATAGTATAATTAAAGAAAAAAGTTAATTTGTAGTTATATCACGTAAAAAATATTTTTTTTATGCTGCTGTGAAAGATATAGTATACGTTTTAACTTAAAATTAAATTAAATGTTTGTAAATAGTTTAATAGGAACATTATGTACCATTCAATATTTATAAATGCCTAAATGTGTACGGAACCCTCGTAGTGCGAGTTCCACTTGTTCTTGACTTTTTTTCTTTCTACTTGACTGTTTTGGCATATTTCAATAAAATTTGAATATACTGTTTATATATTTTTAATATACTGTTTCTAAACAGCTTGTAGATGTATTAAGCCCCAAAGTTCAAATAAACTAGGACAGACAGGGCGGATTCGGCGATGCGGGTTCACCAGCTTGACGTTTATTATATTGTAATCGGTTTAAGGGATTACAGCTTAATGTTGAGAGATTACGTTTTCATTAGCCGCACGCATATCTCGTGTGTGGCTAGAGAAAGGTATGTAGTTTAATTAAGTCTTTCGCTTAAACTTCTGCAGAGATACATTTTTAATGTTAAGGGTTTGTATTCTTGTAGTATAAAGTCATTTATAGTTATATATTTTATGTACCCAGTTTTCAGGGATCGGTGGGTCAAAAGAAAAAATGGAAGTTTTATAATACCATTGAAGTGCTTGCGGATCTGTTCGTTACGGCAGCTTTTCTCACAAACTCTTTCACGTAGAAACTTGAAATTTAACTTTGAATTTAATAAAACATATTAACGCGCAGATGTATTAATAAATAACACTCCAAAATATTCATATGAAATTTTAGGGAGGGGCACAGTAAGTACTCGATTTTTTTCTTTAATTCCATATATGATATAGGGTATCCTTTGTAAGAGATAAAAATTAGAAACTTTCTTTTTATTTCCAAATTTGAGGGTGATTAACTATACATATATATATATATATATATATATATATATATATATATATATATATATATACATACGGAATAGGGTATATTTTGAAAGGTTAGGGGATTAGGAAATATATCCCTGCCCTTTATTTCTCAATCTATTATGTATATCATTTTGAAAAATAGGGTTTTTAGAAGTCTACCCAAAGGTTGTAGGAAAACTACAGCGATGATTCTAGACGTTATAATTTTTTAAATATACATCACGTTTTAATGCATATGAAACATACACTACTCAATATATTTACTTTATGAAAAATTAAAATATATATATATATATATATATATATATATATATATATATAATTAATTTAATAGAAATGCTTCGCACCCTTAAAAGTTTAAAAGATGTGGGCTACACGCCTAATTGTACGCGGAACCCTTGTAGTGTGCCTTCTACTTGTACAGCTTTTTTTCGCGGGGAAAATTTTATTTTAATAATTCAATAAAGCATTATTTTCTTATAGAAGTGTTTAATTATATAAATGAAATACGACTAAGTTCACACAAGGCAATCATTATTGCCAACCTTACGGTTCATCTAGCGGAGGTGCTTTACAATATATGTCCATTTAAATCAAATTTAAAGAAGTTCCTAGAATTATTGGAATGAACCTCGTTAAAGTCACGAATTTAACGTAGATGTATTTCACAATTAAATGAAACTACACGATGTAGTATTATTTCTACTTTCTTTAATTTGGTGGTAAAGAAATTAAAGAAAGTAGAAATAATACTACATCGTGTAGTTTCATTTAATTGTGAATAATGAATTTCTAAAAAATTAACGCCAAATATATTTAACAGTAGATGTATTTATTACCTCAGAAGATTACAGAAACCTCGATATCAGTAGAGATGATCAGCATCATCGGTGCCGGCGTGAATTAGTTTACTTTAAGAAGCAAAGCGACCGCTTTTACTTTTTCTAAATAAATTGAAGCAAAAACTCAATACACCAATAATTGTAATCACCTCTGAATAAACGATTTAATGAACAGGCTATTCCAGTCGCCTTCAAATATTATAATTTAATAACACCTACTCGATCTGCCCCGTTTTTTATTTGTCCGAATCTATTGACAGATCTTTTTTAACAAATGACTAGTAGTTATTTATTAGAATTAAACTAGAAAACTATTAGCAACTTAGTTGAGAAAAATTTTCACGTTTTCCTCGAATCGATATAACTGTTTATATTTACATATAAATGCGTAAGTGCCGAACTATTCACATTGTAATATTCGCTTTCGTAATTTACAGTATTCGTATTTTGTCATTCTGTGCCAAGTTTTCTCATACCTACTGCCACCGATAAACAAATTATGCATATAAATGGCGTAAGTATTTATGTAGTTTCTCTTATGTAATCGCTTGTTTGTCACACTTGTCCTTTTCGGTCTTTACTTACTTTGTCTTTATCAAATAATTTCCACAAGACTACGTCGATTGTCAAAGTTTCGAGCAAATCGATGAAGCAATTTTCGTGACAAAATATCCTGCGTATCGTTTCATTTTGACGAGCCACGTTCGCATACGGGTAAAACGGTTGGCGATACATATGACTAGGGTGACCATTTTCTGCTTGGCTTTGGGTTCAATTGTCAGGTGTCTCTGACAATTGAACCCAAAGCCAAGCTGGTTCAATTGTCAGGTGTCGTCTTCTAAACATTACGAAAGTCACAATGAATTTTACGGTCTTTTCCAAAACGCGTAGGACTTTCCCACATGTGCTTTATTTATTGTATTAAGTGTATTAGAAGAAGTAAGTCGAAGAAGCGGATAAATTGAATTTTTTCCATTTTTTTTGGCATTAATACAGTTTTCTTGTCCTGAATAACATATATTGTAAAGTAAGACAATTTTTTAAAATACTTAAGAATCTTACACAATATTTAATAAATAACAATTATTATACATTTTTCATTGCAGTTTTTAGAATTAAATAAGATTTCGATGATATTTTCCCGATATTATGATTTCATTACGTATCCCACTAACGTAATATTTTTATTCTAATATACATATATATGTATATATATATATATATATATATATATATATATATGTATATAAATATATACACATATATACCAATCATTATTTTATTGGCTTACGGTTTGAAAAGTTTTGATCTGACATTTTTTACGCAATTCTTATTATTTTGTTATATATTGGGTTAGTTAACAAGTTAAAAAAAGACACTTTAAAATTTAAATGTCAAAAAAAACATGTTTATATATAATTCACTGCTATCTGGCAGATAATGTGTGTACCTTCAACGGAAAAATCACCGGATTTTTCCGTTGAAGGTACACACATTATCTGTTCACACACACACACATTACACACATTATCACCGGATTTAGGTGAAAAAACATTGACAAGATCTTAGAAGGATTGCCTTACCACCGAACTTTTTATACTGTAAATATAAAAAGTTCTTAGAGCTCTGAGCGAATAATAGTCATATAGTGTAGTATTGGAGTAGTCTACTAGCGAATCCTAGCCCAACTCCTATTGTTTTTATTAATATATTGTGTAATATGTGGTCGAGCATTATAAGGAAGAAAATGAATTCAGTTCTATTGATTACTTAGTTTTTTAGACTGTCAATCTAATTACTAACAGTAGATTACACTGAAATAAATTCCAAGGAATAACGTCTTTCATATTATTCAGTTCAGCTCCTCATTATCTTTCTCGTAGTCAGTATGAGTACTTGGATTTCAGGGTCAGGTACTAAATCTTCTGTTTCTTCCACACTGACCTATTGGCGTGGGTGATTATCGTATGTAATCTACTACTTATCACCACTTAATAATTATTTCGGAATGTCGAAGAGTTTTAAATATTTTATTACGTCTGGATATCCTTTCTGTATGTCATATGTATGTTTGCATCTCAAAATTATCCATGATCAGGATGAAAGTAAATCATGGGTTGAACTTAAAGTGGAATTTCTCGAAGAGGTCCAAACATTTCTATTCATCATTTGTTAAGTTCGCCCTTTACGTCCCTTATAGAATATCAGATTGAAACAAAATGCACTCTTGATTTTAAACTGAACCTTAAGTATAATCTTAGTGAAAGTTCCATTCTGAGCAGTACAGTACTTTTTGTGAAAAATTAGTCTTTCTTTTATTTTTATTAAATAAGCCTTTCGATTTCAGGTTGATGGCATCATTTTAAGGCATCATTGAAGTATGACATAATTTTTTTGAAATATATTCATATTTTATTATTTATCATTATTTTTAAAATATTTTCTTTTGGCTGTTTTTTTCTATTTGTTTTGTTTTAATAACAAATTGATTACAGAGGCGTTATATTTAGAGGTACTAAGGGATGGATATTAAGTTCGGCAACATCGAATGAAAATTATAGTTAGCATTTATTATAAAATCATAATATATTTAAAATAAGTATCACCTAATTTTCACGCAATACCGGTACACGAAAATGTTTTCACACCGTCTGTTATCGAAATAGGGCTGGCAGCAATAAGAAAGCATCGTGACATAAATTCATGCAAATTTCACCATCGTCTTAGGTTGGTTATTTTTTCATCATATTTTCCTCATTCAGAGTTTATTTGGTATTAACATTCTTGATAACTCAGATTTTAATGTATATTTTCCCGCTTTAATATTGAGGTATGTAGAATATAATGTCAAATCTCCAGGACAGAATCGTCTTTGGACCAAGTTGGGAACACTCCAGATGAAAATGTTTAACAATTATTTTTGGTGTTACTTTTTGAATGACACAGTGTTAATTAAAAATGTGTTAATTTTCGCACATATCTCTAATTCAAACTGATGTTACATACTCTCTTCCCAACAAAGGCAACTTGTTTAAGAAGAGGTTATGTGCCTTTATTTAAACACTTTTCCGTTCTTGGGTTGTGAGTTTTTTTTTTGCAAAAAAAGAGATCAAAGACATTAAACTAAATATGCATCATCTTTATTTACGACTTACAGCCATGTAATAGGTAATGTCAATGTACCTTCAGTTTAAAGTGAAAGTTGGGGGGAAAACATTGACATAGCTTTTTTGAAGCTTTTTCATACTGCGGATTTTTATTATACCATAATTGGGCACAGAACTATACTCTGAACAAGCAAATGACGGCGTTCAGATTATTGAGTAAATAAAGTGGATATATGGCGCAATATTGAGTAAAGGAAGTTAATAGGTGGCAGAAATATTGAGTAAATAAAGTGAAAGTAATAGTGGAATCCAACCCAACTGTTTTATGTTTAATTACTATATTTTGGAGCATTATCATAAAGAAAATAAGTTAAGAAAATAAGAAAATAAGCTAGAAAATAAGTTATAAAAATAAGTATTATTGACTACATAGTTTGTTAGCTAACTCATTTAGTTGCTGATAGTGAATCTCTGTTTTAACAGTAGTTCCTTCCAGAAGCAATTCTCATTTAATAACGCCCCTGATATTCTGTTATTCTTATTAAGCCAGACTTTGTGTTGTAATTACCTAATGTATCACAGTTTTCATTATCAGTTACTAATTGTCTCAGACAATCGAAGTTAAGTTTCAATGTTGATAATTGCTTGCAGATATTAACTCATAATCTAGAAGAGCCCATGCTTGATGTCGATATAAATTCATTTTGCTTGATGTTTTGCATTTTGGTTTGATGCTGTTATTATATGACCATACTTTGGCCTTGTGCCTTATAATAAAATATTCTTGAACTTACGATTGCCTTTTTGGAAAAGTTCGGAGCTTGGGACTAAAAAATTGTTGAGAAATCCAATATAACTAAAAAGCTTGTCAGGCACGAGTGGAACTCGCACAACGTAAGTTCTCGACATATTTAGATGCTTATAAATATTTAAAGGTACTGAGTATTTCTAATTAAATTATTTACAAATATTGATTTTTCGTAACGTAAATATATCGCTTACTAAATCTTCCACGTGTGTAAAAACAAAATCATAAAAATGTATAATTCCACATAGACTTAGAAATTATTCGTTTTTGTATTTTCCCTTTACTTGTGTAATAAGACCTGCATTATGCCACTTTCGAGATTGTGGGTTGACTGGGAGTACTCTATACGTTTTGATGACGGTATAAATAACAAAAAATACGGACGGGTAAAATATAACAAAATATAATAAATTTGAACAGCCGTATCTTTTTGTCGTTTGAAAAAAAATTTTGAAATTTTTACAAAAATATATAAAGGTATTAATTTCGACTTCATATTGCAAACTGTCTTTGAGAAAAAGGGCTTTCACCGGTAGACGGATGGATAATAAAGTGATTCTGCAAGGGTTCAGTTGCTTTCATTTTGAGAACGGATTCCAGAAAAACCTTATTTTTGCGGTTCTACTTAAATTATTTTCTATTCTCGCTTCAATTTCGATAATATTTCTGAGAATTTGGCAGCTTTCGATTGAAATATAATAATAATAACTTTAATAAAGATGTTAGTATAAATGTTAATTGAAATTAATAAAATTAATTATATCAAAAACTATAATATCTTTGAGGTTTCATTTTATTTATAATCTGAATTATATAATCTGAATTCTTCTTAATTAATATTTCTTTTTGTTAAATAATTCAAAAGCCCTTATATACTCGTACATAGGTGCTTTTGGACCATACAGTTATAATAAGTGAAATTACTCGAAAATATTAGCAATAGCCTAGCAAGGTGGTAACCCTACGGGCATGTAATCTTGTGGTCCCGATAGTTGAGTCGCCGTTTCGTTTTTTATCACGTAAACGGTTACGAAATATCTACGTTTTTACGGAAGTTTAGGGGTGTGAATTTATATCGAAATAGATTTCGATAAATGATCGTGTGCATTACGTGGCGGAAATATTTCTTTTCAATAATTTCCTTTTCTGGGTTGGTATTTGCCACGGTTTGATTTAGTTTAATATAGACGAAAAATATATGAGTTTCTTGTACGGACATGATTTTTCCTATGCTGTATTCATATTATTCTTCTTGAAGGTTTTATTTATTGAATAAAACTTGTTGATTATGTTAGAACTTGTATTTGGACAGTTCCGTATATACATAAAAACCTAAAAATAGCTACTGTAAATAATTTATATTTACAAATATTAAAATTATTTTTCGCTACGTAAATATATTGCCTGGTAAACTTCTAATAAACTTTAAATACATTTAATGAGTAACGTTGTTTTTTTATAATTTTTATCAGAAGAATGTATTTTTTGTGAATATTTTCAACAATATCCCAGCAAATACTTTATAAACATTCTTTTGGAATCCTTTTAATTTGCTCTTTCAATTTATGTCGGTCATAAAATTTAAAAAATGAAAATTGTGCATTTTCATTTGAAAATTTTCGAGTGGTAACTTTTGAGATATATGCTAGTTATTATACTTTATCAGGGCACTATTCTTGATTTATCACTGTACTATTCAAGCCAATACGCTTTACTATTGCCGGTTGACATACTTTTTCACACCATTTCATATTTTAACGTCAAACAGTGTAGCATAAAAATTTTGTAAACATTTTCATTAACATCAGGTATCTTATATGAAATTGTATAATAAATATTTATAGTTGTCACTCGGGCACACATAAGACCACCGAGTTATTATGAATGGACGATTCTCAGGTTAAATGACACACAGTTGTTACCCAGGCAAACATAGTAGTTACAAGGCCACCAAGTTGTTACGAATGGATGATACTCAGGTTAAATGTCACCCAGTTGCAACTTAGGTACACGTAGTAATTACAAGTTCACCGAGTTGTTACGAATGGACAGTAAAACAATTATAACTACTATGCATGCTTATCTTATTTGCGATAAAAAGCAAATATTTGCGATAAAAGGCAAATATTTTGATGTAAAATGTCAATGGATATATTAATACACTGATTGAAGTTCAATATCGTAAACAAATAAACATTTATTACATTTTGAGGCAGACTTATTATAGTGAAAGTTTCAAATAAAGAGAATAATTGGAATTATTTATTTACACACATAACATATAGCTTCGAGGCTAAATGTTGAAGAATCAGTAAATACGAAATAATAAGAAAAATACTTCGTAAATAAAACAGGAGTTATCAATAAAGAAAAAGACTATGTATTTAGTGTAGTCAGCAACTCGCTCAATATTGTAAATACTTATCTAACCTTGATTATCGATTATTTGATGCGATTCTAATAATTCCAATTTTAGTCTCAATTGGTTCAAGTTTACTGAAAATTATTTTTTCAATACCCGAAACCATATTCTATATAAATATTGAATATAAGTATTGAAATAAATATTGAATATAAATATTGAAGTAAACTAATTAAAATTATGCTATAAATTATTATAATCACCATTTACCATTTATTATACACGTGTAACCTTATCTTTGTGTATTCACTTAAGTTTAATGTTTTATTTATAATTGGGACTAAACTGAAAATATTGGTTTTAGATATTATAAAAGCTTGTCAAACTTTGGGTAACTAAATATTTATATTGCTCGGTAACGAACATTAATAACTATGTTTTCTTTTTCGTTTTAAATATAAAAAAAAAATTAACAAAAGTTTTTTTATATTTTGTCCTTTAAACAATACTTTAAAAAAAAACTTTTTTTAAAAGTTTTATATTTTACATTTGGAAATCAATTATTTTTGGCACGATGCGAGAATACTAGCTTCTAATTCTTCTTTTTTTCTTTCTGTTAGCTCTTATTTATTTATACGACATAATCTGTGATGACCTCCATATGGTAAATACTTTATCTGGATATTTGTATACGGATATGAATGTATTTTCAAAATCAATTCCTATATTTTGACAATGGCTTGCTAGCCTGATATCGTGAATTGCCAATCTAGACACTTGAAATTTTGTAGTTAGTAGCGAGGATTTTACTTTAAAAATCTGGGAAACAACTGTCGCCGTTTTAATTCGCATTTCAGCTACATACTGCGGAACGATGGTCAAAACTAGACCTATTAATAGGGAAACGCATTAACAAAAAGGAAGAATATATGTAGAATTTATTAACTATTTTCAATTTGGCTTCACGTAGATACCATATCTCTAATATGCATTACATTTATAAGCAAGATATTAAGTACAATTTGTATATTATAACTTATGGTTTAAACGTGCTTATAATATGTCTTCGTCTGTGAAGTTAGGAAGATTTTTATAGTTGCCAGCTTATGATATATATTCTTTGACAATTTGATTTAAAACTGTATTACACAGTTTTATAAGTAAGTAATTAATTATCTTTCTTATTTGTTAATTGGAAATTGACCATATTCTGTTTTTGACTACAAAAAAGAATATTTGTTCAAGAGTTATAATCAGCAAAAATATAGTTTTTTTACTTGTCAGCAAATAACTCAGTTACAAATAATTTTAGAATCATTATTAAAAAACGGAGTTAAAGGGGATTTACTGCATTTTAAGATACAATAAATATATTTTATATGAAAAAATTATTTCATTCCGAAAAATGTTTTCAATTAAAAAAAGGATATATATATATAATACACATAGTATCAAAGGAATGAAAGTAACTTAAGCTATTAAGTTAATTACTCTCATCTAATTAATTACTTAATCTAATTTGGGGTGCATATTGAATAATATTTTGAAGCTTAATATTAATAAAATAAATTAACCCCAACTCCAGATATTTATCTTGATCTTCATATGGATTATTTATATGTATGGTTTAAATATTTAAAACACTAAATGGTCAAGGTATGAAAGATAAAAGGACAGCATACGCCATTGACAGTATAATAGTAACCAAATCAGTCTAATTTGGGGTGCATATTGGATATTATCTTGAAGCTTAATATTTTTAAATTAATTCCCCTCAACTCCAGATGTTTATCTTGATCTTTTTAGAATGTTTTTTTAACTTTTTAATCGACAACATACGTAGCAAACATGAATAGAACTCATTACGAGGGTCCCGTACAAATTCATGCACTTTTAGAAATTTTATTTCTGTTAAATTAAATAGTTTAACAGAATTTTATAAGTTTAACAGAGTTAAACTAAATAGTTTTACATTTGTAAATACAAATATTAATTTCTCACAATATAAATATACTGTACAGTATCCTGGTACATAATTAAACATGATGTATATTTAAAAAAACGCTTATAAAATCCTATTTTTCATAATTTTAGGTTGAGGAGTTTCGGAAATAAAGGGGGAGTTTCGAAAATAAGATGTTTGCATATTTTTCAGTATATCTCAAAGACATACTGTTTAAAATTATGAAAAAATATTTGCGAGTACCTTGTTATTATTATTCTTTTTAAACGATACCCCACGCTATAGATGGAATTAGAAAAATAATATTTCGAGTACACTAAAATTAATCTGTTAATCTGTTTTATTCTTCTTCTTCTTCAATGGCTTGACAGCCCAGGATGAGCCCCAGCTTTCCGTAGAATCAACTCCCAAGCTCTCCTTTTCTTGGCCAGAGACATCCAGATCGTTACACTCAGGATTTTAAAGTCTTTTTCAGGCAGTCGAGCCAGGTTTAGGTTTTCCTCTTTTTTGGGAGAATGGTCTAGCTGAGTGAGAAGATCTTTTTTGTTACCCGACTGCCGTCCATTCTGCTCAAGTGCCCTGGCCAGTTTATTCTCTGATCTGTTTTTTACTGTACCTAATTTGAATTTTCCACATCAAGCGGTTTACGAGGAAAAACGGTTATGACGGACAGATATGTGTAACAAAGATGCCGTTTTTCTTTTTGAGGTACAGAACGCTAAAAATATCTTAAGAACTCTTTATAAAGTACTAAATATTTTTTTGCGTAATTGTTTGAAACCGACCAAACATTTTATATTTTTGATGATCTTTCGAGTTTGCTATATAGTGCAGTTGCCGTGTCTATCTATACTGGTATAAAACTATAACATAGATACAATACTGAAAATAACTTATAAATAAAATAATAGAATAAACTATTTAGGTTTCTCTGAACTTTTTAAAATGTTTAGTGTATAACATCAAAATTATAAGTATATTTAAAATATTTTAAAATTATTTCCTAGTAAAAGGTTATATAGAGAAAACTCTAAAAATTATGTAATTCTGTAGTTTGCTCAATCATTTCTAAGTTTCGTAGTAAGTATAATACGTGAGGAATATTCGCATCTCTCGAACTCATAAGTTTAAACATTTTGTTCGACATTCTAAATATTGCTTAGAGTAAGCCTAAAGTCAAATTTGTCAAGAAGTTACGTCGATAAAGCGGCTGGAATAAGTACTCGCTCAGTTGTCGCGATTAAAGGATTATATCTTGGGACTATAAACAGACAAAACAATTACAACACTTGTAGCCACGAACAAGCGAATTATACGAAACAATTAAAAATTATCGCTCCCCCGAAGGGCATTATGGGGATGGCCCGACAGGCTTTCTAATTAAAACCTTTTAACCCTTTCGCCCGGTAAAACAGCAACGTTTACTCATCCGACACGGTGAGGGGGTGCAGGACTTCCAAATATTTTTAGTCTTCTTCAGCAACTACGAGAAGCCTTTGTAATTTAGTTCCACGTGTCCATCTGCTACAACCTCCCAGTACTTAAAGTTTCTACGACCGACTTTTGTTAGGATAACAGACGCAGCCGCAAGTGAAAAAATGAAAAAGGAAAGGTACTCATTTAAAAGAGTATTATATTAAGATAGTATTTTAATACACATAGTATCAAAGGAATGAAAGTAACTTAAGCTATTAAGTTAATTACTCTCATCTAATTAATTACTTAATCTAATTTGGGGTGCATATTGAATAATATTTTGAAGCTTAATATTAATAAAATAAATTAACCCCAACTCCAGATATTTATATTGATCTTCATATGGATTATTTATATGTATGGTTTAAATATTTAAAACACTAAATGTTCAAGGTATGAAAGATAAAAGGACAGCATACGCCATTGACAGTATAAAAGTAACCAAATCAGTCTAATTTGGGGTGCATATTGGATATTATCTTGAAGCTTAATATTTTTAAATTAATTCCCCTCAACTCCAGATGTTCATCTTGATCTTCATATGGATTATTTATATGTATGGTTTAAATATTTAAAACACTAAATGTTCAAGGTATGAAAGATAAGAAGACAGCATACGCCATTGACAGTATAATAGTAACCATTATAGAGAATGATTAATTATATACAATAAATAATTTTTTCATTTATTATTTTGATATTTAATTATTTCCCTCCATTTTGATTTAATATCTTTCTTTACTTCTTATAACTTTGGTGACAAAAATTGATTCAAGTCATTCTCTAACCACAAATGTTATATTCCAGGTAAATACAAAACGCTATCAGGTTAGGTCTTCACGATTTGCCAAAGGACAACTTGAATATTGTAAAATAAGACAACATTTTACGGAAGCGATTTTATAAATGGCGTAGTCATTACGCCCAAACAAATCACATTTAACCACACGCAATACAACCATAATCGGTCAGAGCGTTGTGGAAATTGCCCTTTTCCCATTTTCAATTTACCCTGCGCACGGACCACGGATCTTCGTACCTTATTACATTTTCACTAATCGGTATTGTGCTATATTTTGATTTAATTTTCTTTATATATATATTTTAAAATATATCAAATAAAGTTTATTTAAACAAATTTAAAATAAAGTGTTTATATCAGTGTTACAATTAATTGTAATATCACAATTAAACTGCAAATTAATATTTTAAATTTTAGACAATATGATTGTGTCTGTACTTACATGGATAATTTCCGCTAGCTATGTCTATTTGAATAAACTTTTCATGTAGTATTCATGGACATTTTCCGTAATTTTTAAAGTCATTGTAATTAAAATATATTTATATGATGAGAAGGACACGTGCTTAGAGACCAATACTTATATAAGGTTTGAAAGAAATATAAATTATTAAATTTTATAAGTTTATGAAGAATGTGATAGATAGAAAGAATGTATTTCAAAAGTATATTAAAGGGTTAAAAGTTATTTATGGATATAAAAAATACTATACTTTAAAGTTAAAGTTAATTTTTTTAAATGTGGGAACAGATCTTAAGAATTCTATTGGAATGCTTAAGATCTGTTCTGGTAGATATTGCAAAAACGTTTAACTTTTCTCATTAAAACGGTCTACAGAATTCCTTGGGCTGAAATAGATAAATATGAAACATAATATAAATATTAAAAAAAAGATAGAGTACTTCAAGGCGATATCTTTTTCGAACCTTTTACTTTTTCCCTGTCACAATATAAATGGGAATTCTGCCGTGTAAAAATAACGTCCTGTTACAAATTTATTTCCCATATTAATTCATTATTAAAAAGAAACGGTCTTCGGCACATCAGATCTTTTATCGAAAGCCGATGTAATGAAATAACACTTTAACGTTGCAATAAAATGCAGTTGTTTTTAATCGTAACAGTGAATCATAAAAATAGAATGCTGTCAAAGGTCTATAAAGATTTTTTTAGTTGTTTTTTCTATTTCAATAAATTAAGAAAATGAGAGAGGGAACTAATTAATAGAGGGCAGGAGGGAGCAAACAAGAGAGCTATGGAAAGCTATTAATGGAAAAAAGCGAGGAAAATTATGAGGACAACTTTCTTTCACCAAGAAATTGTTAAGACCATGGGGAACTAATAATAATTCTAAGTATCTAAATATACAACCGTTATATATTTAGATACAAAATATAATAACCATTATTTTAAAAATTAGAAAAACGAAGTGGCGATCGCTGTGTAGAATGAAAAATTGGATGTCGAAATTATTTTAATAGATGTCAGAATATACTTTACTGAGGAAGAACGAAAGCGAAAAAAGTGCCAGTAACCTTTACCCCCAGTTGCAATGAAACTTTTCTAAATTTTAATTTAATATTATTTTAACACTGGAAAAGGTAATTCATTTTATTTATATACTTTTTTAAAACGCGGCTGAAGAAATTATACTTTGAAAGCACTATTAAGTTACTTCCATTTTGCGGACAAATAAAACTATTTTTTTATTAAATTATTGATAAATTCTACTTAATAATACCATATCATTGTAACCTCAATGAATCAGTTTTCCGATATTGCGTAGTTGATGGCGCGGGTTGAAAATTCAAGTCGGCATTGTTATCTCTTGTTAAGATTTTACATACGGTTTAATTATAAATACATATTCAAATACATTCTCTGTTTATTATTACAGTATTATGTGTTCGATGTTTTTTTTTACCAAATATTCACGAAATAAGAGAAATGTTCCATTGTGACACAATGATGAAATTTACTTGTTAGAACGTTACGTGACCAGAATCCAGAATGACATGCATGTGCAACTGTATTTACTACGCAGTATATATAGTTATCTAAGTCGCTTTCCATTTGTCTTTACCCTCTCCCAGGTAGTCTAATAATTATACGATTTAAAAAAAAATAAAATTTACGCTGTGGTTTTTTTTGGGAAGAGATGATGTCAATTTCTTTTCGTCATCATGTCGGTTTCCTAAAACCATTCATGTTTCGAATAAAATAGTTTTGAAAATTAGTAATCATACAAATTCTCCACACAAAAGGTTTTACTTATAATTTTCCCATGCAACTATTTATTCTTTATTAAAATATGCCTTAAACTTTCTACGAAAAAATACTCCGTTAGCAATAGAGTATCAGGCGCGTTTTTTTATTGGTGTCTCTAGTAAATATAAACTACAATTAATGATATTACGTTAATTAATTTTCAATTTTTAAATATCATCGATCGATCGATGTATTCCGGCGGAACTCGAGTGTTTTAGTTTCAAGTCGTATTTTCATTTTCATTTCTCGACAACATTTTTTATTAGTTAAATAGTAATGTTGTTAAATACTTTCGACTTTTTACGGCGCTAGCAAAAAAAATTATAACTGGAATAAGGTGTCTGCCTGTATATCTCTATCTAGAATTCTCTCATTCGCGTAGCTATTTCCGTTCATTGTTGGTCACAATCTAAATACTCATTACTTGTATATATACACACACACACACATATACACACACACACACACACACATACACACATATACATATACACATATATACACATTTTTATATACATATGAATGTATGTATATGTATATCTGAAACAGATGGTCCATCTTTGAAATATCCATTACATTTTTCTCGCCTTCGATATAATAACTGTCCATGTGTGTAGCGCGTTACATTGCGGGGAACTATTGGCCTCGTGCCGAGCAACGTCGTTGATATCGCCTGATTGATCGACGGTCTACTAGAGTTTGGCAAAGGACCCTTGTCTTGCGTTAAGAAATGACCCTTGTTTTCCTTAACTTTCCTACGTTTTGTACATTTTTGTCCGAATGCTCGTTCTACTTAAGAACGACACTGATACGATGTTAGTACATATCGATATAGTATAATATAATATTAGTACATACATATCGATATTAATAGGTGTCGATTCTGCACACTTTATGCGCGTAAAGTGTCATATCTTATTTTTTTTAAATTATATCTTAAAAATTAAGGAATAGATTTTAGTTAAGTTTTTACTATTATAGAGAAGATAGACGTAAATTTTTTGGTAGTTTTTAAGCTGTGACATGCTGTTTGCGGTTGGATTAAGGTAAGTACGTAAAATTTGGCTATTGTCGTATGTATTTCAATATTTAAAGCTCGCTTTACATTCTCATTTTGTACTATGTCTTAACGTGGCTAAAGGTATAAAATAAGATTAAAGAGATTTAACCGTAGTTTGTTAATATCGTGTCGTTTGTAGGACATAGCATGGAGGGTGTGATATGGATCATAATACATTTTCTTTCAATATTAATATTGTAAACGTCACGTCCTATTTGCGATATTATGACTATTAATGTGAAAAATATTATTTATTTATTTATATAAGTACTTCAATGTATCTAATTGGTACATATGGCGGAATTTATACTATGAAAGCAATCTCTTACAGCCAATCAGAACACCAGTCCAAGCCCGCACGACGAGTGGCCGGAAATCGAACCCGGGTCACCGTCGTGAGCCGCGCAATCCAAGGCTGCATGCCTTACGATCAGCCTAGAAGTTTGTACTTAAGAGGCTTGGTTAACGTCTCCAATGGAAATAATCATTCTACTTATGGTGGGAGTTGAGCTATAGAAACTGTACTCTTCATGGACAATTAAATAAATTAGAAGATACATCTATTTCTGTTCAAAATTAACCATGATAATATAGTTTTATTTAATGAATGAATACTATAATGATTAATTATATATCCCGTAGTTGGCGTCATTTATTTTATTTTTAATAAATATTTTTTGTTTTAATGGTGCAATTATTTTTATATACTAATAACTGTAGTGTCATCGCTTTTTATCTTACTTCAGGGCGCTCACTTGGATTCTCGCCAGCGAGAGAAAGTTTGAAGATGTAGAATTTTGTATTAAGGTTATTATATTATCCCGCGCGTACAAATGAATTGTATAATTATTATTCCTAAATATTAAGGACTCATAATTATACAATTCCATCAATATATGCAATAATTTTACTAAATTAATATCTATATTAAAAGTTGATCTTAGATAATGTAATGCGGTGATAATTAAAACGACTTTGCCGTCCTTTTTGTATATTTTTGTTGTTATTTACTGTTGAATTCTATAAAGCCTTTCTATCGAATACCATATCTAAATAAATAATTTTTTATTTAGATATCTTTGTGCATCTAATATAAAATTTATGTTCAAAACAAAGATTCTGTTTTAGCAACAGTTCGTATTATTACCATAAATATTTAAAAAAGCCTAAATACCGTTTAATATCCGTCAGTTTTCTCAAGGTTTAATCGAATACAATTTTCACGATTTACTCATTCCATGGCTTTTAAAATGTTCTGTCACGTTGTCCTGATTGAAGTAACCATTTTTTCGTGGATTTTGATTCCAAAGACACGTTATTCTTTTTAAATATTGACAAGATGTATGTAATATTAATGATGAGGGAAAGATTTTGTAAAACTAAATGTTTTATGAGCTTCAGATCGTTAATTGCTCGTTATTTACCAATATATATATCATATAATTATATCAATATATATATATATATATATATATATATATATATATATCAGATAGTGTAGTCTTGAGAAATGTCCTATTTATATGCTATTCAAAATTGAATCACCACCTTTATTGCCGATATATCACGTCAAAAATGAGAGATAAATGTTATTATGTGATTGAAACTAACACACACACACGCACACACACACATATATATATATATATATAAATAAATAAATAAATAAATAAATATATATATATGTATATATATATATATATATATATATATATATGTATATATATATATATATATATATATATATGTATATATATAGATATATTCTCTTTTTGAATTTATGTCACGTATTGTAGCAAAAAAATAAATTAGTATTGTCCTGTTAACTTACCAGGGCATTATTGTGTGATATTGTCTCATCATTGATTGTTTTTACTATTGGAAAGTATATGAAGATAATTGTAAATAATAATTTGGTTTAATGTCCCTTCTGCTCTATATGTAAGTCAAAAACTAGTTAAAGTTAACTATAAAGTGTACATTTTGAACACAATGACAGATTATATCGTAGCTGATTAGACTTTTTGATTAAAAATTACAAAATCCGCAAGAAAAGAAACGAAAAGACAATTGCTATACGAACAGTATAATCGGTTTCCAATTTTCTGCCAAAGCCTATAATTTAGCTTTTACCCTTAATGTCGGCTTAGTTTTGTCTGATTTAGAGCAAAATGAGGTTTCCAACCATATGATAAGATTTCTACCAGAAGTATTAAGATTATGAGCTCGCCATAAATGTCGCTGTAACATTATTAAAAACGTAATTAGATAATTTATTTGTCATAGTTTCTACAGTTTCAGTTTTATTCATATAATTTTCTCAAATATACGCTTGATATGGAGACCTTAAAAATGTTTTCTTCTAATTCCAATGTCCCATACATTGTACGTTTTAATATTTAAAAATAATAAATTGCATTCCCCCATCCTTATAAAATGGAAGTAAAATCCTTTCTCCCGAATGTTATTAGGTGGGGTGTCATTTGAATGGTTTTACGAAATAAAATTGAGGTCTTGTATGCCGATTTTTTTAAGTTACAAAATATTAAACTTTAAAGGTATGGGCAATGTGTTTATAATTTCTTAATAATAGGTGTGAAAAATCTGTAATAAAAATATGAAATACTAGCGTTCATGTTATAGTTCAAAATCAAGTTATTTCATTTATTTGGGTTAACAATGCAGGCATTTTGCATCTTCCGACAGTCGTTTGCCTAGTTTTTAGAATTTCGTAACTCAAAACGAAATACGGGACTCTCGTAAGATCAGTCATGTGTCCTTACATCTGTCACATGGGACAGACGATTTTCTCAAAAATCAAATTCACGTAGAAAATTTAAATTTAGCGTAGTAATAAAATTGCTTGTAAATTCAATTCTAAGAAGATAATGCCTAAATTCAACTCGAAAAAGGACTTTAAGTAGTGTCACTTGATATATAGAGAAGTTGGAAAAATGCTGATTTTTGTTAGTTATATTTTCAATTTTATTTCATTAGTATACTTTAAAATTAAGCTATTTTAAACATATTGTACAAAAAAATATAGACCATACATATATTACAATTTATGTCTAAAAATGATATTTTTTGAGTTTTTCAAACTCAGCTAGCCAAAAATATTTAAAAAATAAATATTTATTTGCATAATCTCAATGTTTTCATCAAAACGCAACTTTTGGTTACTATTACATGCAAATAAAAATAATTTTTTTTCTCTCCATACATTGTGACACACCCTACATATGATTAATTTCTACGCGTCGAGTAGCTAGTAGCTAGTAGTCGAGTAACGAGTATATATTTTTGTACTAATGCAATAAATTTTAATAATTAAATACATTTTTGCAAATATTAAATTCACATAAGTTCTGATTGAGTGAACGGATTCCGTTGAAATAAAAATTAATTACTACTTCAAGTTAGAACTTGTGGCAGATAGAACAATAGATCAATTAAATTTTCAAACCTTACCAACTCTGCAATTCGTTTACGCAGTTTCTCTGTCTTAACATTTATTTTTAATATTTTGGTCTAATCCTTCTGTATACTGAGATATTGTCGTAGCGTTGACATTGGCGAATTGGTTGATGCTGAAAGAATCTCCACATCGATAGTGTAATAACAGTGAAAGCACCATCTGTATTTGGTTTCTAGACGACTCCATAATAAATTACTATTTCAGATATTTCCTCAGTCTTTCGCCTCTAGTAATTATAATCCCATTCTTGGTTCAACAATTCTTTAAATTTGTTTAAATAATGTAATGGATAACTGCCTTCTTTGTTTTAATCGATTACGAAGCAAGGTGATATGTTTAATATATTTGTTGCCATGACGGCAAAATGTCTCCACAGTAACTTCAAACTTCGATGGATATATATACATATGATATGTAGGGTAAAATTCAACTTACTTTCTTATTTAAACTATACATCCATTTATTGTTCATATCTATAACCTAACTTTCTAAAGGTCAATATTATTTCAAAACACACGTTTCGATCACAGTAGATTTAAACTTCTAATTTGATTATCAAACTTTGACGTAAACATATGTTTTAGTGATTTCGTCGTAAAATAATTTTGTTTTAATATATCTACGTAATTGATTTACAGTGGATTAATCAGGGAGTAGTGGGTAATAACGTTTTTATCTTTGAGTCATTGAAATATTTTAACTATTTTCAGCAAAATGTAAATAAAACCAATTGTAAATGAAACTAACGGTAAGCGGTAGCCAGAAGGTGAATTTTGAATAAGGGTCTCAAAGAGTTCATACAATTGCTTTCATTAAAAGGCATTACGACAGTGCTTGTTCAACTTGGCGGGATACCCAGATTCCAATAAATGTTATCAAAACGTAAATCCAGATAATCGTTCATTTGTTACTCAATCATGCTGTAACAGCTTAAAGATTTGAATGAAATTTAGTACACATAAAGGAAGTTCTAAGAAATAGGTCCAGGGGAAGAATAGAGATAAATAATCGAAAATACAATGTATGTTTAGCGATTTTTGATAGTCTCTGAGCTGTTATTTTTTTATATTTTTTGATAAATTAATAGACGAAAATAAAATATGTTTCTATGACATAAATTATTGTGATGGAAATTAGTTGATTTTTATCAACTGCTTGATTAAAAAGCCTTTTCGGGATGTAAACATTTACTTTCATACGTCTTAGCATGGGACCAAAAAATTAAAAGAAAAACGAAATATTCGGAACATCAGGTTTTGAATTTTTTTTCATGTCGTTAAAAATAGTTCACATAACTTTTTCTAGAATCCATTTCAAAAACCTTCTTATTTCGCCAGCTTTTCTATTGAACAATTGACATTGCTATTTCTGTGGTTTCGCCATAATACTGGGCTCAGAATGTGGCAAGAGGAAAATTATAATTTTTCCTTATAAATAAAGAAATAAAAATTGGGAAAAATATAAGCCTACAGGTTATTTTGCAACCGACATTTGCTTACCAAACTAACCGAAGTATTTATTTATTTGTCTGCCTACTGTTGCGCATACGTTACACTTCTTCTATGGTTTGGTTTCTTCCACAATTTTTCCTCAAACTTTGAAGTATTTAACTATTTGTATTGGTGTTATCCAGGTATATGCTCTAGATAAATACATGGAATATGCCTTGTCGCAAAATTGTTTATATTTTAATATTTTTTAAACATTATATTTTATAATTTTCTCAGGACCAAAACCTCACTATCGCAATCTAAAATCAGTGCCAGCAAAATTGTAAGCAAAACTATAATTTATCTGTACATAAAATTACAGTTTGTTTATTTAAGTAGTTTTTATTTCATTGATAAATAAACAATTAAAACTTTGTTCAGTTTTAAAAGAGAGATGCGCCTTATTTCAAACGGTTGCATTTAAAATATAGTGTTGTACGTAGATAAAATAAGAACATTGAATAAAAAAAAACAAACGATTATTAAGAAAAACGTAAATCAAAGCGGCTACGTGAAATTGCAAAACACACCTTCAAACTCTTTTTTCGGAAGAGACCATGCGCGTGCGGAAGTATCATTCTAATTCACCACCTGATGCACAACAGAACTTTTCGGTCAAAGAGGCTAAGTCTTGTTACCTAATGAAAACAATTCACTATCATTTGCACGAACGTGACAGCCAGTTTGTAATTAACAAAGGAGTGCTGAGGGAGGTAGCAGACTAGGGACGGAGAAGCCCTCCAGTTTCACCCCTCTTTCTCGGCGACAGAACTACATCAATTAACCCTGATTTGGCTTGTATTATTTATGTTTATTATATGCTTAGAACAAAAGTATATTCGGCTACTGGGGTGTTGTATGCGCAATGAGTTGGGATGAAAATGATAGGTCTGACAGAGTAGTCTATTGTAGAATAGTTTACCATTTGTGATATTAATTATTTTGAACTTTTGGTTTCAAAACGCTCGTGTTGTTATATTATTAAAGAGTTCATAGAATATTTTAGCATCTAGTTTTCTTATATTCTAGACCGTTCTTACTACGAAAATGAAAAATTAATGACTCTAAAAATAATGAATATGCTGATTATTTTCCATATTTCAGTTTGTACTTCATAATCCAAACCAAGTAATTGACAAAGCAACTACTAATAAGTCCAAAATAGATTATAACCTTTAAATGCAGCAACAAAATAACATTTTTGGGCAATAAAAAGAGAATAAAAAAGGTAGGTTAATATTTTTTATTTAAATCCTAAGAAGTGGAATGCCAGGTGCAAGAAATAGAAAAAAAATAAGACGGGTCTATGCTATGAATGTGGCCGTTGATTTGAAGAAGTGCACTAAGCCAGAGTTGTAAAGGACGTTACCCACTTTGGCGGAGTAACGTTTTGACTTTAAGACACTCCCACCAAGTGATGCTTAGCATCGAACATTTCGATTTTTCTGGATTTCTCATTTCTCAATTTTTACTTCTCTCAAATTGTTTCGTAAAATTCCAGTATTTATTGTATATACTTTGAATATTTCTTAATTTACTCGAAATTTCTGCACTTCCAAGGCTGATGTTAAGAAGCATTAAATGTTGAGATGGTAGTAAAATGTATACACTTTGAATATTTCTTAATTTACTCTTAATTTATTGTATACACTTTGAAATACAATTCCAGTATTTATTATATACACTTTGAATATTTCAATTGTATACAATTCCAGTATTTATTGTATACACTTTAAATATTTCTTAATTTACTCTTAATTTCTTCCAAGGCTGATATGTTAAGAAGCATTAAATGTTGAGATGGTAGTAAAATGTATACACTTTGAATATTTCTTAATTTACTCTTAATTTATTGTATACACTTTGAATATTTCAATTGTATACAATTCCAGTATTTATTGTATACACTTTGAATATTTCTTAATTTACTCTTAATTTCTTCCAAGGCTGATATGTTAAGAAGCATTAAATGTTGAGATGGTAGTAAAATGCTAATAATGCGCAGATGACACATCAAACAAGCGCCGCTGTGCTCATTTCCGTATTTGAAATTGACGTTATGATCGCATCAGTCAATAATACATGTATCTAAAACATGTCTTATTTAATACTTTATCGAATGCAACATTGTTAATGTAACTATGGTCAATAGCTTTCAAATTAATATTTTTTTGTGATCAACGTTCTTTGTTACACTCACGAATTAACCTTGGCACTTTCATTCAGAAACGTGAGACATCAAAATAAATGCTAAATAAATTTATCTATGATAATTCTACCTAGAAAAAAATTAGAGTAACTTTGAAATATGTTATCTTCTAATATAGTTCAAAATATAAAAAGAAGGTCTATATCGTAAATCACAGAAAAATTATCAGTGGACTGGTTCTAAAACTACTCTATGTTACAATTTAGTATCTTGATTGGCACAAGGTGGCCGAATATATTTCTAAAAATATTACAATTATTTCGAATATACACAGTTCGTTGCAAACGGAATGAATTGGATCAAGATTTTCATGAACTGATTTGTTATTTCTTTGTGTAGTTATAGTAAATATAATAAATAAATTATATATATTAACAGAGTATAGATACATTACCTTTCAAAAGATATAAAGCATTAAATGCTTATACATACATTACGCATTATCAAACACGATATTGGTTAAAAATAAAATTGAATTAATTATACTCATGAAATTGGTTTTACACAATATACATAAATGTGTATTAATTTAAAAATGAAGTCTTCAACATTTCTGATGGTTTGTTTCAATCTTAAAGTCTTGCTACGTTGTTAAGTCGAATTTTGTCCAAATTTTTACATATTTTGCTTAAAATAGAATTGCAGTCTGTAGCATATTGACTTTAGTTTTATGCTCTATGATTAACATAAGTTTTATTCGATTTTCAAAACACTGTAATTACTTGAACATTTTAAGATATACGATTTATTTTTCGTGATTGTAGTCAGGTGGCAAAAATATTAATTATTCATTAACTTCCATTTATTTATAAAAAATATAAATAACAATGAAACGATCAAACATAAGATTGACTCTAACGTGCGTATCAATTAGATAAATGTAAAAGTATGCTAGCGATTAGATGATAGAGTACAAATTAAATTAATGTGGGAACTTGGACCAGGGAGTTACAATTATAAATAAGGTACGTAGACTTTGTTGGAGATAATACGCTTTTTTTGCATATGTTTATATCGATTCGTTTAATTGTTTGTATGCAATTTCTAATAATTCAATTTGTATTTTGGCATAGGCATAACAGCAGCTGAACTATGTCATAGATTGCATGATAATGATTTTTTATGATATGAAGAGAGTTCGGAAGGGTTTACATTTTACGCCAACTTCACACGACGCAATACTAATTTTTGTTAGAAGGGTAGTTTAAAGAAATATTTTTAAAGTTTGATATTCACTATAGTAGTAAACGTACTTAAATTTTTACCAAAAAAATGTACGTATAAATTCTATTTAATGTGACACGACACTCTTTTTATGCTAAATATAGTATTATAAAAAAGAAAACTTGTTTTTAATATTTTTATGTACTCATAAAGGTCATTAATGTCGATATTATAAATTTGAGAAATTGAAGCGACATTTATACCGCTTTTCGGGATCGATATAAGATTGTGAGTTCTTAAAATTCTTTTACATGGAGTAGAAAATATCTTTAAACGCTGCTGTTCTGATTGATAATGGGAAATGATATGACAAGGAAAATGGTACAGTATTTTAAATATTTTAACATATTTGTTATAAATAAACTACGCAAACTGCTAAACATAATATCATCATAGTAATGACAACAACATTATAACAATTTTCTTATTGCACGCGTATGACTTTAAATACTCCTCTATCAGCGTACGTGCTAGTGATTGCGGGAACATTCCATGTAATTCTGTAATGATATATAAGATAAAATTTGTTGCTGTAAAATGGGTATTTTTTGGAATTATTGGTTTAAATAATTTTTTAAAAAATTAACGTATATTTTAGTGTACTTTAAGGGCAATAAAGATTTATGTTAACAAAGGCCACAATTTTCGTGATAATACTGAAAATTTGGAATCAATACCCCCGAGCGGTTTTTCTTTCTTTAAAAATTACTATCCATAGATGATATATGGAATTTAACCATAATAGGTGTATAAATTTTTCTTTAAATCAATCCTTAAACCCTTAGCTGTACTCCATCAACAGATTTGGGTTACACACATCCATTTCTCCTATATCTCCTACGTAAAAAGGCTTTATGGTCTATCGGTATAGCCTGTTTACGACGTGAGGATTTTTATACCTCGACGCTGTATTCTGGCAGGTTTAGTGTTTACCCCCGGATATACGAGTGTTTAGTGCCATGTTGAGGTATCTAGCAGAGGATAATGCCGAGTTTTTCTTTCGGTTATAGTTGTTATTTAACGTTTCTTAAAAGTTCATTTTCGTGACTTTTTGATACTGATATATATTAAAATATAACGTAAGTCCTGTAATGTTGATTAAACATTTTTATCGTAATTATAACACTACAAATCATTCGTTTGTGGGACAAAATTTTGTTCATTACATTGTATTGTAACTGGTATGTTATGATGAAATTTAAAAAAAACTTGTCAAGCACGAGTAGAACTGGTGATAATGAGGATTTTGCACACATTTAAATACTTTCAAATATTTAAAGGTGCTTAGTATTTCTAATAAAATATTGAAAATTATATTTCAATTATTTTTCACTACGTATATATATTGCCTAATATACCTTTCACAGGTTTAAAAACATGGTGACAATAAAAACATTATGACATCTAGAATTATAGTTTTCCTACAGCCTTCCCACAGACTTTTAAAAATGTAATTTTTTCATAATTTTAGGTTAAGTAGTTTCACAATTTTTTTTGCCATATTTTGAAGTATACCTCTGTAGAAATTCTAACTAACATTATAAAAAATATTTTTGAGACCCTTATAATTAGTGGTTGCAAACAATACCTCACACACTATGAATAGAAATGAAAAAAATAATTTTCGAGTATTTAATTTGAATTAAAAAAAGTATATTTCGAGTAACTTAAAATTTCCGTATAAATATTTTTTTTTGGCTATTGGGATATGTGCGACTCAGTATGTTTCATTACTATGCCTTTTAAGTTTTTTCATCAAGCGTTTTCTTTTAAAAATGGCTGTGACAGACAGACAAGTAAATTATCTTGTTTGTACTACTCTTGAGGCACGGAACTTCCGAAAAGATCAAACTATGCAAAGGAATATTTTTAAGAGATATGACCATTAGAAGCAGATGAGATTACAATTCAGATCGTATATATGATAGGTAGATAAGTAAAACTTGATATGAAAATATTCAAGGTACTTATAACTTTTATTTTAAACTCTTGAGTATGAAAAAAAATTAACTAATTTTAAAGTAATTAAAGCTAAATCACGAAATGAACTTAAGATAAAAAAGTAATATATTCAAATCGAGCGTTGATTTCGTAATCTTGGCTCGCGCTTTCCGTTCCCAATTTTTTAGTAATGTTATGATGCATAAGTTGTTTTTGGCCATAATGACGAGTTATAGCTTAAAAACCGTTCGTGTACTTAATCTATTTTTTAAGGTCGTAAAATGTGTCATTATGAGATAAGATCCAAACCACAAATTAGTTGAATATCTTTTGACACCTAAACGGCCAAAAACCCGCTGTTTTTAAGAAGTATTCTTAATTATAAAAATTTGGAAAAATGATTGGCATGATTTTGTTTGTTTATCCCATAGATAAATAAAATTGAATCAGCTTTCCATCACTTTCGGATTGCAGCTTGATTACTAAATATAACCTAATGTTGAAAACAATTTTGTTTCTCTGTATTGTACGAATGTATTTAACTCAAAAAGTACTGAACCTATTTCTATACAATTTGTACGGGTTAATAACCCTGATATAGATTCAGTTTCTGTTAATCTTGATATCTGAAACGGTTCCGAAGTTATGATTATGAAAACATCAAGTGAAAAATTAAATAAAATTTCTGCCACGCGGATTATGGATGGACATGGGCTATATGAATACGCGGGAGAACGGGAAGAAGGAGTATAGGTTGACAATCATAGGATATTGGAATGTTGACAATCAGCAATACTGCACCCGACAATACCGGTATGCAAATATCGGAATCCCAAGCGGATGAAATATCAAGATACCGCCAGTTAGCAAATAAGTTTATATGTAATGTCGAATTTTTTTAATTCGAATGTTTTACTTCCTTTATTTGTTTACATAGTTATAATTGAAAAGTTATGGTTTTACGAAATAACAATTTTCCCGGCGTATGACGTTACTATGCGTGTATATATATATATATACATATATATTGAATTAATATATTGTGCAATTTAGCAAAACCAAAAACAGTACCGAATATTACGGAAGTGGCTTTTAAACATGGTAGAATGTTTTCATCAAAAGGCTTGGACAAACAGATAAATAAATCATTTACAAGTTAAAAGTGCTGTTTGGCTATGAAAAATTGAAAACTTTACCTGGCCGAGCGCCTGTTCAAGTTGATGTGAGATTATCATTTGGTAAAAAGGCGGTTGTAGCTAAGGCTTTGATATCAACCGATATATTTAAAGACCATTATATAACAAAAAGAGGTTATTGATCAAGTTGACAACCACGCGGGAGCGTACATAAGTTGCTAAAGAACAAGCGCGGAATTCTATGTAGTTTGACTTTACTTTTCTCGTTGTATAAGATAGTTGCATGTGCCAAAGCCAGAGACATTTTTATTTACAGTTATCAGTATGTTGGTATTCCTAGCTAAACATAAAAATTCATTTGTGCTTTTAGTAGTAATTTTATTCGAAAAATGTAAATCTTTTGACCCTATAACTCCTTCCGTCGATCGAACTTGCAGTTAAGCTGTCGGTCTTTCAAATTTGACCCTAAAAGCTCGTAAAGGTCATCGAAAAATAGAGTAAGACCGAGAAAATGTGAGATTATTCTCATTTCACATAAAGCATTGAGTAATAAAAATTAATTTCGCGTATAATTAAAGTATAGGTAATATTAACCAACTAATTTGATGACAAACTGTAGGTATTTTATTATAAAAATCTGTTTTTATAAATAGGTACGCTCTTTGAAAACATTTGTGTCGCCAAGAAGATCTAATGCAGATCCAAAAATATTCCATTTCCTGGCCGATTAAATTTTTGATTATTTTAGAAAACATTTTAAAAAGGAAAATATAATTTTTTTTATTTGACATTATTGTATTTCTTTTTAAATTTAACTTCCGTATTTGTATTTAAGACATATATTTGTTTTTGCAATTTGTATATTAAAGAGCTGTCACATACGGATAGATAAAATTATCATATCGAATATACAGGTCTAGTTGTAATTATGTCGCGTTATCTAACTCCATTTTTTAAAATAGAAAGTCAGTTAAGAACAAATATGAAAGAAATTGTTTTATATGTACCAAAATATATAAGTAGTAATAGCGGAGATTATTTTGTTTATTGTGCAATCAAGATTACACAATAAAATTGTGCATAGGATGAAAGCATTAGAAAATTGTCGTTATCAAATAAATAAAAAAATAACGATAAAAAGGAGCAGATAATGTTGCAATGAATTGGTGGCACAAGATAGTAAATTCTGATTTAGCACCGATACAGTTTAATGAATTGGAACCTGTATGATATAGATGTGATTGTCATAGCATTCATTAGACAAAATGGTTCGTTTTGCTGTATCATAGTATTCATAGCATTCATCAGACAAAGTGGTTCGTTTTGATGGTTCCAAAAACGTAGAATTACGGTTATACTTTAATTTGATGCGGTTATTATATGAAGTAAATGCAATACTTATGATTTTTTCCAGTTGTATCGAATGTACTG
>JAYKKI010000165.1:0-49441 GCA_039881145.1 Druceiella hillmani
AAACGAGACAAAGTGTCTAAAAATTTAATTAACTATAAGTCTACTAACAAATAATAATCGATTATAATTTACGTGACAAGTATTAAAATGTATTATTAACACTGAATGCACTCTCTCAAGCTGGGCAAGATTTCACTTTTATTTAACTGAAATATACCCACATACGAACCAGTGATATTGCTTAAAGCTGGTTTTGAACCAAAAAAATCATGCGAGTTAAACTATTTTGCCAGTTAATATAATATTCATTACATGGCTATAATATATACGCTTTAATAATATTAAAATTTCAATTTCAATTCTTTTTGAAAAACCATTACCTCGAAAATTTAGGTAATAAAAATGTCTTTATTCCCTTAAAACTTAAAATAATTTCAAGCTTTGTAATATGTGTGAAATTGCCGAAACTATACTGAAATATAAATAAAATAACATTGTAAGTTTACGAGATAGTACACAGCAAAACAAAATTTCTGTATAATTTATGAACATAAATTTATTTTCCTTAATTAAGATGATCAAAATAAAAACCTTCTTTCAATATTCAAGTTCTTCGAACTTTTTGATGAAATTAAATTATTTCAAACGATATAATAATGGTGTCATAATCTTCCTTCATTTTGGGATTTCAATAAAATTTACGCCCATTGCACAACAATGTTAATTTAATAATATTATTGTAAACACGTATAAATTGTTTCATTCATTCCATTTTTGTATAGCCAGGGAATAAATTTGTAAAAAGTATTATTTTATAAGACATACTATTTTTAAAGGCTTAAGTGGTACAAATTATGTAGTTTTCCTTATCTCAAATTCAAGACAAACTTGTAGTACAGATATAATTTTAGAAGATATGTTTGTGGAGTTCAGAAAATATATGTGTTTAAAACAAATTTATATTAAACGAGATGTAAATATAGATGTAAAATACAGATCACGTAATCATAAATCTCCAACAAGAAGTACATAAGGTCTTGTTTGTGATTTCAGATAATTATTTGCTGGTTACCATATTACTGTAGATGCGGTGAATTAAAAAAATAATTTTATACAAAAATCGTTTTTAAATACAACAGAAGGTATAACAATTAATTATATCAGAATCATAATTTGTAGAAAAAAAATAATTTATAGAAAAGACATCGTGGCTAAATTCAATAGTTATGGATGTCAATTTAAGCCATTTAAAAAGAATGAAAATATAATAACGAAACAAAGATCGAAAGAATATTCGATAATAGATGAAATATAGAAAACAGACATTTTTGGGGTTCTGTTCCAGGGGTTGAGTACTTCCACCAATCTAACAAACGACGGACAAACATATTCTTAAATAACCTTCAACATAATTATATATAGTTAAAGACATTTTTTGTATATTTGTTTGTTCGTTCCTGAGATAAGCATCTGTGGAAACACTGGCTGGATTTCAAATATAATTTTATATTATCTGTGAATGTCGTACATTTTATAAAAAAGCTGGCAATTACGAGTACAACTGGAACTGCGAAATTTGCGTATAAATTTAGGCACTACTAAATATTTAAGGGCATTTCTATTAATGAAACTTAGCTTGAAAAGTATTACATATTCAATTTATTTGTAACCTAAGTCATGCTCCTTTGAGATTATAACTTTACTTTCGAAGAATTACCTCTTAGTTTTAGTATTAGATTTTGAAGTGTAGAGATTAATTTCTGTTTCGCTTATGATATGACATTTAGTAGTTACATTTTTAAGCCATCTTTTCAAATTACAGGTATAATTTAAGCATTTAGACCAACCAAAGCGGATGCCAAAAAGCAAAAGAAAAGTTAGCACTAATTATTAGCCACCAGTTATTGCTACCTTGATAAAATCGCATGTGGAAATAAAATCATTGTATACATATATACTAGTTAGTTGGCCTTGTCAATGGATGAAATCTTAATTATTACTGTATATATTTTTGTTGTGTTGACGTAATTTAAATAATACAAAATAAATAAAACTGGTGGCCAAAAAAATAATGAACACATAATTTGATTTTAAATAAAATGTCGGATTATTAATTAGAATCGAGGTAATGCACACAGACTGTAAATTTGTTACACACCACAAGCGACGTCACCACGTGTGTATTAGTGATTTTACGCACGACTAGTAAATAGCCGTTCCTGAACGACGGGATTTTGCCAATATGTCATTAAGAATCCCATTTTAGATATTGACTTTAAATCGGCAAAAGTTAATTATGTCCACATAATAACTTAGTGTAATGTGAAATGTAAAAACATGTAAGCTTATATTGAGCGCCCTGCGTTTTGAAATTGAATCATTTGATAATTATTGATAACTAGTTGCGCCTGCGACTTTGACTGTGGTCTGCACAGACCACTGAAAAATGTATGCATGCCGTTTTTAGATTTCGTGCCTCCAAAGGCAAAAAGAGAACACTTGAAAATCACTCAGGTTTCTGTTTTTAATTGCTCTTTCTCAGAAACTGTTTAACATAGAAATTTTATATTTTTCATAGTAATAAATCATATTTCCCCACACGTGTATTCATATTTTTAAATTGCTCTACGATTAAAAAAATATTTCTCATTCTGTTGTCTCGAATATTCCTTTTCATTTCAAACAATTATCCAAAGCAAACTATTCTCCATGCACCCTGTGCCAATTGATCTATACCACAGATTTACAATCTTAATAGCTTTTTCCCGTGGCTTGACGTGTTACTAGGAAAAGGTAAGGCACATTTTATTTTCAAAGAATAGATATTATATTTTCACCAGACCGATCATGTCATAATGAGGTCAGGCCTGATTTTTGACACAAGTTATGCGATGGTAGTTTGGAAGAAAATACTGTGCAATCATTGACTAATGAAATTTGTGTATTAAATGGAACACGTTTCACTTATTTTAAAAGTTCATTTAATATCAGCCCATTCCACTTTTCGAGCGCGGCAACAATTTTTGCGTGTATGTTTACTGCTCCTTTGTGATAGCGTAATTGTGTATAAATTTATTTTTTAATATAGAACATCTATTTACACAATTTCAATGACATTCTTTCGATCATTTAAATCATTTAAGTTAAACAAGTCATTTATCCGCGAAAAAAAGACAAACGAATAATTACACAAACAACGATTAATTTTTATTATATCAATAACGATAAACATGTATAAATTATGTGTTAAACTGGGACATATATTATTTTACAGCAGAAGTTTATTCAAATTAGTTAGATAATTTGAGAGTCAAAGTAAAATATACAAATAAATAAGATTTCTATTTTATTATAATAAATACAATATATATTACAGTGTCAAGTCTTTCGTTTTTTGGCTTTCGATATTATTAATGTTTACGCTACAAGAATGAGAAAACTATTAAAAAAAAAAACAAGGAAAACGGGCACTTAAAATTACATTGGCATAGAATCTAATACAGCCTACCACTATCTACACAGACCAAGAACACATAAAATCATGAAAAAATTGCAAAGAGGGGCCATATAATTTTAATTGCAAATTATATCCTTCAGTTTTCCTTTTCCGAAATTGCACATTCCTTAAACAGGCCACAACTGCAGATTAAGAATGTGATCTTTCGGATTACTTTCTATACTTTTTGGAGAAAAATGTTATGAAGTTTTGTTTTTTTATTTTCAATTGGAAATTAAACGTTAATATTCACGATTCATCGGGTAGGAAGCAAATAGTGTTACTGCTGTGTAAATAAATTGGAATAATTTCTTTATATCTCGTAAAAACATCATTCTCGTTATTAAAGTATCTGAATTTGTGTCTATTATCTTTTTATCTCGGCTTAACTTATAAGTAAGTCACAATTTCAGATGTAATTCACCTAAAATATAATGCCACATTTTACTTATTATTAACGTTCTATTTTTAATAGAAAATATCGGTTTATGACACAAGAAAAAATTGTTTTCCTAAAAGACGCTTCTTCTATATAATAACATAATAACCAAATTTATAAGTTATGGTTTTTATTCCTTTTTTTATAGAGCAATTAAAACGTGAAATTTTTAACATTAAGTCTGAAGTAAAATTTTACAAATATATTTTTGTATTTTAAACAAAACCATGTGCAGACATTAATAAAAGACTAAATTTTTCCCATAATTTATGAATCAATTTTGTGAATAATTAATGTAATAAGGGTAAAATAAAATATTTCGGGAATATAAATTTTCCAAACGTTCTCAGCGATAAACATTGAATATTTTTAGCATTGTGACATGATTGACGAGTAATCGCGCATAGTTAAAACATTTTGGAAAATCTATGTAGTACTATTTTACTATGTAGTTTCTTTAAGTTTACCATGACCTAGGTTTCGTTGTATTACGACATCTTCAGGTGGGTTATTAGCAAAAATCTCTGCTAAGAGCCCACCTGAAGATGCTGTAATACAGATCGTGAAAGGATCTTCACGTAGTTTCATTTATTTATGAATAATGAATTTCTATAAAATTAATGCCAAATATATTCACCCTTTTAAAACTTTTACTAGTAGAATACTCGACCGTAACAAGTATTCTACGAAATAATACGGGTATTTCATTATAAGGAGCAAAGGTTTATGAACTGCTGGCTCGTATAATGCTCCAAATTATGAATAATAGCCTATTTTCAGAATAACAAACAATATACTAAATATGTCAATACAAAATTGTAACCTTATTTTTGGCAACTTTTGTTAAATTTTAAAAAGTTTGTTCTAGTGTGAGAAAATATTCCTTTCGTCCCTGCCAACTTTACCAGGGCTATAAAGTTCAAACTAAACCACAGAAGTCTACTCCCTCATTTAGACCTTTTATTTAGCTGAATATGGTTCAATATTGAACATATTCAAAATATTTTGCTATAAAATCCGTAAGTAGAACACTTTGGCTGTTTTCTTTTCTACGTTACTCTCGCGATATTTATTTCCTAATGGTTCTGAACAATGTTCTTTACGTTGAAGAAACGGTGATTTTATATACTCATTATCTTAATAATTCTATTTACTTGCTTATAACTTGCTTTTTATTTTCTGCTCTCAACTCTCCAAACTATGGAAGTAAAATAATAAAATTTCTCGCAAATGGGAGAATAATAATACAATTTTTATAAACCACATATTTTTCAACCACGTACTGTGCTAATCCAGGACTACAGCCCTTTTAGGTTTTGGTCTGTATTTACACCTTTTCGTCTTTGGATATCTTTTAATGCCACTAGTCTTCTCACATGTCGGATACTCAGCTTGGGTAGGTCAGTCTTTATATTGTATACTCAATGTATTTTTGGCCATCCAACCGGCCAAATACTTTCTTGTCTTTTGTTAAGTATCTTCTCAGGTACTCTTTATTCTTCCATTTATGATACACGACCCAACAATTTAATTATCTGTGTCAAGATATCAATTACTATTGAAGGCTTATCGTAGAGGTAATATTCTATATTACTTCATATCTTCCGAGACTCATTTTCGCAAATTACTCCATAGTTATTTTTTAGGATTTCCAGTTCTTATGCACCCAGAATTCTTAGAAAATAATGTTCTTTATTAGACCAGTCAATTCCGCAGTCAGTCAGGCAATAAGTTCCTTAGATATGTTCTGTGACTTGTTTCAACTTATTTAAATCTCTTCACGCTTCGAAGCATTCGACTCCGTTTTCTCGTGTTTCTTCCATTGATGATGTACTGTATGACTTAAGTGGTATCATCATATTAATAAATTTACTGAATTCGTAAATTGAATGACCCTAGATAGAATATTTTTCTATTTCTTTCGACTTTTGAATTATCTGAAATATTGAAAAAAACGAAAATTTTGAAAAATCCAAAAATATGATTTCAGGTTTTAAAATTCTAGCTTGCCAAACTAAAGTTTGTTGAAATCTAAGTGCACATAGTAAATCAATCAATCTAAGTGCAGTAAGTAACATTATCTTGTTTTTGTGTATATACGTGAATGTTTGTGAATCATGTTTTAATCAATATTTTTCTTTCTCAATTCCGTGCTGCACCCCCATAAGGGGTATGGCAGTAAGCCATGTTTACTAAGGATGTAGTGTATACATATTTTAACAAATAATTCGAAATATTTCATTCATAAGAGGAAATTATTTCTAAATTTTCATATCATGTAAATATGTGTGTATCATTGAAATAATTGCGCTAAAATTATATTTATTTCTAATAAAATCCTAGTCTTATCTACATGTAATGATACAAAAGACATTACACGACTTACGTTTAACAAGTTAGAAATAAGCGAAAACTGAAATTTAGCAGCTGCCCTGTTATACTTGGTATAGTATAATGGCAGCCTATATGTAAACTAGTATTGTTATTGAGTTGTTTTCTTTTCCAAGGTCACAAACTTTGAAAAAATAAACATCTCTCATATTTCGATTACATTTTACAATTATACTTATTTCCAAGACTAACAATCAAGCGGTCACTTTGTTCATTTGTTAGTATCTGGGTTTGTAAACAGTTCTGTTCGACTTAATTACTCGTTGTTTTATACCACACAACACTGGAATCATCTAAATTTGCTTATTAATTTTTAAGTAATGCGCATTCAAACAAATATAACATTCCACCCCCTCAATAGCTCCTTTCCCAAAACAATCAACACCTCGTATGCAAAATATTCAATATCTTCTATATTGAATCCAATACAGGTGTTGTTATAAAAAATAATACAGAGATATTAACTTACTTTCTCGACCTCTGTGTACTGCAAGAGTCCAGGAGAACCCATTTAAACCTGCACAGTAGTTTTCATATCGTATGCGAGTGGTCAGACAAATATTCCTAAGACTAAGAGTTCGAAAAGTTTAGACACAAATTATTCACTGCAGCCGTCCATTATCACGCCGCTGCATCATGTAAGGGAAATGAGCAGCTTGCCGTGCCAACGTTTGTTACCGGTAAGGAAAAGAGGTACCGTATGATGTAATCTTATCTTAATCTTTTAGAAACAAAATATTGAGAAGTTTATTGAATAGGAGATTGATGATGATGATTATACTATTAATAACGAACACGACATTTTGATATGGTTCGATTTCCAAGTATTCATAAAAGATATTAAAAATCTTTTCAAATATACTCCAAATATAATTTGAAGCTTCCTTTCATTCATAGAAGAATAAAAACATTAATAAAATTTCTTGAAAGATTCTTATTTATATTTTTTAAATTTCTTATAAAACAGTTCCCAAGATGTATTTTTTAAAATTGCGTACACACATTTTCAAAATTTTTCCTTTTGGATTAAACACATTTTTTTTATTTATTTGTACTTTTTTATTAAATTATGTTTTTGTTAAACATGAAACTGTGAAATTAAGGTGAAAATGGCTTGAATTCAAACTTGCAAATCCATTATTTTCATTTCGCAGCTTTGTAAAAACGTATCAGGTAGCTTTATAGAAACTTATGTAAAAATTTAACAGGTTTCCCGAACTACCGTACGGGAAACCTGTTCAGCTGACATAGTGTCTTATGTTGGAATAATGGAAATGTATATTGCACATATAAAGGGTAAATCAATAGTTGAATTATTAAACAAGTACATATTTTCTAACTAAATTTGATATTCCGTTATTAATATTAAATATATTTTCATTATTAATAGTAGAAATATTAATTTTTAACAATTCTAAAGCTAATTTAAGTATTTTAGAAATATCTCAGCAAACCTCACTCGCATGCCAATTAATATGGACTGTATCATAAACTTATATGTTTGAAATATCGGAAGATAGGTTAAAATTTGAAATTAAGTTAATTATTTGTAACACAATATTTCAAATTAATGTTACTTAAACGCAAGCGACCGAAACATAAAACGTTCAACATTTTCAACCACTCAACCTCGTCAATCTCTTTTTTCGATCAACTATGTAATTAACATTTAAAAAATGCTAATAAATTAGCGAATGAATTCGCTCGCTTTCATTTAATAATAAACCGAAAAAAAATGCCAACAGTCGAGAAAGAATTTAAATCAGTTTGCACGCACAAAACTTTTTCACTTGAAATAAAAATATTTTCCAATGCATAAATATTACCCCTTTTGATTTTTTTGTTTTGATGTCTATCTGATGCATAGATTTTCTTTTTCATAGCCATGTATACAAACACAAAATATTTAGAACTTTAATTGTTTTACTAGACCGACAATTAAAATGTTATTCATAAGTTGGAAAATTTCAAGAGAGATTGTTAAACATTTCAAAATATTGAAAGACATAAAAAGTTAAACGCTAGGTTAACAATAGTTAATGCCAAGACTAAATTTGTTGAATCATCAAGTACGGACTTTGCAACTTCCTAAATTAATGTTTTCCTATTATTATTGATAAAAGTTGTAATCTCGATTGGCTGAAATAATTAGTAAATTGCAATGAAAAATCGGTGACACATGTAAATATTAATGATTCATTGTCACTTCAAGACAAATAAGAATTGTAATATCCAAAGTTATTTTACATATAAGAAAGGTGTAATGCTGAATTGATGGTGGCGTTAGTTATTTTAATTTCTATTCGGAGGGATTCACAGTGAATGCATATTTGTTTTCCGCCTTTAGAACGACTAGCTAACAAACTGATATCATTTTTTTATTATCTTTTAAACTGGATTCTGCCAGTATATCCATCTATTTCATCTGAAATTCGTCATATTTTTCTTACTTGTATGGAGCTAAAAGTTATAACTTACAGAATAAACAAATGGACACTATGGAAGACTTAAAAAAGATCTCGTAAATTTATTAAAACCTAAGTCAACAGATTTTGATGTGGAAGTTATATTTACATGGCAGTGTAAATATAACTAGTCATAAATTAATATCGATTATTAAAGATAACTAGTCATAAATTAATATCGATATATAAAGTCATAAATTAATATCGATTATTTATTTGTAGTTTGATTTCTTTTCTACATTAACATTTTAAAATATTAAAATTAATTTGGATTAAAAATTATCCGCCGACCCTATATTCACTCAGGTCAAGACCTTCTGTAGCTTTTTAGTTACACACATACACACACATACCGGCCCGCCAGGCGCAGGCGTATATACATACGCGTCCCACGAATACGCGTTCGCCGTCGCATAGTTGCGTAAACGTACAATCGCACGCATAAACATATGTACGAGAATAAAATTTTAAACGTTTAATTAAAGCACTGAAGAAAACAAATAGCAAATTTTCCTTTTTTTTCATTTCATTACGAAGTTGAAATAATCTTGGAAACATGGTTTCACGTTACGCACGTGACTGTGTGCATACGTGTGCAAGAAGCGATGGTGAGCATGTACTTGAGGAGTTCTAATTTGTCTTTGTAACCAAAAAACTGTAGAATAATCCAGGCCTGATTAAATATTGGATCGGCTGATAATCTTAAATACCGGTTTTTATTTGTTTAAATATTTTAAATTTTAACGTCACAAAGAAATCAAACTACATGTAATATTTCTTGTTGAATTTAGAAAGGCTTTCTGAAAGATTTGATACTGCTAAAATTTTTATTCTATAAAATATAACTTGGAGCTCTTAGCGACTCATAGCACATGGCGAGCATGCAAGTAAGATTACACATAAGCAGAATGGCACAAACTCGGGCGAATAAGATGGATGTAACTGCAGAATCTTATATGATATATTTAATAATTTTAGCTGGTATGTTTTACAATATATGGTGTAATGATGTTACAAAAAAAATAAAGCCCGTACAGTTGACTCTTTGGTTTGTTAGCTAGTCGTTCTAATGGCTGACAGTAAACATTCAGGCAGCACAGTAAATTCATCTGATAGCAACTCCCATTGAATAAAGCTATTGCCTTTCCACTGACATATTAGAATTACCCCTTTCTTGTTAACAGTTAGGTTTGGTTATTACAATACCAACTTGTCTTAAACTAAACAATAAACAATTGGAATTTTTGTGATTGATTACTCAGCTACTTACTAATTACCTCAGTCAATAGAGGTTGCGTTTTACGTCAATAATTTTTAACAAACAATTATTCACCAAGTTAAATAGTCCCATATGTAATGATGATACAAGTTCATTTTCTTAAATGATATAAATACCCCTTAGTTCTTAGCTCTGGCGATGTTAACGGACGTTCGGTCTATTTATATCTTGCATCTTAATAATCTGAAACCTTTTATATTATTTCAAGGAAGTTCCACACTCGTGGACTAAATCTAATTGGCCAAACCAAGGTAATATTCAATGTTCTAAAATTTTATTTTTGTACATTTAACTACCTAGAAATAACAGATATGCAGCATATATGTACAAGCACAAAAGAAAAAAATGTATAACATTTAGCAGTTTGAAAATTCTTTTATTTCAAACTAAAAAAGTTATGTGCATACTAACGCATGCAAATGCCTTCTAGACTATTTGGTATTTTATTTGAAAACAACCCTCAAACGATATGGCGGTAAACAACAGCGAGTGAATTCAATGGCGATAAAGCCGAGTTATTAGTTTATTAAATTGTTTATTCCAGAGTTTGTTGAGAAGATTTGGGTTCATGGATATGTTGAGCGGTTTCTTGTTTCATTTATCTGAAATCCTATATTGCGAATAATTACTTCACTTTATAGTTTTAACTTATCTTTTGATACTTAAAGAATGAAACTTGTACAACGTTTCATGTTATCAAAATTATACATTTCCTTAAAGGCACAAATTGGCTGACAGTATTCTATATGCTGACTGCTTTATTATCCTTTTACTTATAGTTTAAGTGGAGAAATAAAATATCAAGAATGGTCAGCTCTTTATAATATTTAGGTAAAAAATATTTTAACATTTTGGATATATAACTTAACGAAATCACTATTTAACCGTGAATTTATTTATATCCTAATATAATATATTCAATGAAATATCAGAGGTCAGCGTAATATGACAATTATACATGCAAAAAACAGTACGCTAAAAGATAATGCAACATAAAAAATAATATCTCTCCGTAACATCACGCGTCACCTTAAGCATCACTTATGGTGTTGCATGATATATATCATGGTTTACAAAATATTACTTTATGTCAACACCTATTACAATTTCTTAAACTTTCCTCAAGATCGTGGATGAAACATATTATTTTGAACAGAATATAAGGTACAGATTTAAGGCAACTTATCGAGTAATTTTTGGTACATATTGTAATACTATAATAATGAATATATAGTAAGAATAACAAAATGTGATGAAATAAGTTAACGTTCTTGTTAACTTGGACGCCTTTATAAATAGTCAATAAATTTCGACAATTTAAATTTGTTTTTAAAACAGTTTACAAAAACATCAATTTAAATTCTAATTTTCGATACGTATTTGCAGTTGCTTAAGATATGGACATAACTAAATTAATATAATTAAATAAAGTTAACACCTAGTAATTTACTCAAACACTCCAGACATGACGACTTCAAAGTGTGAATACAATAAAGAAATTTTTAATTACTTTGTTCATTTGACCTTAACCGGCAACAGTTTGGAGCCATACATGCACCATACTAATAAGAATAATAAAAAGAAAATTGAACCGCGCTTGTCACCCCATACGTTTCAAATTCTAAATGATCAAATCTAATTCTTTGTCCGCCCTCTCTTTCGCGTAACACACGCAGTCGGCTGATTCGACCGCAACACATTACGTCACGAGTCGTACATACCTCATCACATGTTATATATATGAAATACAAACAGAAAGAACACTGGCCGAACTTTGCCGAATTGAAGTGATATGTGATGCGGTGATGGTTAGAACTCTTGCGTAATGCGTAATGTGTCTTCACCTCCCCGAGTGTCATTAACTTTATAATATTACGCACGTCACCTATTCATGTCTAATGAGAATGATTATTATTTAATTATGGACTTTTAATTTACGTTAAAGTATAATAATTTTCAAGTGATTGAAATAAATATTATGAATAAAAGAATAAAAAGCAGAAAAGTGTCGTGCGCTTAGAATTGGTGTCAAACAACTATTAGGTAAAATGTCCACTACCCCTCCCCCTAAGCTAATCCTTTTAAGTTAAGTGAATTTTATAAAGTAACTTTACTTTGAATTAAGAAATGTTTACTGAATATATTAGTTTCATCGTTTTTTTAATTAAAAAAAAACTTGATGAGTTTTTCGTGTTATTAATTGAACGCTGATGTGTTTTTCGTGTTATTAATTTAAGTGAATCTTTTTATTTTAACCTGAAATATTTTTCGTTTTTTATTTCTCATTACTTTCAATCGATTTTAAATTATATATATTTTTTTCCTATACCAGTTTACGTATACTTTTTTCCTATGATATACGATGAAAGTATCATATTTAAAGTAACATACAGCTGCAAACAGTACACACACCAAACAAACAAAGCAATTTGTCTAATCTTAACTTGGCACCTAAACCTGTGTAAACTCTTGTTTCTAAAAAGATGAGAGAGGTTTGTACAAAAGATTGAAGATGCTCAAATATTTTGTAACCCAGGAAAGGTCTGTCTATGATATAAAATGTCTCTTTTTCATGCTGCTATACGACAAACAATACTCGATGTACAGTACCTACCTTTAACTCATTTTAATAAAGAGAAACACTAGATTTAACTAGAAAAATCTAAAGAATTTATACATTTTTATACACTTATACAAATTACAAAGGATGAAACAACGATAGATTTATTCGTATGGGCTGTAAAGGACTCTAAGAAATATTAGGTTGTAAAAACAATTTAAATTTGACAGCTAAGTAACAGTAGTAAGTACTACTACTACTAAATAAATATTCTATTTGATATAATAATAATAAATATTGAGTAGAAGTATCAATGTGAATAGTCCTTAATGTAAATAATCTTGATATATTTCAGAAACTATTTTAGATTATACTTATGTATCTATAAACCGTTTTGCACTAAGGTGGCAAAAGTGTCGAGTACATTAGGGTGTTTAAGGAGAAAATGAAGAAAATTACTTAAGGTTACGAAGCAAAAATAATACTTACTAAATTTTATATAGATGAATATTTTGTTAAAGGTTCTGTACCTGGAAAAGAAAAACGTAATTTTTAGAACATCACACAAGCGTCCCTTTGCCGGTGGGTTATAGCCATTTTTTTGTTTAGAAACTGCTTGACAGAGTAACTTTGAAGCATTTTAGCCTGCGCTTATCCCTATAGCTAAGATACAACACTCAATGTGTGAGCCAGATTCACACTTGCACATTTTTTCTTAGAATATGCAAAAGGTTAATATTTTCAAAAGTAAACTCGAAGCGATAGTGTATTAAATTAAATAAAGATGGATTAAAATTTATATTGAAGAAAAATTTTTTTACAAAATTTTATTTGCAATAAAGATCGAGATTTTTTTTAAATAACGGAACTAGTTAAAAAGACCATTAATATTTACAATACACAACATTGTAGCAAGTGACATTTACTCTCGTTACCTGAAATAAAACAGAATTACAGAAGAAACTAACAAGAATACATACGCATTTTCGTTCGAGTATATATACATGCAAGTATTATTATGCAATATAGAAAAATTAAATATGCAAGAGAGAAGTAAAAGTAATATTTAATGATAATTTATATCATTTTCAAATGCCTACTATAATAATTCATCAAGAAGGCATATTATATGTTCAGTAAATACATATATATATAGTAAAAAAGTATCATAAAAATATTATTAGTTATTACTAACACAAATCTACCTTATTTAGCAATTTCTTTCAAGTTTGGTCACTATGTAAACATGAGAAGCCCTAACATTATCACACACGGCCCTGCATTTAAGATTAGTAGTTTTAAGACATTATGTACTAGTAAGTCATACTAGTCGACTGCAAAAAAGAAAAAAAGTGTAAACGTTTACTAATAATTCTTATAAAATTTTATTTGAAATATCAGTTAAATATCAATTTCATAAATCTTTCGAATAGAAAACAATTATCTATATTAATTAAATTATCTAATAAAATTCTATAAATTTGCTTTGCTTTATAATTATAATTTCCTTTTACTAAGAATAAGAATATCCATTATTGAATGAGAATTTAAATTTAAAGTGAACTTCTAGATAAACCGATAATTATAATTCCTTGTAAAAAACTTTAAAAAGTTATTGCTTAATACAATTTTTCCAAGAGATTTCATAACCGTTTTTCAGAAACGTTTCTAAAATTTCATTCTATGCATATTTAATTCCCTTCAAACGAGATTGTCTTCATGGGAGAAAAGTTCAATTTATTATAATTATTTGTAGTTTCATAACAAGCTCAAAGTAATATCCAACCCTAGGTGAATAGCCATAGTTCAAATAGACCTTAACATACGAACACTCAAAAATCGCTCTTTTTAAGAATAACTCATTTTCAAAAAAGAAAACATAGGCCATTTACAGTTACCTGAAAAACTTAAAAATTGGCATAACGTTAGTATTTTATACTTATGTAAGTATAAAAAAGAACAAAAAGAGGAAAGGACCGATCGCATGTCGGGATTGAAGATGAAGTTATGCCATAATTTATCGATAAACAGAAAACGTAATAATTAAGAAAAAGTGGCATACCAGGGAAATTTAGTGCTTTATTTTGACAAGGAAATGATGAAAAAAGTTAAAGAAAAAATTGTAAATTAATGTACCATATATCTTAAAAGTTTGCAAGAACTAATAGTATCCAAAAATACACCAAAGACATAAATACAAGAAAGGGTTTTAGTTAAAGTTTAAGTAACCAGAACATGTTGAGTATGTTGACCTTGCATAAATTAATAGTTTAAATGGAAAATTGTTACCTACAACAAAAAATTCAATTCAGAACGAACTTAACCGAGGACAATGATGCTTTATATCTTTTTTCATATGTCCAGTTTGCGATGTACCGGATACACAATGGATTCTTCCTCTTATTTGGGGGCAAACTGAATCCTGTAGACGAGGGTTACATCCTTAAGTCAGGAAATAAATGTCTTTGTTAACAAACATATTGAGAAGGGAAAAACCTACCCTATACAAGACGTTATTCTTACGGAATGATTGATAGTCTTCTCCTGATTGATTAATCGCCAAAAATTTTCGAAAAGAGAAAAGTGAAACGTATCCACAATTTGTCCGCTATTTTATTTCTTTGTAGATTATTCTTTGTACAACATATTCATTACGAATTATTGACATTACGCCAGATTTTTTTTTCTAACGTGTCATTTATTTCTAACTTTCGTTTATTTTTTAACTTTTGTTTATTTTTTGTAGCGAATGTAAATTATTTTAGTTCAAGTTACAAAACGGAAAGATGTAAGTATGTTGACCTTGCATAAATTAATAGTTTAAATGGAAAATTGTCCTCAATAAAATTAAAAGTGACTTAGATTACAACATTTACATAGATATGCTTGTTAACCAACCCTTAGTATATTTTTTTTATTTGACATTTACCTGTTATATTGTAATCTATTTATAATTTACATTTTTTTAAGTCGATATTTTAAGATGGACACAGTAATGTATTTTCATCTTCAAATAGCAAAATGTGTAAAATCCGAATTATAAATATTATATATAAGTATATAAATGCGGTTAATGCATATATAAATGCAGAGTTCTATTATATTAACTTCAGCCTCGATATTTATATATGTTTCACGATAAGTTAATTTTTTTTTCATTTTTATTTTGAAGTGAGTTTTGAATGACGACTTAATGTTACTAACATTAAGTCGTCATTCAAAACGAATTGATAAACCAAATGCTTTGTACCGTCTTCCGAAATCGAATTCGAAGTCGAAGGTACAATATTGCCAACGTAGCTAAATCGACTGTTTTCAAATATTTACTACATTGTGCGTCAATTTTGTAGAAATTCATTATTCACGATTAAATTAAACTACGTGATGTAGAAGTAAAAGTAGTAGAATTTAAATAAAGTGGGAATAATACACGTGTTTCATTTAAATGTATAATTACTAAAATAAGTAAATAGACCTAGATTAGGAGTAAAAATATGAATATTTAGTTATGAGGCAAGAAATGAAGGCAGATTTACTTTGACCCTTTAAACAGAGTGCAAATAACCAATGAGTGGATTGCACAAAATGAGAATCAGTTTGTAATATTTAGTTAACTATACTAAGAGCAATATAGAATTCTTTTAACAAAAAGTCTCTTTAAATATTTAAACCTACGTTATGATATAATTACATAGAAAACAAAACAGAAGACAGAAATCGGAGAATTGAAAATTTTAAGCTGAATTGTAAAGAAACAAGAGCAATAACTCTAACTATTCTATCGTATGCTTGTATTCTCTAGCACATTCTGCAGATTTACCACCTATTGGAAATATCGCACAAAATTTCTGGAAATTCTATAATAAAATCTATACTTTGCTAATAAGATCTATATATACAAAATAAGATCTATACTTTGCTAATACATGTTCAGACCTTCTAAAGATTTAACATTGGTTAAATATAAAATTCGGATATAAGATTGTATTTGCGAATAAACACGGGTAAGATATATAAAGACTAGTTCTATTTGAAATATTCACATTATTTTAAATATACACAGTTTTAATGAAGTTATAAATGTAACAAAAGAAATCGAAGTGGACAAGGATGGAATATGAAATAATATAACTAAATTATATGATTTGTCCCTTGTAATCCAAGTATATAAGATTAATGAAAAAACCTACCCGTCTCGGTATTTCTGGTATTAATGTGGCTTGAGACAATTCTGACTAATTCTACAGCTGTCGTGACTGCTATGAATGTCTGATCGATGAGTTTAGTTTACTAATTAACATACTGGCCTAAATTGACACAGTAACGTAGGGCTATTTGTTGACTCAAGCGTAGTATTGATGAAATTAATGATTCAGTCTGGCAGTGTGTAATTTGAAGTATTTGTATTGTAATTGGGTGTTAATAACACATTAATATATAATAAATAATTAATAATAATAAAGTGATACATAATCCTGAACATTTTAAAGCTCTTTGCAGCCTTAAATTATATGTCAATAGTTGTTGACTGAAACGATTATTATTTATAATTTGAGTATAACTATGTTACTGTGAACTTGTAAACTCTTGGTTGTGCCAGTATCAGTTAATAAAAATAAAGAAACTTTCATTTCAAATACTGTGAAGAGCTTACTACACTCTAAGATAGGCACTTTATGTACTCTATTCACGATATTGCGATATTACGAGAAAAACAACGTCCCAAGTTGTTGAAAATTCTTAATCCTGCAGATTATTGGCATCCTTGTGCGAATTTTAGTTTGTTTCAATCCCGACCTTAAGTTTTCCTCTAGTGTGTAGCGTAGCAAAAACTTTTTACAAATAAGGAGTGATTTTATACAGGACTTATTTCAATGTTCAGTATTCAAATTTCAAAAAATAGAAAAGACTGTAGGACAATATGTCATTTATATAGCAATGTTATTTGTTTTGTATTTATATATTAAAAGTATAGCATGCTAATAATCGGTATGTATTGTACACGTTTTTATTCTCATATTTCTCGTTTTCATATTTTTTTAAAACAATGCTTTACAATATGCTCTTAATAAACTATAGGAAATGAGCTCTTTTTTACGAAAACATTTGGAAATAAACCCTTTTTTAGTTGAAACCTTAATTTTTTAAATTATTAGATGCGTAAAAAATGAGGTAATCAAATACTTATTGGCAATTTAGATCACTACAATCAATTTCATTGCAATCACAACAGTTTTCTTCAATAGGGGCTTGTTCTTGTTTCATTTTCGTGATTTGCTGATAATTAATTACACTTTTGTAGCATGAAACCCCCTTGAAGTTTGTCTAATCATCACTGAACTGTTTTTTAATAGTTTTGCCATATCTCGTTTCTTGTTTACAGAGAGCAAACTAGTAATGGTTCTTAATCTGTTAATCCCAATAGGTTTACTCTATTTTAAAAGAGAAACACTTTCTTCCTGACCAGATTAACGTTTAAAATATTCATATGATGCTAATATGCAATTTCAAATTTTCCCTGTTCTCTGTTTAACTTTCTTTTAATGTGAATTTTTTTCAAAGTCTGAATTTGGTTACATTTCTTCAAGTTATGTATCAAGCTTTTCAAATCATTTATTTTCCAGTTTTGCCTAATATTTTTAGTTCACAATGTTGTTTGATATTTTCAGAGTACTCTTTTTTTTGCGGCTAGAGTCTTTCTTGTTACTTTTTTAATCGGAACACACATTTGATTTGCTGGTAAGAAAATATATCCACTTAAAATTTAAGTTATTTGTACGCCATAAAAAATATTCTACCTTTTGTAGCCATCGCAAAACAATCTTATCAATTTAACATCCTTTGAAGTATGTAGGTTGTTCACATAAAAATAGAAAGCTGAAGCAAATTCCACCGAGCGCCGGTTTGCTTGTGTTTCTTCTCATACATTAAATACTTGTTATTGTATTCTAAGTTTACAATACAAAACTTATGTAAACTTATTTGTCGGGCATATTAATATATACTTTTTTTGCCAGGCGTTTATATCAATATTGGGCATAAAATAAGGAGTTCAATATATATTTCTAGGTGATACATTTAAATTCACATGCATGCAACTTTTGATTTTGCATCTGAATCATTATTTTCCATTTTTAATCGGATCTCGTCTACCTTTTTATTTTATTCTGTAAAAATATATGTATACTACTGTGTACATGAACCTGAAGCAGGTATTGAGAAACCGATATTCAATTCGTCACAAAATACTTTACAAAAAATTCCAGGTTTAGCCATCAATATAACAGTAATAGACTTATTGTTTGTTTAGTTTTATGATTTTTTTATTTACAAATTAGAAATTTTAGGACAAATAAATTCTCTCACATTTTCCTTTATTGTGTAATCTCACTTTATTCTTTTTCTCTCCTGATTTATGTGAACAATATTCACACTCGCGCTCGTCTTTTGGAATGTAAACTCGAAATATATTTTTATGTAGATCCCTAAACCTGAAAAATATAATACGTGGAAGATATAATATGTACTCAAAACAATGGCCTGGATAGTGGGTCATTTGTCAGGTACTTCTTTTTTCCTTAGTCTAGCATGTTTAATTCTATTGTTTCCACTCCCGCTATTGATTTCATGAAGAATCGTTTCAGCTATTTATAAATAAACATCAATACAAATTAGTTGAAATAACCATTACATTAAATATTCTCACCCTAAAATCACAGAAAGTAGTTTCAAACATTGAAGTGTGTTTTTTTTACTTCGACAAGAGATTGACTAACTTGACAGTGATATTTGAAAAAAAATGTTTTTGCTTATGATTGGACAGTGTTGCTAACTAAAAAAAATATAGTTTTGCGATAGATGGAAATAAATAAAAAATAAGCAGAACTGTTTCCCCTTTTTTTTGTAAAATAATTCTCTTAAGTGTCTATGAAAAATGGGTCGCTTCGTTTCGAACTCTAAATACATTTTATTTCAGTATCAAAATGTTAAGGAATTACGACATTTCGTAGGAATCTGTCATATTTTACTCTGATTTTCCTTAAGAAATATGTACCTTTTTGAAAGATTTCAGAGTTATTAAGATGCATTTTCACAAAATAAATTAGGCGGTACTAGCCAACCTGACAAAGATGGAAATAAACCCTTTTGAAAAGTTGTTGCCCAAATTACGTGATTACTAAAATATCCTTCAAGTATATTATTTTCTATCATACAGAGGAAGAGAAAAAAATTTCTCGGGAGAATGAACTAATTTCTTTTCTGTATGATAACTATTTAAACCTATATATATTTTATTTGCTCTTCTGTAACTAATACTGTAAGTAATAGTGTGGGCATTCGTTACACATATTTGAATGGTGGTCGACACTTATATCATAAATGTACAGAAAATCAATGGTCAGAAATTGCGAAGAACAGGATTTCAAATTATGCATGGTTTTATTTTTACTGGAAGAATCAATGAAAAAACTTCCCTATTGATATTGGATAAATAACATTCGAGAATAGCAGTTAGAACAGATATCATTAAAGCAAAATTACTGGATAGATGTAGATGTTTGTAATAGTGGAAATGATAGTGACAAAAAAGAAAATTACAGTTTATCAAAAGGTGGATAGCAGGGTAAGAAAGCAGTTTAAAACTCTATAAAAATGAGTACAGATATAATAAAAACGGGCAAGACTGAAATTGACTAGTTCAGATTTGTAACATATTGTGAACAAAACTAGTGAGACTGCCTTTCTCACACAGAGATTCAAAATATGTGTGTGCGTTAAAGTTAGTGCACGCGGACGTTGTTGGCCTTATTGACGGAGTTAAAATAGACTTGTCAAGATACTTTCTGTTTTTTGTGAACAATAAGAGCAGAATAGCATTCATGTGCAAACATAGGTTAAAGAATAAAACAAGTAAAATAAACAAGTAGAGTATTTTAAGGAATTCAAAGCTTTAGTAGAAAGGTAAATGGACAAGAAAAAATACCAAGAAAAGATAATAGTGGTAAATTTTTTTCATCAGAATTGGCTAGTTTTTTTTAAGAAAGCTGGAACTGTGCATTAGAACTAATTAATATATTCCGAAAAAAAATACCCTATACGAGAGATTAAATAAAACAGTAGTGGAAAGAATTTGGTTTTAATTTTTAGGAGCTAACTTGATAAAAATTTTATGTGGAGGCAGTATTTATCCAGCAAACAAAACGCCTGGCTTCAAGTTTGCCACAAAATACCATAAGAATTCTGAACAGGCAAAAAGCCATATTTGAGTTTTTGAAAACCCTGTGAACCATCACAAAACAACAAACTACAGAGAGTAAAATGAAATAGAAAGGCTGAAAAAATATTCTTCTCGGTTATGCAGATAATATAAAGGTGTATAGGTTAAACAAAAATATGTTGGTGTGTAGTTTAATATGGAAGATTGTGAAAATGTCGAAATTTCTATGGAAGGTCATCTGAAGCTTGAAAACACTTGAAATGAAAATAGTATAAATATCCTTTTTAACAGCTCATAGGCATTTTGAATTATCTCACAGTCTTTAACTAGACACAACACTCCACATTTTTTTACGTTACTTTAATCAATTTAATAACTGTAACCGCCAAACTTGTTACAAATATAAAGTGCAAAAAACCGATTAAAATATTTGAACTCTACAGAACGTTATGGTTTAACGTATGTTAAAGATAATTTGGATACTGTTGGAAATATAGGTGCTGATTAGACTTCCGATATAGAAGATTTGATACTGAATATTAATTTAAGTTTTGAATGTGTGTTCCTCATGAAAGTAGAAAGTAATCAACGGTGGCTTTATCTAGTGCAAGAACCCGACATATTATTTTTTTTAGCCAATAAAGGAACTGACTACTTATGAAACACTTGCTATCAGAATTTATGATTAAAAATCATATGCTAATATTATCGCATTATCATAATCAAAGTGTGCAAACACTCTGAAAATTGTATGTTACAGAAATAGACATAGAGCGTAATATTTTATTTCATAAGAGAGGGAGTTGCAAATAAGTTAGGTTAAATAACATATTTGTGAACTTTAGAAACGGCAGTTGACATATTATCTAAAAGTTAATATAAAATGTAATGTAATAACTTTCATTAGAATCTGGGTAAAGTAAAATTGAAATAGTTAAACAATGATTTGGTTTTCAGCTTCTTCATTTTTTTTGTTATTTTTTTAAGCGGTTGTATTAAGGTTCAAATACTCAAAACACTAAAATTGTACATAGATATTATTAAAATGTAAATACCTATACTTTAATTACGAAATAACTTAATATTGTGAAATAAATAAGGTTTTTATGTAATTAAGCTATTGCGTTATTTGAAAATTTATTAAAAATATGGTTCTGGTTTAATTTGCTTTATTTTGTTAGAGTAGTGACAGTGTGACATTATTTCTAAATAGGGTCGTATAAAAATACACGGTGTGCGAGATTTATAAAAGCTTTTAACAAATTTCGATTTAAATTTTAATAAAACCGACATCAGCTATATGAAAAAACTTCCCTTTTTTATTTCATGGAATATTAAATGATTTTACTGTGACGTGAAGAAAACTTTATAAATTTACAATACTATCTGTGATCTTACAAAATTTTAAATTGTAAAATAATTTAAATGCTTTTTTATATCTTAGTCAACATTTGATATTTCAAGTTAAAAAATAAAATAGTTATGTTCACCTCGGATCACGCATAAATTAAAATTATCTAGCCATTTCACAAAATGTCAAAAGACATACAATTCACACAATTTTATCTTGTGCTCAGAGTGCCTTTAAATATTCCTTAAGCTGTTTAAGGGATATTTAAAGGCACTCATCATTGCCATTCGTCTCTTGCCTTTTAAAACATATATTTTAATCTCCCATTAATATGAATTATCTTAACTACCCAATTAAATCCTATCACCCAGTAATTTTTATATGTATTTTTTCTGCTTACGCAAGAATTACTGTCATGGATTAAAAATTAATGAAGTTGGGTTATTCGAAATAATTTCATTTAAAAATTATTATTAAAACGTATTTTTAGGATTCCAGATTTTTACATAGTCTTGTTTAATAAAGATGAGAGGGGCTTAACGCATACGGCTCAAACATTTATTATTTCGTCAAATGGGCTAAAAAATTAAAAGTGGTAGCCGCAACCTAAATTTTATTTTATAAGACCTTTTTGATGATATTCCATATAACGTTGTACGATAAACGTATTATTTCTTTCCCCTTTTATTTTTTATTTGAGACTTTTATGTGAAGCATATACTTTCAAGATCACACGTAGGTTTAAAATCATAGAAATTACAAGGTCATGACAGATGGACGAATAAGCACATAATGTAATTATAAGTGTTTCATGTTCGACTACGAAACTCAAAAAGTAAAATTTAATAATTATGTAGAACAACTAAATGAAACTACGTGAAATAGTATTATTTTTATTTTCTTTAAGTTCTTTACCGCGACCTAGGTTTCGTTATATTACAACATCTTCAGGTTGGCTGTTAGCAAAGAATCCCTTTGTAATTCTTGATATAATAACATAAATAAATTTTTTTTAGAGATATTACTACGTGATAGTAGCTATTTTGATCACGTAGGAATCGTTTTTGTCTTCCCATATCCCATACTAATGCCGATATCTGCATACCACTAAGTAGACTGCGCTGTTTGCGACAAGCTGTTCCATTCTTTCGACATTTTTGCTGGTTAATCACCCCAATACAACCTGCCATTTCTAGAAAATTACTTGTAAATCAATCCTTTAATAAATAATGAATTAATATTTACTTTCAATTCCAGTATTCTCCTTCATAATTGCTGGTTAGCTAGCTATTTGTGTCATCATATTTTTATAATAATTATTTATAATATTTTCAAATTATTTCTGTTACTTTGTACATTTTTAATGTTATATTATTTTAATACGCACAAAAGTAATTAAGGTTATTTTTAAACTCTCTGTTCTTTTATTTTCGTCATAATTAATATGTAAATTATTACTAATTTCGTTCAACAATTGTTGCCATTTCATGTTATTAAATTATTGTTATGTCAATTTTTATCTTCTTCCATTCATATTGTTAAATTACCATTATTATTTTGTACAGCATTATTATTATTACCATTGCTTTAATCAATCTTTATATGCACCAAAAGTCAAAGTAGAGTAGTATCTGGATGTAGGAATGTTAGGATACAAATCTGCCTAGTATAAGACTTACACATTATTATAACGTTACGATTTGTATTTGTTTTCCCCCGCGTGAAATAAATAAATATTTATTAAATATTTAAAAAAATGGATGCTATTCCTCAATAACTTCTTCTCATATGGTGCTGAAAGCATAATATTTTAATTCAGGCCATATATAGTAATTCAGGTAATAGTCTGCTTAATTTGTGTCCCAAATTTTATGAATATCCTTTCAGTAATAGAGGAATATACAACCATTCATCATGACATCTTCTAAACTATTACATTTGTAATTTTATTTACAGTACAGATTACAATCTATCAAGCATCATTCTATCCTCCCGCATTGATTAATTTCTCTAAATACCGAGATGTCTTATACATTGTTACATTAACTTGTTTATCATAACTATCATAACTACGTCGGCTTTCGAATGTAACTGCAAAAACTCGGTAATACGGAGCTCCATTTATAAAGCACGCGAATTAACTAAAGAGGAATTAATTTAAGTTACATCTGACTTGGAGAAGCAACACTTTGATCTCCACATCGAGGTGACTAACTGCTTGTCCCGCAATATACGGTACAGTAGCAGAAATAATTACGGAACCATGGACTGGATATAGTTATCGGCAGTAATCTTATGCATTCCGCCAGCATTTGTATCTATCGAATATATGTGGTGAACTGTCAGTTAGATATTGGATGAAAATAAGCGTTTCATTGTCTTGTTTAAAAATAGTTTATATTTGAATTTTGGATTTGATCATGACTACAGAACTATTTCTATAACGCGGTCAGTAACATAATCCTCTCTCTGCGACAAACTTTGCTTTAAAAATTTCGATTAGTTCTAATTGAGCTAAAGTTTTGGAATTTTGTACACGTGCGTCCTAAATGCAATATAGTAGACATCTCACATTCATATTATTTTACGAAATGAACACACACACACACATACACACGAACACTCACACACACACACACACACACACACACACACACACATATATGTATATATATATACATTAAATGCATACATATCACATGTAATTACAATGAACATTTTAATTAAAGCCAGTTAATTTATTTTCACGTCATCCAAGTACTATTGAAACTACTAGGAAGACTTTGTTTTTATATTGTTTTATATAATTTGTTGTGACTATTTTGGCGCCTTATCATAATTTTGCTACTTAGAGTTTCTCAATTTTGTATATCATTCTCTCATTTAATAAAATAAGGGAAAAAAAACATTGACCAAATTGATCGTTTATCATATTTTATATAAGTCACTGTGAGCTGCTTTCCTTTATCTACTATGCTATAGATTATGCGAGAACATATTTCGTCTGATATGTCACATCAGAAGAAAAGTAAACAGCTTTTCAGTCAATGGTCTCTTCTGGTTAAAACCAAGCGGCTATGAAACTAACTAAAGGACACAAGAATGACTTGAGCAATGATTTCGGTTGAAAAAGCGAAATAAAATTTCCCGAAAGACCACAAAATAAAACAAAAAATGGTTTCATTCTATTTACCTTTGGTGACGGAAAAATGTGCCGGGTTTACTGGGTGTTGCTTAATTTGTTCACATTTGAGAATCTTTAATTTTTAAAGTCAAGTATTATTTATTTCCTTAAAACTTATAAAATGAAAAACACTAAAGGTAAACTAGATGTATTATGATTACAAGTTAGAGTTTCTTGTGTAAATATTCACAAAACCAATAAAAAGTATAATATATCATAAGCTATTGTTTCCTGTATCTTTTTATGGGGTATTTATTTCTAATAACATTGAGAAATAAAAGAAAAACTGAGATTGTCATGTAAACAATTCCCTTCGTGCGGAACATTAAGGCACACACCTTAAAGTGAACATATGAAGACACGATTTACAGCGTTATGTGACAAAGAGAAATGCAGCGAAACGTTTATTACGTTTATTATATTTATATAATAAACGCAATTAATATACAAAAATTAATATATTCGAAAAGAGATACAATCCGGTAAATGGTAGAGCAAAAACAAAGTAAAAATTATATAAAATTGAGCAATTGATTCACTTAAAATACAATTTAAGAAATTATAGAATACTTATTAAAGAAAATACTTTATTGAAAGTCGAATATAATTAAAACCTGTGTAAAAAAAGCCTAGAGCACAAAATATTAAAGAGAACAAAAAAGAGCCAAGAGCTTTTTGGAACAGAATAATGTGACAAATCTTTTGAAGTTGTTTATGCAAATTCAACAAAATAACTATGAATATTATTATTTTTTAAATTATTCAAACACAGAGTTGAAAAATTAAAGGAAAAGGTCATATTACACATCACTTTGGAGATTAACAACTGGAATCAAAAGCTGAAATAATGATTTAAAACAATTTTCCAATTATATTCAGTTAGAATATTCACCTCTTATACTTTGCTATTAAATCATTCTTATCTTCATATGAAGTATATATTTAAATGCTTCAAACTGTAAAAAAATATAAAGAATATATGCAGGTATTTTATATTAATGGGTTAAAATCCCAAAAATAGAGTAAATTGGCTTTAAGGCCTAGACGAAAAATAAAATAAACGTATAATATTGTGACGGGACAAAAATTCATAATAACATGGAAATATCGCGTAACATCAAATTTAAATTTAAACGAGTCACACTACCTACAAGCTTAATTTAGATACTTAATCTTTTTTATTTTTCATATTCAACAATGTAAGTACCTCACCACATACTTAATCTTCACACATGTGTTGTAAAAATATATGTTATACAAAAGAATATTGAGATTCTTTCTAATAATCTCATAATAATGTTCAAATGTTTAGGACTCGGTCAGATATTTCATACACTTTCATCGTTGTCATAAAAATTTACTGCAATAATACGAACGGGCTACCGACATATCAACAAAGATTTATTTCGTTTCCATATATATCGAAGTCGAAGAACACACACACTACTTTGCAGGACTGACCACTAGAAATTCTCTTAGATCTAAAAATGCACGCGATTACATTTTTCTCTGGTTAGGACAAACGATAGGTGGAAAAACCACGAGCGATTGACAAAAACTAAAGAAAACTCATAAATTTGAGTTGTACGTTGTATATTTTTATTGGAAGCTAACTATTAAATTTTCTATTGTCAATTTTGAATGCTAATTTTGATTGAGCGTGTCGACATAGCTTGAAAAAGAACTATTAACGTGTTTTATTCTTCTCAGATTTTCTCGATTGTTGATGAAAAGTTACCTTAAGGTGGCGTAAGTCAAATTTAAGTTTTAAATATTAGAGACGAACTTATGTTTTCATAAAACGACTTAGTGGCGAAAGCGAATAGCATGATTAAAAACGGCGTGGGAATATTGAATCATTGAAAAAATATATATATATACATATATATATATATATATGTGTGTGTGTATATATATATTTATATATATATATATGTATATTTATATATTGTTAATTACGAACAGTACTGATAGTAAGTCATTTATACCGTGACTCTTAACGCCTTGTATAAATCGGCAATATATTTCATACATCTATAATATCATCACTTTTTTTCCTCATTCTACTTTTATATAACTAATGATATAAGAAGGATATTCGAATTAAATTAGAAGGTTAAATTAATTTTTAGAGCCCACACTAGATTTTTTCAATGAGGGACAAATCAAAAGCCGTAACAAGAGTAGAACATGTGTAAAAACTTGATAATATAAAAGATTATTATTGGACTGCTAATGCTTTATATGGGACACTTCAGCAATAGGTTACATAATATAAATTTCTGATACTAACTAAAGTTTTCTCATAAAAAACTGATAAATATTCCGCACATTTCCATCTTGAATGTTGAATATTGTTGACCTTGTTGAATATTCAAGATAAATTTATACTTGAATCCTGCAAACTAATTATGTGTACTTCGACACCTATGTTTAAAATAGAAAGCAAACACGTGTAATCAGTGCATTGACGTTTGGATGGACTCGTTAGTGTTGTTGTCGTAAAGTTTGATGACGACGGCTGAAGCATTCGTATTAGGTTGAGTAGCAAATTCGATCAACAAATCATAGGTCACAAATATGCTATAATTATCAGAATTGTACTATCATCAATCGGGTTTTACTATTATCATCTATTTGGCAAAGAATGGTAGATTCAAAATAGAAACCCGCAGGTTCAGAATTAAAAAAATCATCAACGAACTATCATGAATTATTGTCATCACCATATATTTTTGAACGCAATTATATTATTTAACAAATTGTGCAGACTAAATTGGAACATCACCAGGTATAGCGAATAAAGAGGATATGGAATCATTTTTATTCCTAGCTTCAGGAAGAAACTTTGGTATTTCGGACATTTTCAACGAGAACAAATTCCAAATTTCAAAGTTTACAAAAATATGGTGTGTGGTAATAATTATAATAGTGGTTCCCCTCACCCAAATGCACATTATCTTTTTTAAGCAGTAATCACTGATTTGCACAAATTCTTCTAACCTACTTTTTATAACCAGTACTAAGGTGTAACCATCTTATTACTAACCTTATTCCAGTTGAATGTATAACAAAAATAATTAGCCTAACACAATAATTGTAGCCGGTACCGGACTAGTGTAAATGCATTCTCTACTTTACAGTGGGAGTATTTAAATAGAGGAGACAAAGCTTATATTGAAAGCCTGTTTTTTTCAGTTAGTGGCTTTAATTTATCAATATGGAAGTTAACTGTTTAACCTAATCTGGGTTCATCTCTGAATGTATTATAAGTTACCTACATATATAAACTCCTCTCCGGATTTACTAAAACCATCGGTCTTGCGGTATCTTTAGGCATGGCATCGGGGGCAGCGCGTAGCTTCTGCTACTAATAAACATATTTAAAATTTATTAAAAAACAAAGATGTACGTAATTTTAAGGTCGTCCGTATTTTTTCGATGTTATCCCGTCAGTGGGCAAAGTTTAAATGGCGTTGAATAAAGCAGCGCACTTTTTATACTTCGTAAACGACCGTAAAATGATTTCAAACCTATTTTAAAATTTTATTAATTTTTAAAAAAAAAACTATATTGCTGATTGACAAATCTAGTAGTAAAATGGTCCCTGTATCATCAATTAAATTCTAATTGTTAATAAGTTGTTAATTGGACGTGGAAAACAAAATATAAATAAGGGGATCATACTCGTTAGAACTGTTATTTCATAAACGACGTTAACTTCACTCAGTATATCCATGTGGTTACATCTCTCATACAACCAATCATATCTTGTATTACCCAAATTTTTCACAGCACTATTATGTACAATGTTAATATTTTATTGTGCTTAAAGTTTTTGTTCGATAATCGCATAAACATATTCAATATAGGGATAAACGCAATAGAGAGACACTCATACGCCATCGAATTTTATTTTGTTCGTACAACGTCAGAAGTTATTTCATAAAAACAAGTTTACATCCATTTTAGATTTACATTGACTTGAATTTTTCATGTTAAAATTGTCATTAAAAAATTTACACTGTTTAATTATTTGAGATAATGACAATAATTTGAACTTAAATTTTTATCTTGGGTGTCCAGTGGCAGATTTCAAAGTTTGAACAAACATAGTTTCTGAACGCAACACATAAGAGGGGTGCGGGGGGCGTCGTTAGAAGCACAAGCGGTGCGGATGTTTTAGTAGCCATGGAACAGTGGAGTGGAGAGCACCGCGCTTTTGCCATCGAGGCGTACATTTCGAGTGGATTTTTGCTGTCTGTAGCACGCCGTCGATTTAATAATAGTTACAGTATTCGTCGATTACGTGATGGACCATCGATCAACCTCATTCAGTCATGGGTAGCAAAGTTCAGAGCTACAGGATCAACACTAAATAGGCCCAGGCTAGGACCTACACCATTGGTAGCCACGGATGAAAATGTCGAGCGTGTTATGGTTTCTGTCGTTGAAAATCTCCGTTTATCACTGCGTACACGTTCATCGATATTGGGAATTCCAAAATCAACTTTACAGGTAATAATGCAAAAAAAGCTCAAGTCCCATCTATATAAAATTCAAATTGTTTAAGATTTACACGATTCTGACTTTGAATTAAGAAAAATTTTCGCGGAGGTGATATTGTTGAGATTTCGTACTGCTACCCGGATGGGTAACATATTCTTTAGTGACGAAGCTCACTTTCACATTGGAGGATATATGAATAAACAGAACTTTTGTTATTGGGATGTCCACAACCCAAGACAAATGCATCAAGAGCCTTTACATAAGCCTAAAGTAACACTCTGGTGTGCCATGTCTGTATCTTCAATCATAGGGCATTATTTCTTTGAAAATCAACGTGGCCAAACTGTAACTGTGAATTCGGAGAGATATGCCCAGATGTTAAATGACTTTTTCAGAGGAGAACTACAGAATAGTCCATTCTTCAACCAAAACACATGGTTCCAGCAGGACGGGACCACAGCTCATACTACTAATGTGTCCATGAATGCAGTGCGGCAGTTATTTCCAGAAAAAAACATATCCCGAAACGGTACCGTCCCGTGGCCACCTAGGTCACCCGATTAAACCTATGTGACTTTTTCTTATGGGGATACTTAAAATCCGTTGTTTACAAAACAAATCCGAGCACTGTGACACAACTTAAAGAAAATATTCGAGCCAAAGTTAGTAGGATACCCCAGTCGCTCTGCAAACGTGTTTTTGAAAACATGCGTGCTAGACTCAAAGAGTGTGTCAGACTCGATGGCCGCCATTTGGAAAACCTGGTTTTTATAAAATGAAATCCGCATTTGTTGTTATAAAGTTAAAATAAACCTACTTTGTATTAGAGATGTAGTTTTTTTTTACAATTTTTCAAACATTGAAATCTGCCTGTATTAGATAAATAAAAACAAAAAATTGAATATCCTAGAAATGCGATTTGAAGCTAAATCGATTACCGAATTAAAATCAACGTACGGTTAATTTTATTGTTTTTTCTTTTTAAAAACATATAAGCAATTAATCGCGTCTCTCGTGCATTTCCCAGAAATAATGGATGTACTCTAACATCTACGAATGTAATACATTTAGCCCATTCCCATGACGAGTTAAATCCCTTAATCTTTACAAACGACGCCAAAGTAATAAGATGATGTATGTCAGAAATACGTCAAACCTCCCTTTGAATACCACATTTAATTTAAGGGGATGTTAATGATATATGTCCCTGCGGAATCTCTCTTCCATACGCACTTTAGCAGAGGTATTAGATGCTGTGACTTTTTTCGGTGAAACAAAAGTATGGATTTATATTAGACGTGATTTCTTCCGTAAAATATGGCCCGTAAATATTCGTATTTTAAAAATAAGATTGCAAGTTTTTAAAATGTTGTTTATACTTAAATTTGTTTTAACTAATTTATTGTATAAACTATTAAATGTAGTAGGAAATGCGTGTCGCTATTCAAATTTTATTTATTTGTTTAATATTCACAATTTTTATGATATTTCATTTAATAATATTTATACATAGCTTTTTTAAAGAAATACGGTCATGTTCACAAAAACAAAGGTATAATCGTTACACCGTCTTATCGTGACTACGGCCTAGAGTTATAAAATATTATATCTTACACCTCGAAGATATTTATAGTTCTCCAGGAAACTGATACATGTCATTTAACTTCGTAAAGATTACTATAAAAATTGCTACTTTAGCAATATATACGCCATATTCGAATATAAATATTTAATTTTTCATTCTAGTGTTAAATAAATAAAAGAAAATATAACAAACAAAGTTATATTAAGATGAACAATAATTTCATTCCAAATATAATACATTTTATAAAAGAAAAATTCAGTTTTCACGACACATAATTTTGTTTATCTTTAATTTATCTTTATTCGAAAAGGAACGTAGGGGTTGATTTTCTTACACGCCGCTTCAAATGGGTGTCATCACATAAATGTTTCTAAAAATAAAATTTTATTCTGCATTTTTCGTTATTAAACTTCCGTCGTGAAATATGGCACTTTAAAATTGTCTCTAATAATCTTCTCCTAACTTTCCTGCCACCGATTTCAAGAATGTGAAACAATTTAATGGTTATTGATATTTAGGTGGTAAAGGTTAAAATGGTCAAAAATTAAATAAATTTGCTAGGAATATGGTTTTCTTATGGAACATATATAACAAAAGTAAATTATGGAGGCAAAGGTCAACCTAACTAACGCCTGTATGCATCACACACAGTCAGAACTCTCAGTCAGATTTACTGACAATTAAAAACGTATTTTATATGAATACTTTGGCGATTGTACCGTGAAGTAGGATACGGTTGGCAAAGTAGACTCTTATTCCGACTCGACTGATAGTTAATGAGAAACAGTGTTACGTTTTTCCTATCAGTAAGTCCAATTGAGAGACCTGACCTGATTTTCCTGATTCTTACACATAGAATAACTTGAGATGAAATTTAATTTTCTTTATAGCACATAAAATTATATTCCTTTTTTTTAATATTTATATAATGTTGGTAATTTTTTTTTATATCATTACACTATGAAAGTGTGATTGTAAATTAAATAACTAAGACGCAATTTCTAGTTTGCGTTGTTTATGTGAAAATAGCATATATCAAGAAGCGAGAGTAAAACGAGGCAACTAAACAAAATAATCACTACAAATTATAAATGATTGAACAGGCTTGCGTTAAATTTTCACTTACATTAACCTCTGTAAGATATAAAGTACAGGTTATAATTTAAAGTACTTTTTTAATTTCTGTGGAACTTGTATTAGCATTCTGACAATAATACCGATTATTTGAACATAAAAGTAACGAACAGAAATAGTCCAAACTGTTATAGTGACTAAGCATAAAATTTTACGAATCTTGAAAAATCATAAAATCATTTTCATAATTGAAAATGATTTTATGTTTTTTCAGGATAATTAGGATAATTTTTGAGATGAATAACTTCAAGCGAATTGTTGTTCTCGTGAAGGATAGTTTAACTTTATTAATGATACTTGCGGAGAAGAACTCCGACGCGAAAATTAAATATACATGTGGAAGAAGAAACGAACGGACGCCAACGGCAAAGATATTAATTAATTTGTAAGCATACCTATAATTGAAACTAAAAAAATCTATAAATTCAACCAATAATCAAAGCCAACGCATGAAAATTTGGTATAACATGAATTTAACTCAATATTAAATGTCAAACTCGCATGTATTTAATTTAATATTACGTCTTATACTCCATGAATAAAAATTAATACAAGAACTAGATTATATAGTCCAAGAGCCCACCGAAGGAAAATGAGCGTATTTTAAGATGAGTAAAGCTTTTAGGAAACAAAGTACTCATCATTCCGGAAGTGGTCGGACCCGACTGCCCTGCGAAAGAAAAGAAAAGGAAAGATGTAGAAGAGAGTTTCGGAACCCCATTTCCGGTAACAATATTAATGTCGTCGCCGAGTAAATGATTTAAAATTAAGCTATATTTCATGTCTGAATCTATTTTAGGTCTCAAAGGACTTTATCGAAATAAATAGAGGTAGAAGTATAAAGGGTTGATATATAGGTAAGGAGTTACGTATATTACTTACATAAAAAATTAACAAAAAGGAAAACTAAAGCAGACAACTCATTTTAAATATAAAAAAATTGTAATTGTTTTATAAGTAACATATTAAGTAGTTAAAACAATGCAATGAATAATATATTTTCAATCGTTTGTTAATTTTAATTTATAGTATGATCAATAGTTTATTTTTACCCGACTATGGTAAAGCCAAGAAAGAGCAACTTATTAAAAAATAAGCTAATATTGAATTCCGCGTGAGCATGGCTTGTGAGGTCGATAAATTATTATTAACGCCATGACTATACCCGTAAAACCGTCAAAATTTTAAAATAACCTCGGACTAATTCCTCTGAATGTAAAGAAATTCAGAGTACTATTTCCTCTACAATTCTGACTGAATTTCAAACCATGCACTTATTCTGAAATCGATTAAATATAATTTAAAAAAACGTGATTTTCATATAATTTTTATTACCATTTGTGTATCTTTTGGCCGCCTTCAGCCTATGCAGAATAAACGGAGATGATGAGAGGTTGTGTTTCCCGTACAACTTGCAATTTATTAATTCTTAGACATATTTCATACGGATCATTAACACTTTCTGGGTTCTTAAATTATCACTTGTTATACAGTTCTCTATTTGATATATCAAATCATTGCTTCCATATAAACCCTTATTGATAACTTTTTCTGTTCCTACATTCAGAATAAGGAAACCACCTCATGGTTATATTTTATTCATCACAATAACGAGTGCTTCGACATTGCATTCTCATAGACCTTTTTAGTCATAGACGTTGTATTTCATACATATTTTCCTGCTCAATGTGAAGACATTGTTAAGGAGGCATATTTTTTCTTAAGACAATTTTCAGAGTTGATTCCTCTCATCATTGTGAACGTAAAATATTTTTCCGGGAATGTAAAGAAACTGAGTATTTCCGCAATAATCGGCTTCGGAGATAAATATTTAAACTAATTCATTTTTTATTATAAAATTTTTTTATACATTTTTATTTCATTAAAAATCTGTCTGTAAAATAAAACTTTAAAAACTATGGGAATCCTATTTTTCAGAATCAAATATGACTAATCAAATCAGCTGATGAATCGCAATACGTAGATATGAAATCATTTATTTCATGTTCATTGTGAATGTGAGTGTCATTTGTTACATTATTCTGGATAGAAACAAATTTAAAAAATAGTTTATTAATATTTAATGGAATTTTTAAATTTATCTCCCTTTTTACTATTCAAAATAATGAGCCGAATCACCCTCGGAAAATATATCTGAAGTAGTAATAGTATTCATATATTCTTATATCAATCGATTAATATATGTATTATAATTTCACAATATATGTTTAGAACATATACATAAATCCTCAGGTCTAGATCTGAATAAAGTAATGTACACGTGTCTACTACTGTAAAAAAAATATCATTTTCTTTTCAGGAAAGAGAATCATCGTACCTAAATATCAAAATTCATTGGCTTTTCAAATGCACTGTTACTATTATAAGAAACAAAATAAGGAAAAATGTTTCTAAAATGACATTATTAAAATGCACATGGATTGGCTACGTTAAAATTTCATATAGGTTTTTCCGTAATTGTAATTGCAATAAATATCCTTATTTCTTGATTAATATACGAATGTGACAATTTTAGCTTAATGCAAATTGTGGTCGTGAATGTTAAAATATTGAAAAAAATAATGTGTACATAAAATATAAACAATAACGCAATCATTAATAAAAAAGCCTCCGTGACTTTGATCGTTAAATATCCATATTTTTAAATTAATCAATTTTAACCTAAAAATTGTAACTTAATGTAAACTATGGTTTAAGATTTAAAGTATTAAAAAAACCGATGCGTACATGAAATATAAAAAGTAACGTAAGCCTTAATGAAGAAGTCTCCATGATAATGACTTTGACGTTAAAATCAAATTAAAACACAAAATCTGTTCCCCTTATCAGAATGTGTAATGACACATAAAGCTAATTTGAAATCAAACCTATAACTAACTCTAATTTATATTCCACTCAGCAATTGCAAACCGGGGTTGGCACTATCGGACTATAAATTGAATACTGCCCTAATTTAAAGCAGACGGCATGAAGTACTTTGTAATTAAGGTGAGCATGCAGAATTAAATTGCTCGAATCCGAATAAAGTTTTCTTTTTAATTTAGAAAGGACGAATTAGAACACGTTGTTTTAAATACGAAACTTTACCAGTCGTATATAATTTGAATGTTTCGTCTTCCTTTGCTTTGTTTTTCAACTAAGGTTTTGAATCTATTTATATTTTACTAATTATATTTAAAAATTTTCGTTATTCAAGGTTCATGTCCTAAAAGTGTTTTTTAATTAACGTATATTATATTAAGGAAAAATATAAGAAAGTTATAGACTCGGAGTTTACTCATAAACAATAACTCAAATCCATAACTCACGCTCACTATTTTATAAATAACAGGTTATAAAATCCTAATAAGTTTAGCAAATCATAAAAAACTTTTTTCTCGTTCCTGCATGAATATTTAGATTTTGAAAAGACACAATATCCTGTAGATAAAAAATATTTTTATCAATAAAGCATTCTATTTATTTCTAAGATTTGTCACGATAATATATTCAAAATATCATTAAATTAAAACAAAAAAGAGACGATAGCACAAATTGCACTGTCTGTAACTTATTTTTAGCTCCATGAAACAATAATAAATTTCGATTGACATTTAATTGTATTAAAATTATAACAATTAAACAAAACGGTCTGCATATACGATATTTGAAATTAACAGCATGATCATTCTAATTACCTTCATAGTTACACAACTCAAGTATTAAGACAACACATCCAATGTACCTTCTAGAAGGTAAAATTTCCACGGGGGCATTTTTCCAAATAACGATATTTAGGTAAATAGAGAATAAAGATAATGTATGTTAGATATATGTATATTATTAAGAAGAGAGGCCTCTTCAATAATATGAACTCAATATCATTTATTTTTCAATTTATGAATTGCCTGAACGTATTTAAAAAGGCTGTAAATTACATAATTGCTGTAATGTTCAAATCCGCCAATTTAAAACTAATATATTTATTTCAAGAAAATAAATTTCCACCAAATACGCTATTTATTATATACGCTACATTTTTTTTTATTTTTCTGAATAATATTTTCTAAGTTTCCAAAATGCCAAGGTGGAATTTTTTTAATTTTACACCCACTGTTTCATTAAATTCAAAGTTATAATATTTTTTTAATAGAAATGAAAAAGAAGCTCGTTGTTTGTGTCATCCTAATTTCTGAATTCATTCCTTTAAGATACAATGTAATGAGCATTATGAAATTTACTCTTTATTCGCAATAGTAAATTTAATAAATTCATTTCAAAATGAAGGTCATTCGAAATTAAACAGCCTATAAAATGTTACTAGCAAGTATCTAATAAAATTTCGTGAGCGATTCAAAATACAATTTATTTTCGAAATTAAAATATTCATAACTACTCTACGCGGCGCTAAATAACAATATTGCTTTTAGTACTACGGTACCCGACAAGTGTCATACCAGGTAAAATTAGGCATTAATTTGTAAGAGAATTATTTACAATATAAAATATTTTATGTGCAAATTTTAGCAGGTCTTCAATCCTTATACAAATATTACACTTCAGTAATAGGAAACTACATTATTTTCTTTTTAGAATTAACAATTTAATACTGGGCGTAAAAGTGATCTGAAGAACAAAGCTTAAGGGTGAAACTACAATATTACAATAATTATTAAGTCTTATTAAAAAAATAACTGTACGTCCATTGAATTACACGGCGAAAGCAAACACATCTGTTGGGTTAGGTTAAGTCGAGTTAATTTAGCTCAGATTAGGTTAAGTTAGTTAATATAAATTATGTTAGGTTAAATTGATTGAGTTTAATTTAGTCAGGTAATTTAGATTAGGTCACGTGTTTTGCTAGGGTCGGTGGTAGAAAAATGGTAAACCCTTTTAAGTAAATGTCGTTTTGGGTTAGTTAATGTGGGAGTTAGGCTTTTTACAATACTTCTTATAGTCTATCAAAATTACCAAGCTGCGCAGTGAACGTACATGCAAGTATGCCACGTAAAACCGATTGTGAGAAAGCTAATCCTAGATCAAGTCAACTCCTGCAAACTTGAGAAACTGCTGTTACGATTTTTGTTCATCATTATCGCTAAGCAGAGTATTGGAAATTGCTATTTAGTTGTTTTTTGAATACTTTAAGAAGTTTAGTAATTTTACTGTAATACAATCTTTCACCAATATTTTACCCCTTAGAAGTTAATTTCCAAGAAGCAATTACCGTTTTTATTTTCTTATTGTGGTTAAATTACCGTAATTGGAATATAAGGTGACAATAAAAAAACCGGTTCTAAATGAAATGCTATCCCTGTATAAACATACACACGCGTGTATAGCATTTTTTCTTCATAAAACCTGTTTTCAACATATAAAACTGTTATTTATGAAAACTGCCAAGTCGAGTTATTTGAGCGTTCAGAAAACTTTCCCTGCGCATCATTAAAAAAAAAAACGACGAAGTGAAATTCACTAATGGAAATCAAGTATTGTAACTTTTTAAATTCATACCAAATTATCAGTGAGCTATTTTAATAGCCTCAAATGGACTTAATTTTGTTTTATTCAATTCAGCAAATTGAATTCACTTTCAGCAAATGGAATTTCACTTTTTAACTTCCAATTTTATAACAACTGACTCCAACAACAAGGTCACTGAGCGAATTTCATTGAATTCACCGTCTTGTTGCATCAATATTTCAGATGCAAAAGTTCGGCTTGGTAATTGCCTTAATATAAACTCACAATTAAATGAAACTACGTGATGTAGTATTATTTCTACTTTTTTAAATTTAAAAAAGTAGAAATAATACCACATCACGTAGTTTCATTTAATTGTGAATAATGAATTTCTACAAAATACAATTAGTATTTTGAACTTTGCATCTCGTTTAAGAATCGTCTAGGTTTACATTAATTTAAAATTGATGTAGATTTTTCTCGTGACTTCGCTCGCATAAAAGTTGTGATTTTTACACTTTCCACGACCGACGGTGGAATTTGAACTTAACTCTGATAAAATAACTTCCCTCGTTCCCCAGTGTTGCTACCGTGATATCGTCGCGACGAATGTATGAGTAGCACTTCGCACACCTCAATAATAATAAATTAGTTCTGTAATAATGTAGACCTGTACGTAAGATATACAATAATATTTGTACATAAAAACGTTCCAAAATATATATTTTCTCTGATAGTGAACCGCATTAAGATTTGTCAGATAGAACTAAAGTTATAAGCGATCAGATATATAGATGGTAGACTGATTTTGCATTACGTATACATATATATATATATATATATATATATATATATATATGTAGGAATATGTAATATTAAAAGGAAGAATTCCCTTGTTACATTGTTTTTGACTTGAAGAGATTGCTTTTTTAGAAACAAGTTCACCATCGGTGTACTTAGCTCTGCAAATATCGATGATGTTAAACCAACAGCGTAAATAATTAAATACTAAATATCCCTTCATATAAGGTTGCCCTAATATACAAACGCCACATATATTTCACACACTATAAAAAATAGCAAGTCATAAAAACGTTTTCATTCATGTATATTCCTACGAAGGGTATAATTTTAAAGTTGCATGGTTAATTATAATGCACCCATGTTAAATCCTTTCAATTACAACCATACAGCTAATAAAAGTGCAAGTCATTTATCGAATTGCCTAAATACCAATTGTAAGTTATATTTGAAAGATTTTGCTAGGTTATTTCCAACTCTACTTTCCTAACCTAATTATTACCTATTATAATATTTGTTTTCAAAATCTGAACGTGCAGAATTTGATACCCTCAGAAATTACTATTTAGTTTGATGCCGTTCATTGGCTTTACAAAATTTAGTAGGAATACACTCGTTCCTGGCGACTGATTATGGGCGTTTAAATCGTTTGCCGTGTTGGTAATGAATATGTGGATTCAAAGAAGCGTTTCCGATTTCCCGACTTATTTTATTTCTCTAGTGTCGAGAGTTCTCGGCCGAGAATTCTCGAGTTTTCTTGAGTAGTTGCAAAATTTGTAAAACATTAAAAAAGGAAAACTCCAAAACTCTATTTCTAATCCATTGTAATGTATGTCATTTATTTTGTGTATAATCTTATAAAAATGAATTAAATTAACAAAAACAATCTATTGACAATATTCTAATTTGTTTTCTATATTTTATTAATGTAGAATTAAAATATAAAATATTGATGGTCGAGTTATTAGCTACTATAATTTATATTTCCTTAAAATTTCAATATAGTTTGTAACCAAAAGTATGCCGTCTTTAAATTAAATTCGTCTCTGGTACAAAGAAAAATTAATCCTGCACAAAACTAGTAAAGGCAAAATTAGTTGGACCGGGTTTAGATAAGTAGAGTTAATTAACATAATTTAAAAAAAACAAGAAAACTAATAAACGAGGTATAGAAATTAAATGCTGTCCTATCTACTATATAGATATGACTGAAGCTAGTAGATAGTCATCCTGGATAAAGAACAAACATGGAGGACGAGATACGAATTAAATTAAATATAAAACGAATAAAAATATGAGGGCTTTTATTTCGTCATATTGTAATTGGTTTCATATCTTTGTAACGTGTTTCCAGATAATAAAAAATACGTTCATTTAATATCGAAGTCTGCATTGCAGTCGTTTTTCCAGGTTTTAAGAATATTGTATTTAAATAGGTAAAATTCCTCTTTAATAGATATTTTTTGGCATTCTTTATCCAATTTTAACTGATAATATCGATGATATTATCAGTTAAAAATGTCGTCTCGATAGTTTTTCTTAACTACTGTTTAAATGTTGTATATGTATTTAAGGTCTTGATTTTGAATGTTAATTTCTGCAGCTCTATCAGCGTTTTTTACCAGTCAGCTAGGTTTAGGAAATAATTCATTTTGAAATTCTTCAGAAAATTTAATCAGAGTTTTTTACAATCATAATGTTGTAAAGAATCTTTTTTATCATCATTAATTGTGGAAGGGTTTTTAACGATAATTGTTCAAAGAACTCCAGTTTATGATTTGTTTTTCATTTATCTTATTTTTAAGAAAGTCTTAATTTCCATCGACTGTAATTTCTCAGTAAATATGTGTGTAGTGGTATTTAATATCGGAATTGCAGCATCTTTTCTCCAATTAATCTCAGCAGACAACGTTGAACACATATCAAATCAATAATTGCCTTTTTTATTGTATTTCTCTTATATGAAAAACTTTCTACCATTTTCGTTATAAAATTCCAACTAATACTCAGACCCAAAAATTGCTTGGTCTCATGGCCAAAAGATCTTTTGCACATTTCTACAGAATAATTTTTTTTAAACGTCTGTTTCTAAGTAGTTTTACTAATGACTTTGTTTCCTTCAAGACTTTATTTATTTCTCATTAAGCGTAATTTACTCGAATCCAAAGTCATTATCATTATCACTAAGTAGACGATTAACTGAAAAAATGTCGGCGCGTACTAGTATGGTTTGGACAACGGGCCAAAAGTGTGTTTTTCCATACAAATATATCCAAACTATTTGTCGAGTTCTTGAATCATCGGCGTATTTTCGAGAGAAGTCATTGAAAAAAAAATGACAATATCAAATTATTTATATCTGACTTCACTCTATCTTAAGAACGAATACATATATTTTTTTGCATATTTTTCGGTATAATTCCCAGGATATATAATTTTTTAATAAAACACTTCGAGGCCCTTATTTTAATCCTTTTAAACAATATCCCTCGCTATATATAAAATTTAAAAAAAATATTTTCCAAGAACTTAATTTAACCGAATCTAAAATTTCAATTTAATTTTTTGGAGTGCCAGCTATTGAGATTATGGGCGAGTAATGTTTTTTGGAAAGTTATTTAGTATACTCTCAATACTATGCATCGATTAAAATAAATTTATAGAATGAACTAATAGAAACCATTTCACAATATTTCATTATCCGAAATATATAAGTTAGGAACATACAATTAAAAGACATGGTTCATTAACACTTAAAAAATATTAAGTTTTATTTTTATGATAATGGAATCTTTAGCGTAGGCTCCTTGAATTTTTTTGGAATCGTTGTTGATAGGCTAAACACTTTTTGCATGCGTAATTAAAAGCTACCTACAATTTTAAGTCACATTTGCAGCAATCTATTTTTATTATTCTTCGTAGCGTGTGCTATGACCATTCAACTCTTTATTCCGATGCTAGAATTTTCTTTTATATTCTGTGGAGATTTAATCCCACTTTTAAGCGATACAATTAACGTGACTTTTGATCATTCAAGCATAGCGGGTCATTTAACTGAATCGTTTAAGTCCTGGTATTTTAACTCAGATTAAATGATATTTATAGCAAACGTTACTTCTTTCCAATGAGTTCGTTAAAGTTTACCTACATGTAGTTACGTTATAGATCTGATTTACGTACCATAGTATAATTAAGTGGACTTTAGCAAAATCTAATCATTCACGGTTTTGCTTTATTAAAATTAACTTCAAAAAGCAAAGGTTTACTGTTAATCTGTGTTTTTTTTGGTCTGTACGTAACCTCATTTCTCTGGCATTTATCCACCAATTAAGTAGAAGAATCTATCCTCAGTGTGTCTCGTAAAAATAGATAGGACTTGAACATAGACATTGTACTCCGTAAAGGACATTAAAAATAACACTCACGTCCCTCTCTGATCTATTCTGGCATATTCCTTTAAATATATTGTTTTCTTTGGGATATAAAATTTAACATAAATATTAGTAAAATATATATTAAGTAATTCAGTTTATAACTTTAAGCTAAAAATTAAATCAATCCTAAAAAATTACAAACTCGTGAACAGAAAACGAAATAACAATCATGATTGAAAGCTAACAATTTGTTACCTAATCTTATAAATCTTTCAAAAATTAATAAATATTAATTTTATATTGATGATTTGTAATTAATAAAGTATACTTGACAACTTGCAGAGTTAATGATGCATTTAATGAAAATGTTGTGGGTATTTAAAATATAATGTATTAACATTTAGATGCATGACACTGTCATAAATTTACTTCGATAATTAACAACACAACTGCCGTGATTGTGTCTGGATGATATAAATTTAATGATAGTCTAATATTACATTTTCTAAGGTTTAGACACGGCTGAGGACAACATTAAGGCGATATGTAGCACCCATCCGTCTGTAAGTGTGAATATATTTTTATTTATTTATCCGCTATAATGTATTTAATTGATGCATATGGCGGACTTTTTGCAACGAGAGCAATCTCTTAAAGCCAAACAGAACACCAGCCCAGTCCTGCTCGGCGAGCGACCGAGAATCGAACCTGGGTCCCCGTGGTGTGTGCGCAGACAAAGGTTGTACAACTTCTAATCAATTCAACTATCCGGCATAGATTCCAAAAACTCTGGCCGTAGTAATGTCTGGCAAAATTATTTATATTCGGAAACATTATCGCACCCCAAAAGTTTCGTCAATGTTTTTATATTTGCCTCATTATATACTCACGAATGCATTTCTTCTTCCGTAAAAATGTTATGTCGATAATTTTCTTTTTTCTTCATTTTTTTTAAATATAAACTTAAGACAAACCTCATTTCGGGTAATTACAAAATTTCCTCACTCTTAATATACAAAAAAGGCATTCATACGATTGGTATTCATACGATTAGTGTTGTTTGTAATTAATCATTAGTTTAGTTTTTTCTACCTCACAAATTTTCCAAAAAACCGACGAATTAAAAATTATACTAACGATTCCACACCTAGAAAGCCACATATCAACGTTTATATATAAGTCAGAGTATGTGCGGTTATATATATATATATATATATATATATATATATATATATATATATATATATATATATATATATATGTATATATATATACGCATATATATTTAAATTTGTTTACCAATTTTTTTTACAAAATAGGTCATGTAAAAAAAATAAACTATTTAATTTCATGACTCGCTTGAATTTTCAAGTTTCAACAAATACTTTTTTCAAGTGCGAGGCCATCAACGAACATTTTTCTGACGACACCCAATTTTTTGAGGATAATCTTGCCAAAAAAATTTTGTCTTACAAGATGTTTCCTCTAAGATCACTGAGATATTTTTCATATAATCACAATGGTTTTTCTTAGAAACATTTAACATATAAAGATACATATGAAATGACCTATACTTTTGTTCACAAACCGATTTGTGTAGAAAATTTTAATTTGGGGCCGTTTATTTTTACTTTTTATTTTTTCCATTATTCCATTTATCAATGACGTGGAGTAGAGATTTATGTTGGTCTGTTTTTATCTGTCAGCCTTTTGAAGGCTAAACTTTAGAGCCTATTTAAGGAAATATTAAAGATAAGGAAGTTTAATGATCCCAAAACTAACTTTTAAGAAGAAAGAAATAAAGCTCAGCAAGAAGCAAAACATGCGAGCGATGCGTGTATTTCTGCATAATCGATGTTATGCAGAAATACACGCATCATCGATGCTAATAAAGATGAAACCAGAGAATATTTATTTTTATTAACAAGATAGGTAGATTGTTAGACCATCAAAGCCAAATTAAGCATATAGGTACATTAGAAAATAAAAATTAAATTAGATGACCCTTATCTTAAAAACCAGGGGGTATCTTAAAAATAGTCTTCCATGTCTTGACAAATCCTGGTTTATCTTAAGCATTTATCTGCTTATTAATAACAAAGGTGTGAATAAAACTTGTGACATTAGAAATGAAGGGTCCTTATTTCGAACGAAATAACGCTACTAGTAAATTCAAAACTTTTTTCGCATGCCAACTTAAAAAGTCTTAGAATTAAGTATTTTGGACTTTAAGAAAAAATGGAATTAGCTAATATTTGATTCCATGGTTTTCGGGAGATTTTCTCTCCGCGTTTCCAATCTAAATCATCGATAAATGTCGATTTATTGTCTTGTGTTCAGATTCAAAACTGCTACTGGTTAACTCCAATGAAACTTGTTTTGACCTTTGAACATTCGTTGATTTACTTTTCTTTTGAGATATCAGACTAATTATCCTTAGAATAATGACTGTGTGGTTAAATAATTACGTAATAAGAAACTATCGATTGTACAAACGGAAACTTAAATGAAAATTTTGTTTTATTTTGTGAAATAATTATACTTACTTAATGTAAATAATTGTTAAATTAAAAGCAATTTTTTTTAAATATCATGGTATTTTGAGGGTGATCTGTTATAAATTTATATTATAAGAAAATTTTACTTAAAATATTCTATAATTAAAAAGACACAGAAGTAGGGAAACAGATTCGGAATGTATAACTCTTAGACTACATATTTCCCATTTTTCTGTCCACTTCCTGTAACCTGAACTACTTTTTAACGAAACGTGAGGGTTAAATTAAATTTTTAAAAGTCTTGGAATATTTTCCTATGTGTGATTCAATAAGTTTTTTACTGAATTATCTTAAAATTATTATTTGTATTTGAGTTTTTGTTTTTCTTTATGATAATAAAGTTTGGGTAACGTAATAAACATCTTCAACGTACTAAGAGGACGATTTTTCTTTTTTTGAAGTAGTAAATGTATTGATCAAATGCCAGGAGCTGAAGGATTATTTACGGTTTCTCAAACATATGGTAAAACATTGGTGAAAGGGAACTTTATACAAATGGGTCTTAAAAGTAAAAAAAAATTAACAAAACCTCAATTTTATTGTTAAAAAACTTCGATCATACGTTTAATGACATAAACAACATTTCCTAGCAAACTAACATATATAGGAATATGCATTAATTTCTTGTAATAAATTGCTACATATTAATTTAGACTTATATATGATGCCAAAATATGAAAAAATGTAAAATAAGGATTATTGAAATAATAAGAGTATTAGTCGGCTGGAATTGGAAGAATTGGCCAAATCTTTCAATTTTGAAAGAAATTGTGAATACATGAAAGTTTCCATTTCATTGCTGATGTGAAGAAATGGATATGAATTTATTGGCAATTGAGCATAAACCAATCATGGCTTTAATCAAAAATTTCTTCCAACACGAATATCATCCATTAAATTAAGTAATGCTGATACAGAAAACCCTCTACAGTAGTCCAGGGAAAATATTTTATAACCTCGAATGAAGTAATTAAATAAAAGGCAAATGTAATCATATTCTTACCGGGGACGTAAAATCCAGAGTTAGCTGTTTTATTTTCATTTGCACGTTTGCTATTTGGTCAATTGTATGTATAAAAATGTATGAAAATAAATTAAATGAAGTTAAATTAATATCATCCTTATTTCGTGTAATGATAATATAATATTTAATACATAATACACTTTTTTATGCTTCATATAAGAAAGTTTTTTATGTATTAAATATCATAATATTACACGGAATAAGAATGATATTTTTATAATGTTAAACCGAAAAAAGCGCAACTGAAATATGAGGACATTGAAAAAATTAATGGAATAAATCTTAAAAGTTCAAATAAAGAGACTTGAAAATCGACTGTGCAAACACATCAAAAAGAAGCGATATAGAGAAAACTTTAAATCGCATAGTGATTCCATCTGTATAGAATCGCGAAAAAATACGATGAAAATGAAATGTGAAATTTACGTGAAAACTATTAGCCAAAATTGTGATTCACCATTGGTGAATTTCAAGTATAACTCTTACAAGTTTTTAATGCAAGCACTTGCATGTTTATTACTTCTGCCGACAAAAGCTTTTGCTTTTATTGCACTTTTTCACCATAAATGAAGTAAAAGGTACTATAAAATCGGCATATAAAAATAGACCCAAAAAACGCGCGGTATTTTAAATCATCATCATCATATATATTAATACGCTAAGGTTAAGATGTTACTCTCCCTTTTTAGAAAAAACCTCACAACTAATCCACATAAATTATATATCATTTTATAGATAAATGCTTGCTCTACCGGCATCCACAACTAAAAAAATTATTATTGCTATTGTTTTTGCAAATTAATTAATTATTAAAATTATATACACAAAACAGCAATGCTGCCATCTAACGGCTCAACGTCAATATGATTGACGGTCGGTAAAATTTTTGTTTAATTTCAACTCCACTCACGTATAAATAAAGTGGCGCTTTAGCTCAATGCTTTTGATACTTGCGCCTCTATATGTCAATTTTAGTAAAATATTTGTTTGATCCGTCATCTGAGCTTCATAATGGAATAAAAACGTAATAAGCAGTGTGCAGAATTAGAAATGAATTGAATACCTGCAATCAATTTTGATTTATTAAATTGACTCTAAACACTCTGTTGTAACTAATATGACAGCTGTGAGTTCATTTTCTCATGTGTAAATATTTATAATCTACCACGCAAATGGATATAATGCGAAGACTTCGCACGGGTTACGCTAATTGTAGTATTATTCCTTTTGGGTGTTGGTTTAATATTAACTAGCGCGCCAGTTTCTAGTTTTGACGAATTATAATTCGAATAGTTTTACAAGTAATCAAGTTTTCTTAAAAGTATTAGAAAAGCTTTCCAGAAAACATATATTTTGCAGTATATTGACTTCGATGATTTTTTAAATATATCTACAGAAGTTATTTTTTTGCGTTCGGTGACTGTTTTCGTATATTCTAGGATCTACTCTTTTTTTCTCCGCTATGTTTAAATTTCCCATTTAAAAAATACTTTTTTCCTTATTATTAGTCGCATCTAATTGTCTAAAGTAAACCTTTACTTTAGTAAAGAACACTTCAAGCAACGACATTAACGGATAAAGCCTGGTTTTCAAGTTCAAAGTAAAAAGTATTCTCTCAAAACTTTCAATTAGGCGATTATTGTTTTAATTGAAAGTATTATTAATTTATTATTACAACATTGTTTGTAGCTGTACTGCTTTTTGATGTAACCAGATTATGAACCTTGCATTTTATTGTGTTCATTGATGTATTATTTACTGGTTAGAGATACGTCTCGCCTTGAAAACATTTAAAAGAAGTTGAATAATCGTAATCCAGTTTAAAAACAAGAAAAGACACAATTAATTAATTTGTTTTAATGTTAAAATTGTTATTTTAAAAGCTCGAAAGATAGTTAATTTTAAAAGCTCTTAAGATACAAGTTACCAATCTGGATTAATTAGTTTCTGAGAAAAACGGCTGTGATACACAGATAGTCACGTGAGCAATTTAATAATGAAAACTTGACAAACGAATAGAAAAATAAACACAATTGATAATTTTTCATTGATTCTAAAATATATACTACAATTTATACATGTGAAAGCTATTTTGAAAGGTAACAATACTTTAATCGCGTAATTTTTTTGAATCATTCCGTCATGTCAATGACATTACAATTCTCACATTTGATAAGATTTGAAAATTAGTATTCCAAATAATTACTTGCATTTTGACCTCCAAATTGCGCGTATCTCGTTTTATTTACTTAAACTTTTTGCCAAGTGCTTACTAGTGACTCACATAACATTTCCTGGTATTTTTTTTAATTTTTATGTTTGTGATGTTAAAATTCATGACAAAGGTATACAATGTAAATAAATAAGTGTAAATATTTTAATTTTGTAATTTTATAGTATTTGAAATATTTTAGTGCTACCAATGTTGATTATAATTTAAGGTAAAAATGCATAATTTTGATTTCTTTTATTCCTACAATTTTTAGCATCAACTTTCACTTAAAATATTGTATTTATACATATTGATATAAATGTATTCTAATGTAAAATACATGAATCAACATAGCGTGATATAGCTTGTGTGTCCTATGGCTCTTTTGTTAACTCATAGCATAGGCTTTTCGTAATAAGTCTACGAGATTTGTACAATGTTAATTAAATTTATATGTTTTTCTTTTCTGGTAATTTACTGAAATGCTCCTTTGATTGGATGTATTTCTTTGTATAATGGAATTCAATAAAAAGACATAATAACAAAAACAAGAACGTAAATACGTTCGACTCCATACTGTTAAAAAACTGTATACGTCATATGGAGAATATTAAAATTCGTACTTTAGATAAACGTATGTTAATTTGTGTAAAAGTATTGACAAATACTAAAAATTTATAAACTGCACGAGATCAAAAATATTTCAAATATATGCTGACTGGTTTGTTGCTATTGAATGTATTGAATTAGCTACAACTGATATCAATGTAACTCTGAATGGGTTTTAGCTAAACCCAATACGTCTTCCTTTGGTCACGGTCAGCCAACGAAGTATTTTAGTGACATTACCAAAAGATCGAAACGTAGACGGTTAACAAAATTATCTCAAGCTGACGGTTCAACAGTCAGTGCATTACTCAACCGTTCGGATTCGTCAATATCAACAAATAATAGTGTGAATGGAGTTTTATCACATTTTGTGAAGGCTAACAAAACACGAATATTTGTTGATAATGAACTTTGTACCATCGTATCAGAGTGTTTAAAAAAAAAGTGATAACCTTGCAATATGGTAGTGATGGAATGAAAAACCGGGATAGAGTTGCAAAATTTGTTAGATCACACAGCTTAACGGATCTTAGAGTCAGATAAATTTGTATCAAAAGTATTCCAGTAGAATCAGTTAATTTAATTTTAATAGGAAACTAGGGTTTTAAAGATAGTACGGATCACAGCAAGCACAAACAGTCTTTCGCGGATTCTAGTTTAGATGACAGTGGTAGTTTATTTGTAACTCCTTACATTCCTTTGCTATCAGTAACAAATTCAGAATATTTTGTACAAAAATCTCCGCACCTCTTCTATAAGATACTGTAGACCTATTTGTTTTCAATTTGTGAAGGAGAGTTCTATTTAAAAATGAGGAGTCTTATTTCAAAGAAGCTTCCTTATTCTTTC
>JAYKKI010000166.1:0-45126 GCA_039881145.1 Druceiella hillmani
TAAAGTAAAAATCCTATTCAAATTAAATTATTGTTATAAATGATTTGTATCGAAATTAATTTAAAAAATATTCCAACGCACTTATTATTTGAACCAGATTCTTTGTTTAAAGCTATAATATTGTATTTATTCATTGAAAGATTCGTCGTTAGTTCTCATTTCCTTTTAATTTTTTATGTGAATTGGAAGCAATATTGAGAACGAAAGTTAGATAAATGGATATATTTCTTTTTTAGGCCTAAGCCTCTTATATGAACTGCAAGATTTCACGTTTACCATTATATAAATATTTGAGGGAAATGTACAGTTACACGCCATTTTACCATTCGCTAGAATTTGAAGTCTAACGAAGCATAGTTGTAAATTTTTAATTCAAATTTTATATTAAAATTATAAGTTTTGCTTTTTCTATTGCTGTTAGCAATAGAAAATGTTTTCGTGGTTACTATTTAAATGCTCTTAATTATTATAAATTTAATGCAACTGATCTAAAACACGGGCAAAACTATTCATTTTTTCTGTTACCTGTTCATAAAAAAATACCAAATATTATTGAGAAACAAGTTATACTAACTTTCACATTCCTAGAAGAATTCAGTACCAAATCTTCTGGAACTGAATTCTTCTAGGAATGTGAAAGTACTTTTCAAACCTGATCTGATCCGCATTTCAACAGAATATCGTACTCACCGACGAGACGAGCCGCTCATTAATATCAAAGAATCCACACGCGCTGATTTGCAAATTTTGTTGGAGAAGGAGAACAGTAAAATCATCCATCTGTAAGAACAAATATTTTAGAAACCAAGAAGTTTCTTAATTACCCTTATATTTATGGAGTCTGTGAAAATTTTATCACCAAAAAAATAATGAGTGCAATAAGTAAATGAATTGGGCATAAGAGTAATGTGTATGTATTTTAGGGGTTTACAAAGTAATTTGAGTAGAGATTTAGAATTGTGATCATAAACTGAGCAATCTTCTTGTACAGAATCTTGAATTCCGCCTCCGAAGCTCGGAAAAATTCTTTATTCTGTGGATGATTAATTTATCTGTCGGTTACATGCGTCTGGGTGATTAGCATTTGTAAAAATAACAATAATAAATATAATAATAATTTTAGCATAAATCGTATTTCCTATTGAGAAGAAAAAAAATGCGTGGGAATCTCTCACCAAAAAAATAAAGCCCCAGCAATTTTCTGTCCCTATCAAGTTTTGAAGTATTATTGAAAAACTTTTGTTGAAAGAGCACCAATGCACAATAAGTTGTTGTTTTTTTTTAATAAAATACAAAATTATCATGGAGGTCAATTTACGACTCGACTTTAAAGCAGCAATATTTTCAACTTCGAAAGAAAAATAATCATAAAAAATAGCAAACTATTGCCATGACTTCATTCACATGTGGAAAAATATCAAATTTAAAATATTTTTAATTTAACTATAAAATGAATATACGTAACATCATATTAATTAAACTTTCTTAAACCAATGTGTTTTAAACGAAAATATTAAATTATCCGATATTCTCTTTAGTGACTTTTTTTTTAAAGACAACCTGACATAACTTCTGCCCTTATGTGTCTGCCCGCTTTCGTGTTGTTTATTTAAGCACTTACTACTCATATATACGTTTCGCACATATTGGTGGAACAATTCACTCCAATATTTATAATACACCTGGAGTCATCAATCAATGCGCATAGGCGTACTATATATTTGTGCAATTACTATGCATAGAGTGGTTATGCATTTAATTATATTGCTGAACTAAATTTTGTTTGCATCAAAGGAATTTTTAAAAGTGCTAATTCTCGTGTCTTATATTTGAAAAAGAAATTAAATATTTCTTTAAGTTAACTCATCTATTTTCCTGAAATCTTCATCGAAAGTAAATTAAAAATTACTCTGTGATGTGTGCACGAACCAACACATGAACCGATAAACATTCCAAAAATAATCTTAATTTTAATGCAAATATTTTTACACTATATTGACACGTAAAATGTATTATATTATTGTATAGCAGTAACGTAAATTTTAAGAAAATGTCTCAGTTTATAACAACGCACATAAAAAAAAATTTAAAAATTCGGGAAATTGATTTTGTGCAAAATTGTTTTGGCCGATTTGTAATTATAAATGAAAGAGATATAGAATAATCTTATGTCAGACAATAATACAATAGACAATAATACAATAAATAGTACAGAGCGAAAAATTATAAAAATTTAGGAAACCCGATGACCTGATAATTTCGTCCTGTCCCTCTATCAGTCTCTCCGTCCCTCACAACCATTTTACACAGAGACTATTTACACTATTTAGACAAAAATTGTTGGTATTGTTTTTTTACGAACCGCTGTACATAAAAATAGCAGAGTTACGAAAAAAATAATATTAGGTGCAGCAACCCATACCATATGTAACTGAGGAATGATAAAAAATCCAGTGCACGTAGACGTATGGGAAGTCGTTAGATAGGTCTTAAAAATGATACAAAGGTTCCAAAATAATTTTCATTTTATGTCAACGCTTGGTGATATATGTACTTCTAAAATCTTAAGAAGTGTGTCTCAAAAAAGTAGAGAGGGAGACCTATTACTTTTCTTGGTAGCAGAACTTAAATTAAACTGCCAACAAAATTGGTTTGAATAACTAACTACACCAATAGAAAAAAAGTGACCTCCGTGTTCTCTTATTTTTTAAATAACGTGCGTAAAATGAAAAAAACAAAGTAGTAAAATTTCAAAGATGGTTTGAATAAGGTATGTTGTGTAGTTTTAGAGATATGGGGTATTTTTGGTATCGAGTACAGAAGAAATCTTATTTTTCACAATGTTTCTGAGAAATACACACCTATTTTTGGTTATGAAATAAGTTTAATATTTGTTGGTGCTACCGAATATTTCATTCGTGAGTCCGACGCATACACAGCCGATTTATTATTTATCGAGTCTTTTATTTTATTATTAACAAAATTAAAATTTAATAAAGCTAAGAACGTGTGCAAGATTGCCGAATCTCTCCAGCAGAAGTTCCATTATTTAAGTGATAAGTAATACTGAATAACAACAATGAAAGTTCTTTATCGTAGATTACATAAAACATATTCTATATTGTAAAACATATTCGAGTAATTGCAACTCATACCAGTGAAAAAAGATCTTCATTTTTAAAATCTTGAATAACCACTGAGAGTTCAAGTACAAATTTTTTCGTATCATTAGCCTGAAAATAAATAAAAGTTAGATGGGCTATGAAATTCTATAAATAAGTTTGTTTTTTGTATCACAGTTTCAGGCGCACGAGTTGGATAAAATAGAATTTTCATTTGTGAAAACATGAATATTTATTTCTATTTCTTTACCACTAAATTAGAAAAACGTAAACTTTATTTACCTCTTTAACCAATCTGCTACAACATTTAATTATGACTACCACATCAAAAAATTGCTTTATTAATAGCACTAAGCTTGTAACGTCGTCAGTAAAATCGTTTAAACCTCTGCCCGTAACTCCAGTCCTCATAATTAGAGAAGAGATAACATATAACGATTGGAATATAATTACAAATTTTGTAATCATGGTAATAAATAACAGCAGGGAATATATACTATTGGAGTGACAAATTAAGCAAACTATTTCATGGTAATACGATTTAAAATCACTAATGATCGTTAGAAGTTCGTTTATATTTTTGGTGGCCGCCTCCCTGTAAATTTCTTTGACATTTTTTAATTCCTCGTTTAACATCCTTAATCTCAAGTAAAATAGATCGAATGTACAAGTTATTCTAATCACAACCCCAGTTATTACTATGGCGTTAATAGTATAACTTATAAATAATCTGGGCAATGAAGGATGATTTTGTAAAAACCATTCTGTTATAGACATACCAACAAGATATACGAGATATATAAAGGTGTATATATTATAAAACCACATGTGAATATTTAATTTTGGATACTTATGTTTCCATGCACAATTTTTGTCCAATTTTGACAATCTGTAGAGAATATGGGCGAATTGCCTATCATAATACATGGATGAGTATATAAACACTTGCGACATCAAACAAAGTGAGAAATAGAGAACATAAGTTAAGCACACGTTTATAGGGTTTGTAGTTGACTGCGGCCTCGTAACTGTTAATACTGATAACAATTGAATTACGGATACAAGACATCCAACGAGAATGGACCAGATATTCCTGTCTGCCACCTTGTAACCGATTACCTTGTTTGTTGTCTCTATGGGTAAATATAAGAAACCGAATATTCTTAGCAAGATTAAATAAACCTTTGCTTCATTTGGACTGCTTCTGGAGTCACTGAGTTTATTGATTTTTTTCATTGTCAACGGAAACAACCTAAAGTCTAGGTCTTAACATGTGCTAATGAACAATGTACCGTAGGTAGTGTTGTAATTGATTAAATGTATTTTTTTACCCTTACGGTAATTGATTAAATGTATTTTTTACCCTTAACATTAAGAGCATTTATCATATCAGGTATTTTTATCTTATCATGACGCCCCTTTTCACTTTCGTTCCATTTCATGTATGTCGATTAGTGAGCATTAACGTAGTGTTATAATGAGATTAATGCCTAAATTATTGATTTACATATATATAGTAATTACAGCAATATTAATCAAGTTATTAGGGTTCCAGTGTGAATCAAAGAAACTTTATAATTCTCCCACTATCATCCATCCGTCTACGCGTATGTCATAACTTCATACTTTATATGGCTTTAGGTTTGTATAGAAATTTACAAGTAGAGGCTTCAGATAAAAATCTCGATAAATGTGTAGCCAAATGTAATTTTTTATGAATTTCGTTTTATTTATACTTTTTGGTGTTAATCCAAAAAAGAAATTAATATTGAATTAACTTATTTATTAGAAAATAAAATTTGTGAGAATTTTATACAATACAGAATTGGAGTTAAACACTCATTTATTAAAATTTAAGATTATAGTTGGACACTTATTAACAATTTCATTTCATAATTGTTTTAGGAATAACAATATATTTATTTTGATTCCTCTTCTATTTGAACCGAGACGGAGAAAGCGACTGAAATCAAACTAAATGACGACTAACGTGAACCGAGGTTCTCAACTTCATGAGTTGTGCATGAAAAGAGAACTTCATTATGGGAAGTAAAAGCTCCGGAAACAGGACTGTGTCGTTGTAATAATATACTCCTTTAGAAAAAAAGCGGGCACATATAGGAATAAACCATATCAGAATTGTTTTATTATTATTTGATGCATTTTATATGGCTATATGATGAGAATATTGTTATTTATTATTGTGATATCGTTTTTACCTACTTCAGTCATTAAAAATGCGAATAAATAAAAAAAACAATTTTTGGGGTACTGTAAACAATTTTTGGGGTACTGTATAAAGACCACGTTGTATAAAAAATAGCCAAAACGGAGGCAAAAACAGAATAAAAAAATCGTAGAACACGCAACATGAGCCCTGATGCATATATGATTTAACTAGTCGAATACGGCGTCTTAACATATGAAAATCGGTGAAGCTTAATCCAAAGTAGTAATAGAATTGGACAAGAAAATATTGTCAGATCGACTTTGTTAGACAAATATTTAGGTTTTTTTTCCATGCCGACATTCACATCTGCATTAATTAATAGTAATTACTTTTAATTATTAATTGAACGATCACGTTATTTTTTAATTCTTCGAAAGGACGAGTCAAGAAATTTCTAAACTACAATGAATGTAATTTATTTTTATGAAAAAATTTATCAGTTTTCACAATTTATTATTAAGCGCCATGCTAAATATTAGAGATTTTTAAATAAAAATTATTCAAAAAATAATTTGTTTTAATAAATTTTATGCAAGAAACACCGATACATATCATAAGCATCATTGTTACAACACAAGTAACAGACATATTAGTTTGTTGACATTCTAACATTCAAACATAACTTTTGCACAATAATAATTATAAAAAAATTGTATTTGACAAATTATCCATTTCAAATGAAGAAGAGAATATTGTTTCAAATGTTTGTCAGTTAAAGTCAATTTTGTCAACGCTGGTAAAATTTACGATACAATTTAAGCCTATCTACTGTTATATTATGCACTTTAAATAAATCTATACATATAGCTATATGTTTGAAATTTACAATGGATCATCTGCAAAAGCCACAAAAGAAAAGATATTAATCTAATAAAAATGTTAAATTAAATAGATGAAAATCTCATCTTGTCTTTGGCTCGATTGACGTTATTGTTGGTGCAGTTGAGAATGACTCGTGGCAAAATTGAGAGCTAGATGATATCTTATCAGTTACGATACTGTATCTTCTCTTTTTTTGTGAATATTGATTCTGACGCAGCGCATTAAATTCTCCAACATTCCTTTTTTCTCCCACATTCGTTGATAAGTTGGGATTCAAGGTACTTATTGTTGTTATCGTGTGAGCTCCAGGCAGTATGATGTTTGCCCTAGTTCGTTGTTTTCTTCAGAGCTTTTACTATCTTAGCTCTGGTCGACGATTGCATATAGCTCCATTGTCCTTCTCTTCGTTCACCAAGATGACCAAATGTTCAAGGAAATTTCTTCCTTGACCCTTCAGTTGTTACCCTTTTCATACATACATTAACCATATATTAATTTGAATCACTTTGTATTTAATTTTAAATGGAAACCATGAAATACTGATTTTAATGAAACTTTCAATATCGAAAAAATCTATAAACTTAGCCTAAAAAAGCTATAAATTGACCTTTTTTGAAAAAAAAACTTCCATGTGCAGATTTTACTATCAGTTTTGGTATTAGAAAAGTACAAAACTTAATTGTTTAATGACGATCTGGGAAGATATTTTAATTTACAATATAAAAATGTAGTTTTTTGAAAAATAACATTCCCAAGAATGCAACCCAATTATTTATTGTGGTTTGTCTCAATCATTTGAAACTAAACTAGAAAATGTATTATTTATTTTATTTCAAATATGTTTATGGATTAATTATTCGAATTAAATATTTCTATGTAATTAACGAATATTTCTTAAAGGTTATACATGTCAAAAAATACATAAAAATTTTAATATTTTCACATTCATAGATACTTAGGATTCTGTATTCAAATCTGGAACTCTTTTAATTTCATTTTGAGCAGTTGTATGTCCATCTGTCGGTACCATCCTTGTATTCTCTTCAAATTAAGCCAGTTGTAATTATCATGCAGCAAGAATTTTTTTCTAATTTTTTAGAATAAACTTTATTTAGAAGTGAAGATGAAAAACATTTTAGTATAATTCTCTGTATAATCCCATTTGATACTTTTCATTTCCCAGCTCTGTTTACGAAATGCTCATACAAAAATAGCATCTACTTTATTCAAAATGAAAATGTTCCAGTTAGCTATTCTTTAGATAATATTACCCCGTGATTACACTTTTCATACGTGATATTTTTATGACATATGTACTCAGTATAGTAAAGCAAAAGCTTTGAATATTTTTTTTCCTATATTTATTATATTTTGTACTCTTTAAGAATTATGGCTATAAAAAAGCTAACATAAGTGCAACCGATTATATCATTTGAAAAGCTATCAGAATGTTTTCAAATATATTTGCAATCATCTGAAAAGAGAGAAAACATATGATGAGATATTATATTTTAATTTATTGTTAAAAAATTTAATCTTGAAATCTGTTTCAATTATTTCATCACGGGAGATGAGTTAAGCAACAATAGTGAGTTGTCACGTGCTCCAATTATCACTAGTTAAGAAAAGAAGAAAACCCATTTTTAAAAGGACGCCGTGTGAAGACAAAACCTAATAACCCGTTACCACTGGTATAGATACAGATATAAAGAAAAACAAATAAGAATGGGAGAAACAAAAATAAAATTGTTTTAATTACATATGAGCCTTTAAATTAATGTATGTTTTTCTTAAAACTTCCTCCAAAGTAGTACAAGTTAAATAAAAACTAATTAACCAAATAAAGTAAAAATCCTATTCAAATTAAATTATTGTTATAAATGATTTGTATCGAAATTAATTTAAAAAATATTCCAACGCACTTATTATTTGAACCAGATTCTTTGTTTAAAGCTATAATATTGTATTTATTCATTGAAAGATTCGTCGTTAGTTCTCATTTCCTTTTAATTTTTTATGTGAATTGGAAGCAATATTGAGAACGAAAGTTAGATAAATGGATATATTTCTTTTTTAGGCCTAAGCCTCTTATATGAACTGCAAGATTTCACGTTTACCATTATATAAATATTTGAGGGAAATGTACAGTTACACGCCATTTTACCATTCGCTAGAATTTGAAGTCTAACGAAGCATAGTTGTAAATTTTTAATTCAAATTTTATATTAAAATTATAAGTTTTGCTTTTTCTATTGCTGTTAGCAATAGAAAATGTTTTCGTGGTTACTATTTAAATGCTCTTAATTATTATAAATTTAATGCAACTGATCTAAAACACGGGCAAAACTATTCATTTTTTCTGTTACCTGTTCATAAAAAAATACCAAATATTATTGAGAAACAAGTTATACTAACTTTCACATTCCTAGAAGAATTCAGTACCAAATCTTCTGGAACTGAATTCTTCTAGGAATGTGAAAGTACTTTTCAAACCTGATCTGATCCGCATTTCAACAGAATATCGTACTCACCGACGAGACGAGCCGCTCATTAATATCAAAGAATCCACACGCGCTGATTTGCAAATTTTGTTGGAGAAGGAGAACAGTAAAATCATCCATCTGTAAGAACAAATATTTTAGAAACCAAGAAGTTTCTTAATTACCCTTATATTTATGGAGTCTGTGAAAATTTTATCACCAAAAAAATAATGAGTGCAATAAGTAAATGAATTGGGCATAAGAGTAATGTGTATGTATTTTAGGGGTTTACAAAGTAATTTGAGTAGAGATTTAGAATTGTGATCATAAACTGAGCAATCTTCTTGTACAGAATCTTGAATTCCGCCTCCGAAGCTCGGAAAAATTCTTTATTCTGTGGATGATTAATTTATCTGTCGGTTACATGCGTCTGGGTGATTAGCATTTGTAAAAATAACAATAATAAATATAATAATAATTTTAGCATAAATCGTATTTCCTATTGAGAAGAAAAAAAATGCGTGGGAATCTCTCACCAAAAAAATAAAGCCCCAGCAATTTTCTGTCCCTATCAAGTTTTGAAGTATTATTGAAAAACTTTTGTTGAAAGAGCACCAATGCACAATAAGTTGTTGTTTTTTTTTAATAAAATACAAAATTATCATGGAGGTCAATTTACGACTCGACTTTAAAGCAGCAATATTTTCAACTTCGAAAGAAAAATAATCATAAAAAATAGCAAACTATTGCCATGACTTCATTCACATGTGGAAAAATATCAAATTTAAAATATTTTTAATTTAACTATAAAATGAATATACGTAACATCATATTAATTAAACTTTCTTAAACCAATGTGTTTTAAACGAAAATATTAAATTATCCGATATTCTCTTTAGTGACTTTTTTTTTAAAGACAACCTGACATAACTTCTGCCCTTATGTGTCTGCCCGCTTTCGTGTTGTTTATTTAAGCACTTACTACTCATATATACGTTTCGCACATATTGGTGGAACAATTCACTCCAATATTTATAATACACCTGGAGTCATCAATCAATGCGCATAGGCGTACTATATATTTGTGCAATTACTATGCATAGAGTGGTTATGCATTTAATTATATTGCTGAACTAAATTTTGTTTGCATCAAAGGAATTTTTAAAAGTGCTAATTCTCGTGTCTTATATTTGAAAAAGAAATTAAATATTTCTTTAAGTTAACTCATCTATTTTCCTGAAATCTTCATCGAAAGTAAATTAAAAATTACTCTGTGATGTGTGCACGAACCAACACATGAACCGATAAACATTCCAAAAATAATCTTAATTTTAATGCAAATATTTTTACACTATATTGACACGTAAAATGTATTATATTATTGTATAGCAGTAACGTAAATTTTAAGAAAATGTCTCAGTTTATAACAACGCACATAAAAAAAAATTTAAAAATTCGGGAAATTGATTTTGTGCAAAATTGTTTTGGCCGATTTGTAATTATAAATGAAAGAGATATAGAATAATCTTATGTCAGACAATAATACAATAGACAATAATACAATAAATAGTACAGAGCGAAAAATTATAAAAATTTAGGAAACCCGATGACCTGATAATTTCGTCCTGTCCCTCTATCAGTCTCTCCGTCCCTCACAACCATTTTACACAGAGACTATTTACACTATTTAGACAAAAATTGTTGGTATTGTTTTTTTACGAACCGCTGTACATAAAAATAGCAGAGTTACGAAAAAAATAATATTAGGTGCAGCAACCCATACCATATGTAACTGAGGAATGATAAAAAATCCAGTGCACGTAGACGTATGGGAAGTCGTTAGATAGGTCTTAAAAATGATACAAAGGTTCCAAAATAATTTTCATTTTATGTCAACGCTTGGTGATATATGTACTTCTAAAATCTTAAGAAGTGTGTCTCAAAAAAGTAGAGAGGGAGACCTATTACTTTTCTTGGTAGCAGAACTTAAATTAAACTGCCAACAAAATTGGTTTGAATAACTAACTACACCAATAGAAAAAAAGTGACCTCCGTGTTCTCTTATTTTTTAAATAACGTGCGTAAAATGAAAAAAACAAAGTAGTAAAATTTCAAAGATGGTTTGAATAAGGTATGTTGTGTAGTTTTAGAGATATGGGGTATTTTTGGTATCGAGTACAGAAGAAATCTTATTTTTCACAATGTTTCTGAGAAATACACACCTATTTTTGGTTATGAAATAAGTTTAATATTTGTTGGTGCTACCGAATATTTCATTCGTGAGTCCGACGCATACACAGCCGATTTATTATTTATCGAGTCTTTTATTTTATTATTAACAAAATTAAAATTTAATAAAGCTAAGAACGTGTGCAAGATTGCCGAATCTCTCCAGCAGAAGTTCCATTATTTAAGTGATAAGTAATACTGAATAACAACAATGAAAGTTCTTTATCGTAGATTACATAAAACATATTCTATATTGTAAAACATATTCGAGTAATTGCAACTCATACCAGTGAAAAAAGATCTTCATTTTTAAAATCTTGAATAACCACTGAGAGTTCAAGTACAAATTTTTTCGTATCATTAGCCTGAAAATAAATAAAAGTTAGATGGGCTATGAAATTCTATAAATAAGTTTGTTTTTTGTATCACAGTTTCAGGCGCACGAGTTGGATAAAATAGAATTTTCATTTGTGAAAACATGAATATTTATTTCTATTTCTTTACCACTAAATTAGAAAAACGTAAACTTTACTTACCTCTTTAACCAATCTGCTACAACATTTAATTATGACTACCACATCAAAAAATTGCTTTATTAATAGCACTAAGCTTGTAACGTCGTCAGTAAAATCGTTTAAACCTCTGCCCGTAACTCCAGTCCTCATAATTAGAGAAGAGATAACATATAACGATTGGAATATAATTACAAATTTTGTAATCATGGTAATAAATAACAGCAGGGAATATATACTATTGGAGTGACAAATTAAGCAAACTATTTCATGGTAATACGATTTAAAATCACTAATGATCGTTAGAAGTTCGTTTATATTTTTGGTGGCCGCCTCCCTGTAAATTTCTTTGACATTTTTTAATTCCTCGTTTAACATCCTTAATCTCAAGTAAAATAGATCGAATGTACAAGTTATTCTAATCACAACCCCAGTTATTACTATGGCGTTAATAGTATAACTTATAAATAATCTGGGCAATGAAGGATGATTTTGTAAAAACCATTCTGTTATAGACATACCAACAAGATATACGAGATATATAAAGGTGTATATATTATAAAACCACATGTGAATATTTAATTTTGGATACTTATGTTTCCATGCACAATTTTTGTCCAATTTTGACAATCTGTAGAGAATATGGGCGAATTGCCTATCATAATACATGGATGAGTATATAAACACTTGCGACATCAAACAAAGTGAGAAATAGAGAACATAAGTTAAGCACACGTTTATAGGGTTTGTAGTTGACTGCGGCCTCGTAACTGTTAATACTGATAACAATTGAATTACGGATACAAGACATCCAACGAGAATGGACCAGATATTCCTGTCTGCCACCTTGTAACCGATTACCTTGTTTGTTGTCTCTATGGGTAAATATAAGAAACCGAATATTCTTAGCAAGATTAAATAAACCTTTGCTTCATTTGGACTGCTTCTGGAGTCACTGAGTTTATTGATTTTTTTCATTGTCAACGGAAACAACCTAAAGTCTAGGTCTTAACATGTGCTAATGAACAATGTACCGTAGGTAGTGTTGTAATTGATTAAATGTATTTTTTTACCCTTACGGTAATTGATTAAATGTATTTTTTACCCTTAACATTAAGAGCATTTATCATATCAGGTATTTTTATCTTATCATGACGCCCCTTTTCACTTTCGTTCCATTTCATGTATGTCGATTAGTGAGCATTAACGTAGTGTTATAATGAGATTAATGCCTAAATTATTGATTTACATATATATAGTAATTACAGCAATATTAATCAAGTTATTAGGGTTCCAGTGTGAATCAAAGAAACTTTATAATTCTCCCACTATCATCCATCCGTCTACGCGTATGTCATAACTTCATACTTTATATGGCTTTAGGTTTGTATAGAAATTTACAAGTAGAGGCTTCAGATAAAAATCTCGATAAATGTGTAGCCAAATGTAATTTTTTATGAATTTCGTTTTATTTATACTTTTTGGTGTTAATCCAAAAAAGAAATTAATATTGAATTAACTTATTTATTAGAAAATAAAATTTGTGAGAATTTTATACAATACAGAATTGGAGTTAAACACTCATTTATTAAAATTTAAGATTATAGTTGGACACTTATTAACAATTTCATTTCATAATTGTTTTAGGAATAACAATATATTTATTTTGATTCCTCTTCTATTTGAACCGAGACGGAGAAAGCGACTGAAATCAAACTAAATGACGACTAACGTGAACCGAGGTTCTCAACTTCATGAGTTGTGCATGAAAAGAGAACTTCATTATGGGAAGTAAAAGCTCCGGAAACAGGACTGTGTCGTTGTAATAATATACTCCTTTAGAAAAAAAGCGGGCACATATAGGAATAAACCATATCAGAATTGTTTTATTATTATTTGATGCATTTTATATGGCTATATGATGAGAATATTGTTATTTATTATTGTGATATCGTTTTTACCTACTTCAGTCATTAAAAATGCGAATAAATAAAAAAAACAATTTTTGGGGTACTGTAAACAATTTTTGGGGTACTGTATAAAGACCACGTTGTATAAAAAATAGCCAAAACGGAGGCAAAAACAGAATAAAAAAATCGTAGAACACGCAACATGAGCCCTGATGCATATATGATTTAACTAGTCGAATACGGCGTCTTAACATATGAAAATCGGTGAAGCTTAATCCAAAGTAGTAATAGAATTGGACAAGAAAATATTGTCAGATCGACTTTGTTAGACAAATATTTAGGTTTTTTTTCCATGCCGACATTCACATCTGCATTAATTAATAGTAATTACTTTTAATTATTAATTGAACGATCACGTTATTTTTTAATTCTTCGAAAGGACGAGTCAAGAAATTTCTAAACTACAATGAATGTAATTTATTTTTATGAAAAAATTTATCAGTTTTCACAATTTATTATTAAGCGCCATGCTAAATATTAGAGATTTTTAAATAAAAATTATTCAAAAAATAATTTGTTTTAATAAATTTTATGCAAGAAACACCGATACATATCATAAGCATCATTGTTACAACACAAGTAACAGACATATTAGTTTGTTGACATTCTAACATTCAAACATAACTTTTGCACAATAATAATTATAAAAAAATTGTATTTGACAAATTATCCATTTCAAATGAAGAAGAGAATATTGTTTCAAATGTTTGTCAGTTAAAGTCAATTTTGTCAACGCTGGTAAAATTTACGATACAATTTAAGCCTATCTACTGTTATATTATGCACTTTAAATAAATCTATACATATAGCTATATGTTTGAAATTTACAATGGATCATCTGCAAAAGCCACAAAAGAAAAGATATTAATCTAATAAAAATGTTAAATTAAATAGATGAAAATCTCATCTTGTCTTTGGCTCGATTGACGTTATTGTTGGTGCAGTTGAGAATGACTCGTGGCAAAATTGAGAGCTAGATGATATCTTATCAGTTACGATACTGTATCTTCTCTTTTTTTGTGAATATTGATTCTGACGCAGCGCATTAAATTCTCCAACATTCCTTTTTTCTCCCACATTCGTTGATAAGTTGGGATTCAAGGTACTTATTGTTGTTATCGTGTGAGCTCCAGGCAGTATGATGTTTGCCCTAGTTCGTTGTTTTCTTCAGAGCTTTTACTATCTTAGCTCTGGTCGACGATTGCATATAGCTCCATTGTCCTTCTCTTCGTTCACCAAGATGACCAAATGTTCAAGGAAATTTCTTCCTTGACCCTTCAGTTGTTACCCTTTTCATACATACATTAACCATATATTAATTTGAATCACTTTGTATTTAATTTTAAATGGAAACCATGAAATACTGATTTTAATGAAACTTTCAATATCGAAAAAATCTATAAACTTAGCCTAAAAAAGCTATAAATTGACCTTTTTTGAAAAAAAAACTTCCATGTGCAGATTTTACTATCAGTTTTGGTATTAGAAAAGTACAAAACTTAATTGTTTAATGACGATCTGGGAAGATATTTTAATTTACAATATAAAAATGTAGTTTTTTGAAAAATAACATTCCCAAGAATGCAACCCAATTATTTATTGTGGTTTGTCTCAATCATTTGAAACTAAACTAGAAAATGTATTATTTATTTTATTTCAAATATGTTTATGGATTAATTATTCGAATTAAATATTTCTATGTAATTAACGAATATTTCTTAAAGGTTATACATGTCAAAAAATACATAAAAATTTTAATATTTTCACATTCATAGATACTTAGGATTCTGTATTCATATCTGGAACTCTTTTAATTTCATTTTGAGCAGTTGTATGTCCATCTGTCGGTACCATCCTTGTATTCTCTTCAAATTAAGCCAGTTGTAATTATCATGCAGCAAGAATTTTTTTCTAATTTTTTAGAATAAACTTTATTTAGAAGTGAAGATGAAAAACATTTTAGTATAATTCTCTGTATAATCCCATTTGATACTTTTCATTTCCCAGCTCTGTTTACGAAATGCTCATACAAAAATAGCATCTACTTTATTCAAAATGAAAATGTTCCAGTTAGCTATTCTTTAGATAATATTACCCCGTGATTACACTTTTCATACGTGATATTTTTATGACATATGTACTCAGTATAGTAAAGCAAAAGCTTTGAATATTTTTTTTCCTATATTTATTATATTTTGTACTCTTTAAGAATTATGGCTATAAAAAAGCTAACATAAGTGCAACCGATTATATCATTTGAAAAGCTATCAGAATGTTTTCAAATATATTTGCAATCATCTGAAAAGAGAGAAAACATATGATGAGATATTATATTTTAATTTATTGTTAAAAAATTTAATCTTGAAATCTGTTTCAATTATTTCATCACGGGAGATGAGTTAAGCAACAATAGTGAGTTGTCACGTGCTCCAATTATCACTAGTTAAGAAAAGAAGAAAACCCATTTTTAAAAGGACGCCGTGTGAAGACAAAACCTAATAACCCGTTACCACTGGTATAGATACAGATATAAAGAAAAACAAATAAGAATGGGAGAAACAAAAATAAAATTGTTTTAATTACATATGAGCCTTTAAATTAATGTATGTTTTTCTTAAAACTTCCTCCAAAGTAGTACAAGTTAAATAAAAACTAATTAACCAAATAAAGTAAAAATCCTATTCAAATTAAATTATTGTTATAAATGATTTGTATCGAAATTAATTTAAAAAATATTCCAACGCACTTATTATTTGAACCAGATTCTTTGTTTAAAGCTATAATATTGTATTTATTCATTGAAAGATTCGTCGTTAGTTCTCATTTCCTTTTAATTTTTTATGTGAATTGGAAGCAATATTGAGAACGAAAGTTAGATAAATGGATATATTTCTTTTTTAGGCCTAAGCCTCTTATATGAACTGCAAGATTTCACGTTTACCATTATATAAATATTTGAGGGAAATGTACAGTTACACGCCATTTTACCATTCGCTAGAATTTGAAGTCTAACGAAGCATAGTTGTAAATTTTTAATTCAAATTTTATATTAAAATTATAAGTTTTGCTTTTTCTATTGCTGTTAGCAATAGAAAATGTTTTCGTGGTTACTATTTAAATGCTCTTAATTATTATAAATTTAATGCAACTGATCTAAAACACGGGCAAAACTATTCATTTTTTCTGTTACCTGTTCATAAAAAAATACCAAATATTATTGAGAAACAAGTTATACTAACTTTCACATTCCTAGAAGAATTCAGTACCAAATCTTCTGGAACTGAATTCTTCTAGGAATGTGAAAGTACTTTTCAAACCTGATCTGATCCGCATTTCAACAGAATATCGTACTCACCGACGAGACGAGCCGCTCATTAATATCAAAGAATCCACACGCGCTGATTTGCAAATTTTGTTGGAGAAGGAGAACAGTAAAATCATCCATCTGTAAGAACAAATATTTTAGAAACCAAGAAGTTTCTTAATTACCCTTATATTTATGGAGTCTGTGAAAATTTTATCACCAAAAAAATAATGAGTGCAATAAGTAAATGAATTGGGCATAAGAGTAATGTGTATGTATTTTAGGGGTTTACAAAGTAATTTGAGTAGAGATTTAGAATTGTGATCATAAACTGAGCAATCTTCTTGTACAGAATCTTGAATTCCGCCTCCGAAGCTCGGAAAAATTCTTTATTCTGTGGATGATTAATTTATCTGTCGGTTACATGCGTCTGGGTGATTAGCATTTGTAAAAATAACAATAATAAATATAATAATAATTTTAGCATAAATCGTATTTCCTATTGAGAAGAAAAAAAATGCGTGGGAATCTCTCACCAAAAAAATAAAGCCCCAGCAATTTTCTGTCCCTATCAAGTTTTGAAGTATTATTGAAAAACTTTTGTTGAAAGAGCACCAATGCACAATAAGTTGTTGTTTTTTTTTAATAAAATACAAAATTATCATGGAGGTCAATTTACGACTCGACTTTAAAGCAGCAATATTTTCAACTTCGAAAGAAAAATAATCATAAAAAATAGCAAACTATTGCCATGACTTCATTCACATGTGGAAAAATATCAAATTTAAAATATTTTTAATTTAACTATAAAATGAATATACGTAACATCATATTAATTAAACTTTCTTAAACCAATGTGTTTTAAACGAAAATATTAAATTATCCGATATTCTCTTTAGTGACTTTTTTTTTAAAGACAACCTGACATAACTTCTGCCCTTATGTGTCTGCCCGCTTTCGTGTTGTTTATTTAAGCACTTACTACTCATATATACGTTTCGCACATATTGGTGGAACAATTCACTCCAATATTTATAATACACCTGGAGTCATCAATCAATGCGCATAGGCGTACTATATATTTGTGCAATTACTATGCATAGAGTGGTTATGCATTTAATTATATTGCTGAACTAAATTTTGTTTGCATCAAAGGAATTTTTAAAAGTGCTAATTCTCGTGTCTTATATTTGAAAAAGAAATTAAATATTTCTTTAAGTTAACTCATCTATTTTCCTGAAATCTTCATCGAAAGTAAATTAAAAATTACTCTGTGATGTGTGCACGAACCAACACATGAACCGATAAACATTCCAAAAATAATCTTAATTTTAATGCAAATATTTTTACACTATATTGACACGTAAAATGTATTATATTATTGTATAGCAGTAACGTAAATTTTAAGAAAATGTCTCAGTTTATAACAACGCACATAAAAAAAAATTTAAAAATTCGGGAAATTGATTTTGTGCAAAATTGTTTTGGCCGATTTGTAATTATAAATGAAAGAGATATAGAATAATCTTATGTCAGACAATAATACAATAGACAATAATACAATAAATAGTACAGAGCGAAAAATTATAAAAATTTAGGAAACCCGATGACCTGATAATTTCGTCCTGTCCCTCTATCAGTCTCTCCGTCCCTCACAACCATTTTACACAGAGACTATTTACACTATTTAGACAAAAATTGTTGGTATTGTTTTTTTACGAACCGCTGTACATAAAAATAGCAGAGTTACGAAAAAAATAATATTAGGTGCAGCAACCCATACCATATGTAACTGAGGAATGATAAAAAATCCAGTGCACGTAGACGTATGGGAAGTCGTTAGATAGGTCTTAAAAATGATACAAAGGTTCCAAAATAATTTTCATTTTATGTCAACGCTTGGTGATATATGTACTTCTAAAATCTTAAGAAGTGTGTCTCAAAAAAGTAGAGAGGGAGACCTATTACTTTTCTTGGTAGCAGAACTTAAATTAAACTGCCAACAAAATTGGTTTGAATAACTAACTACACCAATAGAAAAAAAGTGACCTCCGTGTTCTCTTATTTTTTAAATAACGTGCGTAAAATGAAAAAAACAAAGTAGTAAAATTTCAAAGATGGTTTGAATAAGGTATGTTGTGTAGTTTTAGAGATATGGGGTATTTTTGGTATCGAGTACAGAAGAAATCTTATTTTTCACAATGTTTCTGAGAAATACACACCTATTTTTGGTTATGAAATAAGTTTAATATTTGTTGGTGCTACCGAATATTTCATTCGTGAGTCCGACGCATACACAGCCGATTTATTATTTATCGAGTCTTTTATTTTATTATTAACAAAATTAAAATTTAATAAAGCTAAGAACGTGTGCAAGATTGCCGAATCTCTCCAGCAGAAGTTCCATTATTTAAGTGATAAGTAATACTGAATAACAACAATGAAAGTTCTTTATCGTAGATTACATAAAACATATTCTATATTGTAAAACATATTCGAGTAATTGCAACTCATACCAGTGAAAAAAGATCTTCATTTTTAAAATCTTGAATAACCACTGAGAGTTCAAGTACAAATTTTTTCGTATCATTAGCCTGAAAATAAATAAAAGTTAGATGGGCTATGAAATTCTATAAATAAGTTTGTTTTTTGTATCACAGTTTCAGGCGCACGAGTTGGATAAAATAGAATTTTCATTTGTGAAAACATGAATATTTATTTCTATTTCTTTACCACTAAATTAGAAAAACGTAAACTTTATTTACCTCTTTAACCAATCTGCTACAACATTTAATTATGACTACCACATCAAAAAATTGCTTTATTAATAGCACTAAGCTTGTAACGTCGTCAGTAAAATCGTTTAAACCTCTGCTCGTAACTCCAGTCCTCATAATTAGAGAAGAGATAACATATAACGATTGGAATATAATTACAAATTTTGTAATCATGGTAATAAATAACAGCAGGGAATATATACTATTGGAGTGACAAATTAAGCAAACTATTTCATGGTAATACGATTTAAAATCACTAATGATCGTTAGAAGTTCGTTTATATTTTTGGTGGCCGCCTCCCTGTAAATTTCTTTGACATTTTTTAATTCCTCGTTTAACATCCTTAATCTCAAGTAAAATAGATCGAATGTACAAGTTATTCTAATCACAACCCCAGTTATTATTATGGCGTTAATAGTATAACTTATAAATAATCTGGGCAATGAAGGATGATTTTGTAAAAACCATTCTGTTATAGACATACCAACAAGATATACGAGATATATAAAGGTGTATATATTATAAAACCACATGTGAATATTTAATTTTGGATACTTATGTTTCCATGCACAATTTTTGTCCAATTTTGACAATCTGTAGAGAATATGGGCGAATTGCCTATCATAATACATGGATGAGTATATAAACACTTGCGACATCAAACAAAGTGAGAAATAGAGAACATAAGTTAAGCACACGTTTATAGGGTTTGTAGTTGACTGCGGCCTCGTAACTGTTAATACTGATAACAATTGAATTACGGATACAAGACATCCAACGAGAATGGACCAGATATTCCTGTCTGCCACCTTGTAACCGATTACCTTGTTTGTTGTCTCTATGGGTAAATATAAGAAACCGAATATTCTTAGCAAGATTAAATAAACCTTTGCTTCATTTGGACTGCTTCTGGAGTCACTGAGTTTATTGATTTTTTTCATTGTCAACGGAAACAACCTAAAGTCTAGGTCTTAACATGTGCTAATGAACAATGTACCGTAGGTAGTGTTGTAATTGATTAAATGTATTTTTTTACCCTTACGGTAATTGATTAAATGTATTTTTTACCCTTAACATTAAGAGCATTTATCATATCAGGTATTTTTATCTTATCATGACGCCCCTTTTCACTTTCGTTCCATTTCATGTATGTCGATTAGTGAGCATTAACGTAGTGTTATAATGAGATTAATGCCTAAATTATTGATTTACATATATATAGTAATTACAGCAATATTAATCAAGTTATTAGGGTTCCAGTGTGAATCAAAGAAACTTTATAATTCTCCCACTATCATCCATCCGTCTACGCGTATGTCATAACTTCATACTTTATATGGCTTTAGGTTTGTATAGAAATTTACAAGTAGAGGCTTCAGATAAAAATCTCGATAAATGTGTAGCCAAATGTAATTTTTTATGAATTTCGTTTTATTTATACTTTTTGGTGTTAATCCAAAAAAGAAATTAATATTGAATTAACTTATTTATTAGAAAATAAAATTTGTGAGAATTTTATACAATACAGAATTGGAGTTAAACACTCATTTATTAAAATTTAAGATTATAGTTGGACACTTATTAACAATTTCATTTCATAATTGTTTTAGGAATAACAATATATTTATTTTTATTCCTCTTCTATTTGAACCGAGACGGAGAAAGCGACTGAAATCAAACTAAATGACGACTAACGTGAACCGAGGTTCTCAACTTCATGAGTTGTGCATGAAAAGAGAACTTCATTATGGGAAGTAAAAGCTCCGGAAACAGGACTGTGTCGTTGTAATAATATACTCCTTTAGAAAAAAAGCGGGCACATATAGGAATAAACCATATCAGAATTGTTTTATTATTATTTGATGCATTTTATATGGCTATATGATGAGAATATTGTTATTTATTATTGTGATATCGTTTTTACCTACTTCAGTCATTAAAAATGCGAATAAATAAAAAAAACAATTTTTGGGGTACTGTAAACAATTTTTGGGGTACTGTATAAAGACCACGTTGTATAAAAAATAGCCAAAACGGAGGCAAAAACAGAATAAAAAAATCGTAGAACACGCAACATGAGCCCTGATGCATATATGATTTAACTAGTCGAATACGGCGTCTTAACATATGAAAATCGGTGAAGCTTAATCCAAAGTAGTAATAGAATTGGACAAGAAAATATTGTCAGATCGACTTTGTTAGACAAATATTTAGGTTTTTTTTCCATGCCGACATTCACATCTGCATTAATTAATAGTAATTACTTTTAATTATTAATTGAACGATCACGTTATTTTTTAATTCTTCGAAAGGACGAGTCAAGAAATTTCTAAACTACAATGAATGTAATTTATTTTTATGAAAAAATTTATCAGTTTTCACAATTTATTATTAAGCGCCATGCTAAATATTAGAGATTTTTAAATAAAAATTATTCAAAAAATAATTTGTTTTAATAAATTTTATGCAAGAAACACCGATACATATCATAAGCATCATTGTTACAACACAAGTAACAGACATATTAGTTTGTTGACATTCTAACATTCAAACATAACTTTTGCACAATAATAATTATAAAAAAATTGTATTTGACAAATTATCCATTTCAAATGAAGAAGAGAATATTGTTTCAAATGTTTGTCAGTTAAAGTCAATTTTGTCAACGCTGGTAAAATTTACGATACAATTTAAGCCTATCTACTGTTATATTATGCACTTTAAATAAATCTATACATATAGCTATATGTTTGAAATTTACAATGGATCATCTGCAAAAGCCACAAAAGAAAAGATATTAATCTAATAAAAATGTTAAATTAAATAGATGAAAATCTCATCTTGTCTTTGGCTCGATTGACGTTATTGTTGGTGCAGTTGAGAATGACTCGTGGCAAAATTGAGAGCTAGATGATATCTTATCAGTTACGATACTGTATCTTCTCTTTTTTTGTGAATATTGATTCTGACGCAGCGCATTAAATTCTCCAACATTCCTTTTTTCTCCCACATTCGTTGATAAGTTGGGATTCAAGGTACTTATTGTTGTTATCGTGTGAGCTCCAGGCAGTATGATGTTTGCCCTAGTTCGTTGTTTTCTTCAGAGCTTTTACTATCTTAGCTCTGGTCGACGATTGCATATAGCTCCATTGTCCTTCTCTTCGTTCACCAAGATGACCAAATGTTCAAGGAAATTTCTTCCTTGACCCTTCAGTTGTTACCCTTTTCATACATACATTAACCATATATTAATTTGAATCACTTTGTATTTAATTTTAAATGGAAACCATGAAATACTGATTTTAATGAAACTTTCAATATCGAAAAAATCTATAAACTTAGCCTAAAAAAGCTATAAATTGACCTTTTTTGAAAAAAAAACTTCCATGTGCAGATTTTACTATCAGTTTTGGTATTAGAAAAGTACAAAACTTAATTGTTTAATGACGATCTGGGAAGATATTTTAATTTACAATATAAAAATGTAGTTTTTTGAAAAATAACATTCCCAAGAATGCAACCCAATTATTTATTGTGGTTTGTCTCAATCATTTGAAACTAAACTAGAAAATGTATTATTTATTTTATTTCAAATATGTTTATGGATTAATTATTCGAATTAAATATTTCTATGTAATTAACGAATATTTCTTAAAGGTTATACATGTCAAAAAATACATAAAAATTTTAATATTTTCACATTCATAGATACTTAGGATTCTGTATTCAAATCTGGAACTCTTTTAATTTCATTTTGAGCAGTTGTATGTCCATCTGTCGGTACCATCCTTGTATTCTCTTCAAATTAAGCCAGTTGTAATTATCATGCAGCAAGAATTTTTTTCTAATTTTTTAGAATAAACTTTATTTAGAAGTGAAGATGAAAAACATTTTAGTATAATTCTCTGTATAATCCCATTTGATACTTTTCATTTCCCAGCTCTGTTTACGAAATGCTCATACAAAAATAGCATCTACTTTATTCAAAATGAAAATGTTCCAGTTAGCTATTCTTTAGATAATATTACCCCGTGATTACACTTTTCATACGTGATATTTTTATGACATATGTACTCAGTATAGTAAAGCAAAAGCTTTGAATATTTTTTTTCCTATATTTATTATATTTTGTACTCTTTAAGAATTATGGCTATAAAAAAGCTAACATAAGTGCAACCGATTATATCATTTGAAAAGCTATCAGAATGTTTTCAAATATATTTGCAATCATCTGAAAAGAGAGAAAACATATGATGAGATATTATATTTTAATTTATTGTTAAAAAATTTAATCTTGAAATCTGTTTCAATTATTTCATCACGGGAGATGAGTTAAGCAACAATAGTGAGTTGTCACGTGCTCCAATTATCACTAGTTAAGAAAAGAAGAAAACCCATTTTTAAAAGGACGCCGTGTGAAGACAAAACCTAATAACCCGTTACCACTGGTATAGATACAGATATAAAGAAAAACAAATAAGAATGGGAGAAACAAAAATAAAATTGTTTTAATTACATATGAGCCTTTAAATTAATGTATGTTTTTCTTAAAACTTCCTCCAAAGTAGTACAAGTTAAATAAAAACTAATTAACCAAATAAAGTAAAAATCCTATTCAAATTAAATTATTGTTATAAATGATTTGTATCGAAATTAATTTAAAAAATATTCCAACGCACTTATTATTTGAACCAGATTCTTTGTTTAAAGCTATAATATTGTATTTATTCATTGAAAGATTCGTCGTTAGTTCTCATTTCCTTTTAATTTTTTATGTGAATTGGAAGCAATATTGAGAACGAAAGTTAGATAAATGGATATATTTCTTTTTTAGGCCTAAGCCTCTTATATGAACTGCAAGATTTCACGTTTACCATTATATAAATATTTGAGGGAAATGTACAGTTACACGCCATTTTACCATTCGCTAGAATTTGAAGTCTAACGAAGCATAGTTGTAAATTTTTAATTCAAATTTTATATTAAAATTATAAGTTTTGCTTTTTCTATTGCTGTTAGCAATAGAAAATGTTTTCGTGGTTACTATTTAAATGCTCTTAATTATTATAAATTTAATGCAACTGATCTAAAACACGGGCAAAACTATTCATTTTTTCTGTTACCTGTTCATAAAAAAATACCAAATATTATTGAGAAACAAGTTATACTAACTTTCACATTCCTAGAAGAATTCAGTACCAAATCTTCTGGAACTGAATTCTTCTAGGAATGTGAAAGTACTTTTCAAACCTGATCTGATCCGCATTTCAACAGAATATCGTACTCACCGACGAGACGAGCCGCTCATTAATATCAAAGAATCCACACGCGCTGATTTGCAAATTTTGTTGGAGAAGGAGAACAGTAAAATCATCCATCTGTAAGAACAAATATTTTAGAAACCAAGAAGTTTCTTAATTACCCTTATATTTATGGAGTCTGTGAAAATTTTATCACCAAAAAAATAATGAGTGCAATAAGTAAATGAATTGGGCATAAGAGTAATGTGTATGTATTTTAGGGGTTTACAAAGTAATTTGAGTAGAGATTTAGAATTGTGATCATAAACTGAGCAATCTTCTTGTACAGAATCTTGAATTCCGCCTCCGAAGCTCGGAAAAATTCTTTATTCTGTGGATGATTAATTTATCTGTCGGTTACATGCGTCTGGGTGATTAGCATTTGTAAAAATAACAATAATAAATATAATAATAATTTTAGCATAAATCGTATTTCCTATTGAGAAGAAAAAAAATGCGTGGGAATCTCTCACCAAAAAAATAAAGCCCCAGCAATTTTCTGTCCCTATCAAGTTTTGAAGTATTATTGAAAAACTTTTGTTGAAAGAGCACCAATGCACAATAAGTTGTTGTTTTTTTTTAATAAAATACAAAATTATCATGGAGGTCAATTTACGACTCGACTTTAAAGCAGCAATATTTTCAACTTCGAAAGAAAAATAATCATAAAAAATAGCAAACTATTGCCATGACTTCATTCACATGTGGAAAAATATCAAATTTAAAATATTTTTAATTTAACTATAAAATGAATATACGTAACATCATATTAATTAAACTTTCTTAAACCAATGTGTTTTAAACGAAAATATTAAATTATCCGATATTCTCTTTAGTGACTTTTTTTTTAAAGACAACCTGACATAACTTCTGCCCTTATGTGTCTGCCCGCTTTCGTGTTGTTTATTTAAGCACTTACTACTCATATATACGTTTCGCACATATTGGTGGAACAATTCACTCCAATATTTATAATACACCTGGAGTCATCAATCAATGCGCATAGGCGTACTATATATTTGTGCAATTACTATGCATAGAGTGGTTATGCATTTAATTATATTGCTGAACTAAATTTTGTTTGCATCAAAGGAATTTTTAAAAGTGCTAATTCTCGTGTCTTATATTTGAAAAAGAAATTAAATATTTCTTTAAGTTAACTCATCTATTTTCCTGAAATCTTCATCGAAAGTAAATTAAAAATTACTCTGTGATGTGTGCACGAACCAACACATGAACCGATAAACATTCCAAAAATAATCTTAATTTTAATGCAAATATTTTTACACTATATTGACACGTAAAATGTATTATATTATTGTATAGCAGTAACGTAAATTTTAAGAAAATGTCTCAGTTTATAACAACGCACATAAAAAAAAATTTAAAAATTCGGGAAATTGATTTTGTGCAAAATTGTTTTGGCCGATTTGTAATTATAAATGAAAGAGATATAGAATAATCTTATGTCAGACAATAATACAATAGACAATAATACAATAAATAGTACAGAGCGAAAAATTATAAAAATTTAGGAAACCCGATGACCTGATAATTTCGTCCTGTCCCTCTATCAGTCTCTCCGTCCCTCACAACCATTTTACACAGAGACTATTTACACTATTTAGACAAAAATTGTTGGTATTGTTTTTTTACGAACCGCTGTACATAAAAATAGCAGAGTTACGAAAAAAATAATATTAGGTGCAGCAACCCATACCATATGTAACTGAGGAATGATAAAAAATCCAGTGCACGTAGACGTATGGGAAGTCGTTAGATAGGTCTTAAAAATGATACAAAGGTTCCAAAATAATTTTCATTTTATGTCAACGCTTGGTGATATATGTACTTCTAAAATCTTAAGAAGTGTGTCTCAAAAAAGTAGAGAGGGAGACCTATTACTTTTCTTGGTAGCAGAACTTAAATTAAACTGCCAACAAAATTGGTTTGAATAACTAACTACACCAATAGAAAAAAAGTGACCTCCGTGTTCTCTTATTTTTTAAATAACGTGCGTAAAATGAAAAAAACAAAGTAGTAAAATTTCAAAGATGGTTTGAATAAGGTATGTTGTGTAGTTTTAGAGATATGGGGTATTTTTGGTATCGAGTACAGAAGAAATCTTATTTTTCACAATGTTTCTGAGAAATACACACCTATTTTTGGTTATGAAATAAGTTTAATATTTGTTGGTGCTACCGAATATTTCATTCGTGAGTCCGACGCATACACAGCCGATTTATTATTTATCGAGTCTTTTATTTTATTATTAACAAAATTAAAATTTAATAAAGCTAAGAACGTGTGCAAGATTGCCGAATCTCTCCAGCAGAAGTTCCATTATTTAAGTGATAAGTAATACTGAATAACAACAATGAAAGTTCTTTATCGTAGATTACATAAAACATATTCTATATTGTAAAACATATTCGAGTAATTGCAACTCATACCAGTGAAAAAAGATCTTCATTTTTAAAATCTTGAATAACCACTGAGAGTTCAAGTACAAATTTTTTCGTATCATTAGCCTGAAAATAAATAAAAGTTAGATGGGCTATGAAATTCTATAAATAAGTTTGTTTTTTGTATCACAGTTTCAGGCGCACGAGTTGGATAAAATAGAATTTTCATTTGTGAAAACATGAATATTTATTTCTATTTCTTTACCACTAAATTAGAAAAACGTAAACTTTATTTACCTCTTTAACCAATCTGCTACAACATTTAATTATGACTACCACATCAAAAAATTGCTTTATTAATAGCACTAAGCTTGTAACGTCGTCAGTAAAATCGTTTAAACCTCTGCCCGTAACTCCAGTCCTCATAATTAGAGAAGAGATAACATATAACGATTGGAATATAATTACAAATTTTGTAATCATGGTAATAAATAACAGCAGGGAATATATACTATTGGAGTGACAAATTAAGCAAACTATTTCATGGTAATACGATTTAAAATCACTAATGATCGTTAGAAGTTCGTTTATATTTTTGGTGGCCGCCTCCCTGTAAATTTCTTTGACATTTTTTAATTCCTCGTTTAACATCCTTAATCTCAAGTAAAATAGATCGAATGTACAAGTTATTCTAATCACAACCCCAGTTATTACTATGGCGTTAATAGTATAACTTATAAATAATCTGGGCAATGAAGGATGATTTTGTAAAAACCATTCTGTTATAGACATACCAACAAGATATACGAGATATATAAAGGTGTATATATTATAAAACCACATGTGAATATTTAATTTTGGATACTTATGTTTCCATGCACAATTTTTGTCCAATTTTGACAATCTGTAGAGAATATGGGCGAATTGCCTATCATAATACATGGATGAGTATATAAACACTTGCGACATCAAACAAAGTGAGAAATAGAGAACATAAGTTAAGCACACGTTTATAGGGTTTGTAGTTGACTGCGGCCTCGTAACTGTTAATACTGATAACAATTGAATTACGGATACAAGACATCCAACGAGAATGGACCAGATATTCCTGTCTGCCACCTTGTAACCGATTACCTTGTTTGTTGTCTCTATGGGTAAATATAAGAAACCGAATATTCTTAGCAAGATTAAATAAACCTTTGCTTCATTTGGACTGCTTCTGGAGTCACTGAGTTTATTGATTTTTTTCATTGTCAACGGAAACAACCTAAAGTCTAGGTCTTAACATGTGCTAATGAACAATGTACCGTAGGTAGTGTTGTAATTGATTAAATGTATTTTTTTACCCTTACGGTAATTGATTAAATGTATTTTTTACCCTTAACATTAAGAGCATTTATCATATCAGGTATTTTTATCTTATCATGACGCCCCTTTTCACTTTCGTTCCATTTCATGTATGTCGATTAGTGAGCATTAACGTAGTGTTATAATGAGATTAATGCCTAAATTATTGATTTACATATATATAGTAATTACAGCAATATTAATCAAGTTATTAGGGTTCCAGTGTGAATCAAAGAAACTTTATAATTCTCCCACTATCATCCATCCGTCTACGCGTATGTCATAACTTCATACTTTATATGGCTTTAGGTTTGTATAGAAATTTACAAGTAGAGGCTTCAGATAAAAATCTCGATAAATGTGTAGCCAAATGTAATTTTTTATGAATTTCGTTTTATTTATACTTTTTGGTGTTAATCCAAAAAAGAAATTAATATTGAATTAACTTATTTATTAGAAAATAAAATTTGTGAGAATTTTATACAATACAGAATTGGAGTTAAACACTCATTTATTAAAATTTAAGATTATAGTTGGACACTTATTAACAATTTCATTTCATAATTGTTTTAGGAATAACAATATATTTATTTTTATTCCTCTTCTATTTGAACCGAGACGGAGAAAGCGACTGAAATCAAACTAAATGACGACTAACGTGAACCGAGGTTCTCAACTTCATGAGTTGTGCATGAAAAGAGAACTTCATTATGGGAAGTAAAAGCTCCGGAAACAGGACTGTGTCGTTGTAATAATATACTCCTTTAGAAAAAAAGCGGGCACATATAGGAATAAACCATATCAGAATTGTTTTATTATTATTTGATGCATTTTATATGGCTATATGATGAGAATATTGTTATTTATTATTGTGATATCGTTTTTACCTACTTCAGTCATTAAAAATGCGAATAAATAAAAAAAACAATTTTTGGGGTACTGTAAACAATTTTTGGGGTACTGTATAAAGACCACGTTGTATAAAAAATAGCCAAAACGGAGGCAAAAACAGAATAAAAAAATCGTAGAACACGCAACATGAGCCCTGATGCATATATGATTTAACTAGTCGAATACGGCGTCTTAACATATGAAAATCGGTGAAGCTTAATCCAAAGTAGTAATAGAATTGGACAAGAAAATATTGTCAGATCGACTTTGTTAGACAAATATTTAGGTTTTTTTTCCATGCCGACATTCACATCTGCATTAATTAATAGTAATTACTTTTAATTATTAATTGAACGATCACGTTATTTTTTAATTCTTCGAAAGGACGAGTCAAGAAATTTCTAAACTACAATGAATGTAATTTATTTTTATGAAAAAATTTATCAGTTTTCACAATTTATTATTAAGCGCCATGCTAAATATTAGAGATTTTTAAATAAAAATTATTCAAAAAATAATTTGTTTTAATAAATTTTATGCAAGAAACACCGATACATATCATAAGCATCATTGTTACAACACAAGTAACAGACATATTAGTTTGTTGACATTCTAACATTCAAACATAACTTTTGCACAATAATAATTATAAAAAAATTGTATTTGACAAATTATCCATTTCAAATGAAGAAGAGAATATTGTTTCAAATGTTTGTCAGTTAAAGTAAATTTTGTCAACGCTGGTAAAATTTACGATACAATTTAAGCCTATCTACTGTTATATTATGCACTTTAAATAAATCTATACATATAGCTATATGTTTGAAATTTACAATGGATCATCTGCAAAAGCCACAAAAGAAAAGATATTAATCTAATAAAAATGTTAAATTAAATAGATGAAAATCTCATCTTGTCTTTGGCTCGATTGACGTTATTGTTGGTGCAGTTGAGAATGACTCGTGGCAAAATTGAGAGCTAGATGATATCTTATCAGTTACGATACTGTATCTTCTCTTTTTTTGTGAATATTGATTCTGACGCAGCGCATTAAATTCTCCAACATTCCTTTTTTCTCCCACATTCGTTGATAAGTTGGGATTCAAGGTACTTATTGTTGTTATCGTGTGAGCTCCAGGCAGTATGATGTTTGCCCTAGTTCGTTGTTTTCTTCAGAGCTTTTACTATCTTAGCTCTGGTCGACGATTGCATATAGCTCCATTGTCCTTCTCTTCGTTCACCAAGATGACCAAATGTTCAAGGAAATTTCTTCCTTGACCCTTCAGTTGTTACCCTTTTCATACATACATTAACCATATATTAATTTGAATCACTTTGTATTTAATTTTAAATGGAAACCATGAAATACTGATTTTAATGAAACTTTCAATATCGAAAAAATCTATAAACTTAGCCTAAAAAAGCTATAAATTGACCTTTTTTGAAAAAAAAACTTCCATGTGCAGATTTTACTATCAGTTTTGGTATTAGAAAAGTACAAAACTTAATTGTTTAATGACGATCTGGGAAGATATTTTAATTTACAATATAAAAATGTAGTTTTTTGAAAAATAACATTCCCAAGAATGCAACCCAATTATTTATTGTGGTTTGTCTCAATCATTTGAAACTAAACTAGAAAATGTATTATTTATTTTATTTCAAATATGTTTATGGATTAATTATTCGAATTAAATATTTCTATGTAATTAACGAATATTTCTTAAAGGTTATACATGTCAAAAAATACATAAAAATTTTAATATTTTCACATTCATAGATACTTAGGATTCTGTATTCAAATCTGGAACTCTTTTAATTTCATTTTGAGCAGTTGTATGTCCATCTGTCGGTACCATCCTTGTATTCTCTTCAAATTAAGCCAGTTGTAATTATCATGCAGCAAGAATTTTTTTCTAATTTTTTAGAATAAACTTTATTTAGAAGTGAAGATGAAAAACATTTTAGTATAATTCTCTGTATAATCCCATTTGATACTTTTCATTTCCCAGCTCTGTTTACGAAATGCTCATACAAAAATAGCATCTACTTTATTCAAAATGAAAATGTTCCAGTTAGCTATTCTTTAGATAATATTACCCCGTGATTACACTTTTCATACGTGATATTTTTATGACATATGTACTCAGTATAGTAAAGCAAAAGCTTTGAATATTTTTTTTCCTATATTTATTATATTTTGTACTCTTTAAGAATTATGGCTATAAAAAAGCTAACATAAGTGCAACCGATTATATCATTTGAAAAGCTATCAGAATGTTTTCAAATATATTTGCAATCATCTGAAAAGAGAGAAAACATATGATGAGATATTATATTTTAATTTATTGTTAAAAAATTTAATCTTGAAATCTGTTTCAATTATTTCATCACGGGAGATGAGTTAAGCAACAATAGTGAGTTGTCACGTGCTCCAATTATCACTAGTTAAGAAAAGAAGAAAACCCATTTTTAAAAGGACGCCGTGTGAAGACAAAACCTAATAACCCGTTACCACTGGTATAGATACAGATATAAAGAAAAACAAATAAGAATGGGAGAAACAAAAATAAAATTGTTTTAATTACATATGAGCCTTTAAATTAATGTATGTTTTTCTTAAAACTTCCTCCAAAGTAGTACAAGTTAAATAAAAACTAATTAACCAAATAAAGTAAAAATCCTATTCAAATTAAATTATTGTTATAAATGATTTGTATCGAAATTAATTTAAAAAATATTCCAACGCACTTATTATTTGAACCAGATTCTTTGTTTAAAGCTATAATATTGTATTTATTCATTGAAAGATTCGTCGTTAGTTCTCATTTCCTTTTAATTTTTTATGTGAATTGGAAGCAATATTGAGAACGAAAGTTAGATAAATGGATATATTTCTTTTTTAGGCCTAAGCCTCTTATATGAACTGCAAGATTTCACGTTTACCATTATATAAATATTTGAGGGAAATGTACAGTTACACGCCATTTTACCATTCGCTAGAATTTGAAGTCTAACGAAGCATAGTTGTAAATTTTTAATTCAAATTTTATATTAAAATTATAAGTTTTGCTTTTTCTATTGCTGTTAGCAATAGAAAATGTTTTCGTGGTTACTATTTAAATGCTCTTAATTATTATAAATTTAATGCAACTGATCTAAAACACGGGCAAAACTATTCATTTTTTCTGTTACCTGTTCATAAAAAAATACCAAATATTATTGAGAAACAAGTTATACTAACTTTCACATTCCTAGAAGAATTCAGTACCAAATCTTCTGGAACTGAATTCTTCTAGGAATGTGAAAGTACTTTTCAAACCTGATCTGATCCGCATTTCAACAGAATATCGTACTCACCGACGAGACGAGCCGCTCATTAATATCAAAGAATCCACACGCGCTGATTTGCAAATTTTGTTGGAGAAGGAGAACAGTAAAATCATCCATCTGTAAGAACAAATATTTTAGAAACCAAGAAGTTTCTTAATTACCCTTATATTTATGGAGTCTGTGAAAATTTTATCACCAAAAAAATAATGAGTGCAATAAGTAAATGAATTGGGCATAAGAGTAATGTGTATGTATTTTAGGGGTTTACAAAGTAATTTGAGTAGAGATTTAGAATTGTGATCATAAACTGAGCAATCTTCTTGTACAGAATCTTGAATTCCGCCTCCGAAGCTCGGAAAAATTCTTTATTCTGTGGATGATTAATTTATCTGTCGGTTACATGCGTCTGGGTGATTAGCATTTGTAAAAATAACAATAATAAATATAATAATAATTTTAGCATAAATCGTATTTCCTATTGAGAAGAAAAAAAATGCGTGGGAATCTCTCACCAAAAAAATAAAGCCCCAGCAATTTTCTGTCCCTATCAAGTTTTGAAGTATTATTGAAAAACTTTTGTTGAAAGAGCACCAATGCACAATAAGTTGTTGTTTTTTTTTAATAAAATACAAAATTATCATGGAGGTCAATTTACGACTCGACTTTAAAGCAGCAATATTTTCAACTTCGAAAGAAAAATAATCATAAAAAATAGCAAACTATTGCCATGACTTCATTCACATGTGGAAAAATATCAAATTTAAAATATTTTTAATTTAACTATAAAATGAATATACGTAACATCATATTAATTAAACTTTCTTAAACCAATGTGTTTTAAACGAAAATATTAAATTATCCGATATTCTCTTTAGTGACTTTTTTTTTAAAGACAACCTGACATAACTTCTGCCCTTATGTGTCTGCCCGCTTTCGTGTTGTTTATTTAAGCACTTACTACTCATATATACGTTTCGCACATATTGGTGGAACAATTCACTCCAATATTTATAATACACCTGGAGTCATCAATCAATGCGCATAGGCGTACTATATATTTGTGCAATTACTATGCATAGAGTGGTTATGCATTTAATTATATTGCTGAACTAAATTTTGTTTGCATCAAAGGAATTTTTAAAAGTGCTAATTCTCGTGTCTTATATTTGAAAAAGAAATTAAATATTTCTTTAAGTTAACTCATCTATTTTCCTGAAATCTTCATCGAAAGTAAATTAAAAATTACTCTGTGATGTGTGCACGAACCAACACATGAACCGATAAACATTCCAAAAATAATCTTAATTTTAATGCAAATATTTTTACACTATATTGACACGTAAAATGTATTATATTATTGTATAGCAGTAACGTAAATTTTAAGAAAATGTCTCAGTTTATAACAACGCACATAAAAAAAAATTTAAAAATTCGGGAAATTGATTTTGTGCAAAATTGTTTTGGCCGATTTGTAATTATAAATGAAAGAGATATAGAATAATCTTATGTCAGACAATAATACAATAGACAATAATACAATAAATAGTACAGAGCGAAAAATTATAAAAATTTAGGAAACCCGATGACCTGATAATTTCGTCCTGTCCCTCTATCAGTCTCTCCGTCCCTCACAACCATTTTACACAGAGACTATTTACACTATTTAGACAAAAATTGTTGGTATTGTTTTTTTACGAACCGCTGTACATAAAAATAGCAGAGTTACGAAAAAAATAATATTAGGTGCAGCAACCCATACCATATGTAACTGAGGAATGATAAAAAATCCAGTGCACGTAGACGTATGGGAAGTCGTTAGATAGGTCTTAAAAATGATACAAAGGTTCCAAAATAATTTTCATTTTATGTCAACGCTTGGTGATATATGTACTTCTAAAATCTTAAGAAGTGTGTCTCAAAAAAGTAGAGAGGGAGACCTATTACTTTTCTTGGTAGCAGAACTTAAATTAAACTGCCAACAAAATTGGTTTGAATAACTAACTACACCAATAGAAAAAAAGTGACCTCCGTGTTCTCTTATTTTTTAAATAACGTGCGTAAAATGAAAAAAACAAAGTAGTAAAATTTCAAAGATGGTTTGAATAAGGTATGTTGTGTAGTTTTAGAGATATGGGGTATTTTTGGTATCGAGTACAGAAGAAATCTTATTTTTCACAATGTTTCTGAGAAATACACACCTATTTTTGGTTATGAAATAAGTTTAATATTTGTTGGTGCTACCGAATATTTCATTCGTGAGTCCGACGCATACACAGCCGATTTATTATTTATCGAGTCTTTTATTTTATTATTAACAAAATTAAAATTTAATAAAGCTAAGAACGTGTGCAAGATTGCCGAATCTCTCCAGCAGAAGTTCCATTATTTAAGTGATAAGTAATACTGAATAACAACAATGAAAGTTCTTTATCGTAGATTACATAAAACATATTCTATATTGTAAAACATATTCGAGTAATTGCAACTCATACCAGTGAAAAAAGATCTTCATTTTTAAAATCTTGAATAACCACTGAGAGTTCAAGTACAAATTTTTTCGTATCATTAGCCTGAAAATAAATAAAAGTTAGATGGGCTATGAAATTCTATAAATAAGTTTGTTTTTTGTATCACAGTTTCAGGCGCACGAGTTGGATAAAATAGAATTTTCATTTGTGAAAACATGAATATTTATTTCTATTTCTTTACCACTAAATTAGAAAAACGTAAACTTTATTTACCTCTTTAACCAATCTGCTACAACATTTAATTATGACTACCACATCAAAAAATTGCTTTATTAATAGCACTAAGCTTGTAACGTCGTCAGTAAAATCGTTTAAACCTCTGCCCGTAACTCCAGTCCTCATAATTAGAGAAGAGATAACATATAACGATTGGAATATAATTACAAATTTTGTAATCATGGTAATAAATAACAGCAGGGAATATATACTATTGGAGTGACAAATTAAGCAAACTATTTCATGGTAATACGATTTAAAATCACTAATGATCGTTAGAAGTTCGTTTATATTTTTGGTGGCCGCCTCCCTGTAAATTTCTTTGACATTTTTTAATTCCTCGTTTAACATCCTTAATCTCAAGTAAAATAGATCGAATGTACAAGTTATTCTAATCACAACCCCAGTTATTACTATGGCGTTAATAGTATAACTTATAAATAATCTGGGCAATGAAGGATGATTTTGTAAAAACCATTCTGTTATAGACATACCAACAAGATATACGAGATATATAAAGGTGTATATATTATAAAACCACATGTGAATATTTAATTTTGGATACTTATGTTTCCATGCACAATTTTTGTCCAATTTTGACAATCTGTAGAGAATATGGGCGAATTGCCTATCATAATACATGGATGAGTATATAAACACTTGCGACATCAAACAAAGTGAGAAATAGAGAACATAAGTTAAGCACACGTTTATAGGGTTTGTAGTTGACTGCGGCCTCGTAACTGTTAATACTGATAACAATTGAATTACGGATACAAGACATCCAACGAGAATGGACCAGATATTCCTGTCTGCCACCTTGTAACCGATTACCTTGTTTGTTGTCTCTATGGGTAAATATAAGAAACCGAATATTCTTAGCAAGATTAAATAAACCTTTGCTTCATTTGGACTGCTTCTGGAGTCACTGAGTTTATTGATTTTTTTCATTGTCAACGGAAACAACCTAAAGTCTAGGTCTTAACATGTGCTAATGAACAATGTACCGTAGGTAGTGTTGTAATTGATTAAATGTATTTTTTTACCCTTACGGTAATTGATTAAATGTATTTTTTACCCTTAACATTAAGAGCATTTATCATATCAGGTATTTTTATCTTATCATGACGCCCCTTTTCACTTTCGTTCCATTTCATGTATGTCGATTAGTGAGCATTAACGTAGTGTTATAATGAGATTAATGCCTAAATTATTGATTTACATATATATAGTAATTACAGCAATATTAATCAAGTTATTAGGGTTCCAGTGTGAATCAAAGAAACTTTATAATTCTCCCACTATCATCCATCCGTCTACGCGTATGTCATAACTTCATACTTTATATGGCTTTAGGTTTGTATAGAAATTTACAAGTAGAGGCTTCAGATAAAAATCTCGATAAATGTGTAGCCAAATGTAATTTTTTATGAATTTCGTTTTATTTATACTTTTTGGTGTTAATCCAAAAAAGAAATTAATATTGAATTAACTTATTTATTAGAAAATAAAATTTGTGAGAATTTTATACAATACAGAATTGGAGTTAAACACTCATTTATTAAAATTTAAGATTATAGTTGGACACTTATTAACAATTTCATTTCATAATTGTTTTAGGAATAACAATATATTTATTTTTATTCCTCTTCTATTTGAACCGAGACGGAGAAAGCGACTGAAATCAAACTAAATGACGACTAACGTGAACCGAGGTTCTCAACTTCATGAGTTGTGCATGAAAAGAGAACTTCATTATGGGAAGTAAAAGCTCCGGAAACAGGACTGTGTCGTTGTAATAATATACTCCTTTAGAAAAAAAGCGGGCACATATAGGAATAAACCATATCAGAATTGTTTTATTATTATTTGATGCATTTTATATGGCTATATGATGAGAATATTGTTATTTATTATTGTGATATCGTTTTTACCTACTTCAGTCATTAAAAATGCGAATAAATAAAAAAAACAATTTTTGGGGTACTGTAAACAATTTTTGGGGTACTGTATAAAGACCACGTTGTATAAAAAATAGCCAAAACGGAGGCAAAAACAGAATAAAAAAATCGTAGAACACGCAACATGAGCCCTGATGCATATATGATTTAACTAGTCGAATACGGCGTCTTAACATATGAAAATCGGTGAAGCTTAATCCAAAGTAGTAATAGAATTGGACAAGAAAATATTGTCAGATCGACTTTGTTAGACAAATATTTAGGTTTTTTTTCCATGCCGACATTCACATCTGCATTAATTAATAGTAATTACTTTTAATTATTAATTGAACGATCACGTTATTTTTTAATTCTTCGAAAGGACGAGTCAAGAAATTTCTAAACTACAATGAATGTAATTTATTTTTATGAAAAAATTTATCAGTTTTCACAATTTATTATTAAGCGCCATGCTAAATATTAGAGATTTTTAAATAAAAATTATTCAAAAAATAATTTGTTTTAATAAATTTTATGCAAGAAACACCGATACATATCATAAGCATCATTGTTACAACACAAGTAACAGACATATTAGTTTGTTGACATTCTAACATTCAAACATAACTTTTGCACAATAATAATTATAAAAAAATTGTATTTGACAAATTATCCATTTCAAATGAAGAAGAGAATATTGTTTCAAATGTTTGTCAGTTAAAGTCAATTTTGTCAACGCTGGTAAAATTTACGATACAATTTAAGCCTATCTACTGTTATATTATGCACTTTAAATAAATCTATACATATAGCTATATGTTTGAAATTTACAATGGATCATCTGCAAAAGCCACAAAAGAAAAGATATTAATCTAATAAAAATGTTAAATTAAATAGATGAAAATCTCATCTTGTCTTTGGCTCGATTGACGTTATTGTTGGTGCAGTTGAGAATGACTCGTGGCAAAATTGAGAGCTAGATGATATCTTATCAGTTACGATACTGTATCTTCTCTTTTTTTGTGAATATTGATTCTGACGCAGCGCATTAAATTCTCCAACATTCCTTTTTTCTCCCACATTCGTTGATAAGTTGGGATTCAAGGTACTTATTGTTGTTATCGTGTGAGCTCCAGGCAGTATGATGTTTGCCCTAGTTCGTTGTTTTCTTCAGAGCTTTTACTATCTTAGCTCTGGTCGACGATTGCATATAGCTCCATTGTCCTTCTCTTCGTTCACCAAGATGACCAAATGTTCAAGGAAATTTCTTCCTTGACCCTTCAGTTGTTACCCTTTTCATACATACATTAACCATATATTAATTTGAATCACTTTGTATTTAATTTTAAATGGAAACCATGAAATACTGATTTTAATGAAACTTTCAATATCGAAAAAATCTATAAACTTAGCCTAAAAAAGCTATAAATTGACCTTTTTTGAAAAAAAAACTTCCATGTGCAGATTTTACTATCAGTTTTGGTATTAGAAAAGTACAAAACTTAATTGTTTAATGACGATCTGGGAAGATATTTTAATTTACAATATAAAAATGTAGTTTTTTGAAAAATAACATTCCCAAGAATGCAACCCAATTATTTATTGTGGTTTGTCTCAATCATTTGAAACTAAACTAGAAAATGTATTATTTATTTTATTTCAAATATGTTTATGGATTAATTATTCGAATTAAATATTTCTATGTAATTAACGAATATTTCTTAAAGGTTATACATGTCAAAAAATACATAAAAATTTTAATATTTTCACATTCATAGATACTTAGGATTCTGTATTCAAATCTGGAACTCTTTTAATTTCATTTTGAGCAGTTGTATGTCCATCTGTCGGTACCATCCTTGTATTCTCTTCAAATTAAGCCAGTTGTAATTATCATGCAGCAAGAATTTTTTTCTAATTTTTTAGAATAAACTTTATTTAGAAGTGAAGATGAAAAACATTTTAGTATAATTCTCTGTATAATCCCATTTGATACTTTTCATTTCCCAGCTCTGTTTACGAAATGCTCATACAAAAATAGCATCTACTTTATTCAAAATGAAAATGTTCCAGTTAGCTATTCTTTAGATAATATTACCCCGTGATTACACTTTTCATACGTGATATTTTTATGACATATGTACTCAGTATAGTAAAGCAAAAGCTTTGAATATTTTTTTTCCTATATTTATTATATTTTGTACTCTTTAAGAATTATGGCTATAAAAAAGCTAACATAAGTGCAACCGATTATATCATTTGAAAAGCTATCAGAATGTTTTCAAATATATTTGCAATCATCTGAAAAGAGAGAAAACATATGATGAGATATTATATTTTAATTTATTGTTAAAAAATTTAATCTTGAAATCTGTTTCAATTATTTCATCACGGGAGATGAGTTAAGCAACAATAGTGAGTTGTCACGTGCTCCAATTATCACTAGTTAAGAAAAGAAGAAAACCCATTTTTAAAAGGACGCCGTGTGAAGACAAAACCTAATAACCCGTTACCACTGGTATAGATACAGATATAAAGAAAAACAAATAAGAATGGGAGAAACAAAAATAAAATTGTTTTAATTACATATGAGCCTTTAAATTAATGTATGTTTTTCTTAAAACTTCCTCCAAAGTAGTACAAGTTAAATAAAAACTAATTAACCAAATAAAGTAAAAATCCTATTCAAATTAAATTATTGTTATAAATGATTTGTATCGAAATTAATTTAAAAAATATTCCAACGCACTTATTATTTGAACCAGATTCTTTGTTTAAAGCTATAATATTGTATTTATTCATTGAAAGATTCGTCGTTAGTTCTCATTTCCTTTTAATTTTTTATGTGAATTGGAAGCAATATTGAGAACGAAAGTTAGATAAATGGATATATTTCTTTTTTAGGCCTAAGCCTCTTATATGAACTGCAAGATTTCACGTTTACCATTATATAAATATTTGAGGGAAATGTACAGTTACACGCCATTTTACCATTCGCTAGAATTTGAAGTCTAACGAAGCATAGTTGTAAATTTTTAATTCAAATTTTATATTAAAATTATAAGTTTTGCTTTTTCTATTGCTGTTAGCAATAGAAAATGTTTTCGTGGTTACTATTTAAATGCTCTTAATTATTATAAATTTAATGCAACTGATCTAAAACACGGGCAAAACTATTCATTTTTTCTGTTACCTGTTCATAAAAAAATACCAAATATTATTGAGAAACAAGTTATACTAACTTTCACATTCCTAGAAGAATTCAGTACCAAATCTTCTGGAACTGAATTCTTCTAGGAATGTGAAAGTACTTTTCAAACCTGATCTGATCCGCATTTCAACAGAATATCGTACTCACCGACGAGACGAGCCGCTCATTAATATCAAAGAATCCACACGCGCTGATTTGCAAATTTTGTTGGAGAAGGAGAACAGTAAAATCATCCATCTGTAAGAACAAATATTTTAGAAACCAAGAAGTTTCTTAATTACCCTTATATTTATGGAGTCTGTGAAAATTTTATCACCAAAAAAATAATGAGTGCAATAAGTAAATGAATTGGGCATAAGAGTAATGTGTATGTATTTTAGGGGTTTACAAAGTAATTTGAGTAGAGATTTAGAATTGTGATCATAAACTGAGCAATCTTCTTGTACAGAATCTTGAATTCCGCCTCCGAAGCTCGGAAAAATTCTTTATTCTGTGGATGATTAATTTATCTGTCGGTTACATGCGTCTGGGTGATTAGCATTTGTAAAAATAACAATAATAAATATAATAATAATTTTAGCATAAATCGTATTTCCTATTGAGAAGAAAAAAAATGCGTGGGAATCTCTCACCAAAAAAATAAAGCCCCAGCAATTTTCTGTCCCTATCAAGTTTTGAAGTATTATTGAAAAACTTTTGTTGAAAGAGCACCAATGCACAATAAGTTGTTGTTTTTTTTTAATAAAATACAAAATTATCATGGAGGTCAATTTACGACTCGACTTTAAAGCAGCAATATTTTCAACTTCGAAAGAAAAATAATCATAAAAAATAGCAAACTATTGCCATGACTTCATTCACATGTGGAAAAATATCAAATTTAAAATATTTTTAATTTAACTATAAAATGAATATACGTAACATCATATTAATTAAACTTTCTTAAACCAATGTGTTTTAAACGAAAATATTAAATTATCCGATATTCTCTTTAGTGACTTTTTTTTTAAAGACAACCTGACATAACTTCTGCCCTTATGTGTCTGCCCGCTTTCGTGTTGTTTATTTAAGCACTTACTACTCATATATACGTTTCGCACATATTGGTGGAACAATTCACTCCAATATTTATAATACACCTGGAGTCATCAATCAATGCGCATAGGCGTACTATATATTTGTGCAATTACTATGCATAGAGTGGTTATGCATTTAATTATATTGCTGAACTAAATTTTGTTTGCATCAAAGGAATTTTTAAAAGTGCTAATTCTCGTGTCTTATATTTGAAAAAGAAATTAAATATTTCTTTAAGTTAACTCATCTATTTTCCTGAAATCTTCATCGAAAGTAAATTAAAAATTACTCTGTGATGTGTGCACGAACCAACACATGAACCGATAAACATTCCAAAAATAATCTTAATTTTAATGCAAATATTTTTACACTATATTGACACGTAAAATGTATTATATTATTGTATAGCAGTAACGTAAATTTTAAGAAAATGTCTCAGTTTATAACAACGCACATAAAAAAAAATTTAAAAATTCGGGAAATTGATTTTGTGCAAAATTGTTTTGGCCGATTTGTAATTATAAATGAAAGAGATATAGAATAATCTTATGTCAGACAATAATACAATAGACAATAATACAATAAATAGTACAGAGCGAAAAATTATAAAAATTTAGGAAACCCGATGACCTGATAATTTCGTCCTGTCCCTCTATCAGTCTCTCCGTCCCTCACAACCATTTTACACAGAGACTATTTACACTATTTAGACAAAAATTGTTGGTATTGTTTTTTTACGAACCGCTGTACATAAAAATAGCAGAGTTACGAAAAAAATAATATTAGGTGCAGCAACCCATACCATATGTAACTGAGGAATGATAAAAAATCCAGTGCACGTAGACGTATGGGAAGTCGTTAGATAGGTCTTAAAAATGATACAAAGGTTCCAAAATAATTTTCATTTTATGTCAACGCTTGGTGATATATGTACTTCTAAAATCTTAAGAAGTGTGTCTCAAAAAAGTAGAGAGGGAGACCTATTACTTTTCTTGGTAGCAGAACTTAAATTAAACTGCCAACAAAATTGGTTTGAATAACTAACTACACCAATAGAAAAAAAGTGACCTCCGTGTTCTCTTATTTTTTAAATAACGTGCGTAAAATGAAAAAAACAAAGTAGTAAAATTTCAAAGATGGTTTGAATAAGGTATGTTGTGTAGTTTTAGAGATATGGGGTATTTTTGGTATCGAGTACAGAAGAAATCTTATTTTTCACAATGTTTCTGAGAAATACACACCTATTTTTGGTTATGAAATAAGTTTAATATTTGTTGGTGCTACCGAATATTTCATTCGTGAGTCCGACGCATACACAGCCGATTTATTATTTATCGAGTCTTTTATTTTATTATTAACAAAATTAAAATTTAATAAAGCTAAGAACGTGTGCAAGATTGCCGAATCTCTCCAGCAGAAGTTCCATTATTTAAGTGATAAGTAATACTGAATAACAACAATGAAAGTTCTTTATCGTAGATTACATAAAACATATTCTATATTGTAAAACATATTCGAGTAATTGCAACTCATACCAGTGAAAAAAGATCTTCATTTTTAAAATCTTGAATAACCACTGAGAGTTCAAGTACAAATTTTTTCGTATCATTAGCCTGAAAATAAATAAAAGTTAGATGGGCTATGAAATTCTATAAATAAGTTTGTTTTTTGTATCACAGTTTCAGGCGCACGAGTTGGATAAAATAGAATTTTCATTTGTGAAAACATGAATATTTATTTCTATTTCTTTACCACTAAATTAGAAAAACGTAAACTTTATTTACCTCTTTAACCAATCTGCTACAACATTTAATTATGACTACCACATCAAAAAATTGCTTTATTAATAGCACTAAGCTTGTAACGTCGTCAGTAAAATCGTTTAAACCTCTGCCCGTAACTCCAGTCCTCATAATTAGAGAAGAGATAACATATAACGATTGGAATATAATTACAAATTTTGTAATCATGGTAATAAATAACAGCAGGGAATATATACTATTGGAGTGACAAATTAAGCAAACTATTTCATGGTAATACGATTTAAAATCACTAATGATCGTTAGAAGTTCGTTTATATTTTTGGTGGCCGCCCCCCTGTAAATTTCTTTGACATTTTTTAATTCCTCGTTTAACATCCTTAATCTCAAGTAAAATAGATCGAATGTACAAGTTATTCTAATCACAACCCCAGTTATTACTATGGCGTTAATAGTATAACTTATAAATAATCTGGGCAATGAAGGATGATTTTGTAAAAACCATTCTGTTATAGACATACCAACAAGATATACGAGATATATAAAGGTGTATATATTATAAAACCACATGTGAATATTTAATTTTGGATACTTATGTTTCCATGCACAATTTTTGTCCAATTTTGACAATCTGTAGAGAATATGGGCGAATTGCCTATCATAATACATGGATGAGTATATAAACACTTGCGACATCAAACAAAGTGAGAAATAGAGAACATAAGTTAAGCACACGTTTATAGGGTTTGTAGTTGACTGCGGCCTCGTAACTGTTAATACTGATAACAATTGAATTACGGATACAAGACATCCAACGAGAATGGACCAGATATTCCTGTCTGCCACCTTGTAACCGATTACCTTGTTTGTTGTCTCTATGGGTAAATATAAGAAACCGAATATTCTTAGCAAGATTAAATAAACCTTTGCTTCATTTGGACTGCTTCTGGAGTCACTGAGTTTATTGATTTTTTTCATTGTCAACGGAAACAACCTAAAGTCTAGGTCTTAACATGTGCTAATGAACAATGTACCGTAGGTAGTGTTGTAATTGATTAAATGTATTTTTTTACCCTTACGGTAATTGATTAAATGTATTTTTTACCCTTAACATTAAGAGCATTTATCATATCAGGTATTTTTATCTTATCATGACGCCCCTTTTCACTTTCGTTCCATTTCATGTATGTCGATTAGTGAGCATTAACGTAGTGTTATAATGAGATTAATGCCTAAATTATTGATTTACATATATATAGTAATTACAGCAATATTAATCAAGTTATTAGGGTTCCAGTGTGAATCAAAGAAACTTTATAATTCTCCCACTATCATCCATCCGTCTACGCGTATGTCATAACTTCATACTTTATATGGCTTTAGGTTTGTATAGAAATTTACAAGTAGAGGCTTCAGATAAAAATCTCGATAAATGTGTAGCCAAATGTAATTTTTTATGAATTTCGTTTTATTTATACTTTTTGGTGTTAATCCAAAAAAGAAATTAATATTGAATTAACTTATTTATTAGAAAATAAAATTTGTGAGAATTTTATACAATACAGAATTGGAGTTAAACACTCATTTATTAAAATTTAAGATTATAGTTGGACACTTATTAACAATTTCATTTCATAATTGTTTTAGGAATAACAATATATTTATTTTTAT
>JAYKKI010000167.1:0-32533 GCA_039881145.1 Druceiella hillmani
AATTCAATTTTGAGAGAAAATGTCCAATAATATAATGAAATTCAGGATTCATTGTAATACCGTTAATATCTAAAACAAAAGGAAGGGTTTTAACATAAAATACTTCCTGTTACATTAAAGTTAGTTCGAAACATATTATGAGCTGTAATAAAAACATATTTAAGTGGTTAAAAACCTCTTAAGAACACTACTTGATACAACATTTCTTGGAGCCGTGACCAATCATACTTTAAATATTTTAAAATAACTTAGTAACACGTGAGGCCAACGCGAACTAATACTTGGACATCTTGGAATCCTTGGACAGATTTTATCATTTTATTTAAATTTAAACCACTGATAGACATTTTATTTTAACTTATTAAAATCCCTAACTGTCAAAAGTTTTGAACATGCCCATCTCATTGAATAATAACAAAGTATCGCAAACACTTTCAAAATATCGGACAACTCATTCGATTCTTGTTCATATGTTCAATATAGGATAAGTTTTTCTCAACATTGCTGTGACTTAGGCCAAGAACTATGAATGGGTAAAAAGAACCAGATCAATGACGTAGACAGATGCGTACAACTGGGGTCTCCAAACTCGAGTTCTCCTTTAAAATAAATATAAAGAACCACTTAAAAGCACGCATATTTAATCAGTGTGTACTACTGATCCTCATTTACGGAGCAGAAACTTGGATGACAACAAAAGCCGTCCTGCAAAAGCTTATTGGGCGATGAAAAGAAAGTTGGTAGGAAAGACAGTTAAAGGATCGCAAAACAAATAAATGGCTTCGGAGACAAAACAAAGTAGCTAACATTACAAAGAGGGTGGTGATACTTAAGTGGTAGTGAGCTGGTTACGTTGCTCGAAAGTCGGTTTCTTGGTGCAAAATTTTCTTGGAATATGGAAAAATGGTTGAGAATGGCTTATTATGATATTGACATAACTATGATCGATACAATGAAAAGTCATATAAGAAATAAAAAAAAATGTAAGGAATGCGTATCGTAACCGTATTTTATTTATAAGGTAGCAAAAATATGTATTATACTCAATACTGACGTCATATTTTCAGGTGTTTCTTTTTAAGTACATTCCATAGACTATCCCGTTAGGTAAGTCAAACAGGGTTCATAAAAAACGACTACACTTTTTAATAATGACCTTAAAAATAATTGTTTTAACTTAATTTAAATACGATTTAAAGCACCAAACTAGTTACAAAAACTATATTCACAACTGTGAAAATATATGTTGCGTGTGCGTATTAGCGTGACGCTATATCCATTCTGTGCCACGCTATTTATTTAGCATTGTACTCTATTGATTTTTTTATTATTAAATTTGTTTTTATTATTAAATTTGTGCATGCAGTATAATCTACATAATTTTCAATCCATGTCATCAATTCGCCTCCTGCTCACTTCATTAGTGGAGAGCCGATTAAAATCTGGCGCCATTATTTGGAGAGCATGCAAAGTCAGGAACACCTTGATGATTGAACATGTGCAAAAGACGCTCCTCCTCTATCAATATATGATTACTTCCTATTTTCTATCTATTTTCTCTTCGGTATGCTAGGTTTCAATTTCTTGCGACTCCGAAGAGATATTGCGCTTATAAATGTTTTGTTCTAGCTGTTAAATAAAAAATTCCGTGCCCTAGATTATTGGATAAACTTTCATCCTTCGTACTTGATCTTTTCCTGCGTTCAATCAATCATTATTTTTTCGGTTACATTAGTGAAAAAGCGTGTTTTTTAGTTTTTTTAAAACATATTTTATTTTCTAAATTTTTAGTTATTAAATTATTGTAATCTCATCTGTTCTTGACGTGTGCAAAATTTTAAATAATGACGTCATGAATAATTAAATTCCAAGTTTCCATTTCATTCATGCACACATACAAACATGAGTAAAATTAAAATAAAGCGTGTTAATAAACAAATTCTTATAAAATGCCTGTCTTTGTGCTAATAAAAATGTCTGTAATTTTGATTCAATTAATTTATTATTTCTCGTTTTACAAAGATTTTTAATAAAATGATAATTAATTTGAGTAATATTGAATATATTTGGCGTTAATTTTGTAGAAATTCATTATTCACAATTAAACGAAACTACGTGATGTAGTATTATTTCTACTTTCTTTAATTTCTCTACCACGACCTAGGTTTCGTTGTATTACATCTTCAGGTGGGATATTAGCAAAGATTATCTATTATAGATATCTTTGCCTTTTATATTATATAGATATCTTTGCTAATATCCCATCTGAAGATGTTGTAATACAACGAAACCTAGGTCGTGGTAAAGAAATTAAAGAAAGTAGAAATAATACTACATCACGTAGTTTCATTTAATTGTAATTTGAGTAAATTACTCTAATGATCAATCCAACTGAACCGTTCGAAGATACAAGTGGTTTTACTGCTAGATTATTAACTCGCTGTGACTGCTAGCTCCAATTCAGTTAACACAAGTTAATACGATCCCTCTCTTGACAATTTTGAATAATCCTTAAAAACTAATTTTATAATTATTTGTCTACCATTTAATTTCCAAGATATGATGATCACTGAGAGTCGGTATTAGTTCACTATTCCAGGTCAATTAATTGTATTGATAAATGAGTACCTTCGACATTTCTACAATTGCTACTCTTGAGGGCGATTTTCAAATGATAAAATGGTTTTTCATTCAGTTTTCATTCTCTTTCGACGCGCCGTGTCGGTGCGAGATATTTTATTGAAACGTGCGATGATTAATTACATGGTATTCGTAATCGATTGAAAATTTGAAGAACATTTTAACTGCAACGTGCTTCTAATTGATTTATGTTTTATTGTTTTCCTATTTTTCGTAACACAGTATTATACAAAATTAGGTTATAAACTAAAATATCTGAATCACACGCTGAGTTGTTTTTATTTCATTTAATTTAGTATTTTTAATGGAGGAATAAAATATCTCTGTGTCCGCATGACCACAGAGATAGCATTTTACGGCAATTTCAATAGGTTACATAGTTTGAAAGATTTGGAAAGTTTGAACAAAGATATTGAAAATGATATGTCGTATAAAATATTCATACAGCGTTTGGGATATATAAAATAAACCGAGGGAAGTAAATAATATAGGTGGATAAAAAACTTTTCACTTTAATAAGTTTGAATGGTAAATTTCTTCTCGATAATCATCTCGGATTAGTATGTGTGACGGGTTTGTGTTTTTCGAAATTTTTGAAGTAAAACTCCTTTACGCAAGCTTGACTTGGGGAGTCAGCTGGTGAATGCGTGACTAGAGCGTTACGAAAAGTGTGATCGGCAAGGCGAACGAAAGTTGAGAGGGAGATATAAGTTAGTGAAGACAGAAAGAGAGAGAGAGTTACGTTTCGTATATTACTGTAGGGACAAGAGACAGAGGTGCGAGCACACATTTTCTTTCTCTCTTTCTATCATAGCCAGGTATGTTTCGTATATCTAAGACACAGTGCAAACCTATTGTCTGTATCACATAGGAGCAAGAGAGAGCAGTACGCACCACATTTACTTTCTCTCTTCCTCTCTTAGCCAGTGTATGAAATATATATATATATATATTTGTGTGCGAGTTTGCTAGCGTTACGCGAACGGTGGTTTTTTGATTATCTTGTAATTTCATTTCGTTCTTGAACAATTTTATAAATTATTATTTTGTTCAATACATTAAATATTCTACGTTTAAAGTGAATAAAATTGTATATTCATTTCAAAGTTCATATTTTGTGAATTTGAAGTTTTACTTTAGTCGTGTGGTCTAAAGCACACTCGTTTTGTTTATTTTTGACTGATTATTTAATTGTCAATATTTTAATAATTGATTTGAAATTGTATTTTAAAATATTAAAAAAGGTAATTTCAATTGTTGACATGCTTTATCTTCTGTATAATTTCCACACTTTTAGAAAATTTTCTCATATTTATGTGTGTAAGCTCTTTTAATAATATTTTATATATACATATATATATATATATATATACACACAGTTACGTATTTATTATATAGTTAATTATGATACTTCATCCAATTATGATTATAACTATAATTAAATTATGTTTCTTCGCATTGTAATTTTAAATATTTAAATGCAAAAGGAATTATCAGTACGCACATAGAAACAGTGCAAGGAACATAGCGGTTACTTGAAAACGATCGCAGCGGCATAGGTCAAAGATAAAAAAAAATATTAATTCTATTATTTAAAGTTTAAAAAAAATTAACTCTGAAAGAAAGGCGCATTATTTACAGTTAAATGGAGTCTTTGTCACTAAAAAATTTGAACGTTATTGATTGTAAAGAGGTTTAATTGGTGAAAAAGTTAACGATCAGAATTTTTAAAAATTAATAATTTTGTTCTTTTTATAAATTGTTAAAATGCTTTATATAATCACAATATGCCATATCTAGGTCCCATAAATAGTTTTGATTAGTTGCAATATAAGCGCGCTGCGGACTCCAGTCGAAAAAATGACAGAAGTGTAACTACAATTTTATTATCCGATAATACTGATAGCATCTCGCACGATCCTTAAATGGAAAATTGACTAAATATAAGATAACGCGTAACTGAATTCCTTTAAATTCTCAATTAAGTAAATTTGATCTGAAATTTTATTGACAACTGCCAATCGCAAAAAGTTAAGCAGTCGAATTCAAGCGCCGTGATTGAAATTTTTAATTCACTCAGGTAGTCCAACCATTAATATCCATCACAGTTATTAGTCCCTATAATCGAAGTAATTTCTCACCGAATAAATCCTATCGATATCTTGCTCTGCAGATTCGAACCGGGCATAATGAACGGTTGAATTATACTGTAATCTGATCATGTAACGATACTGAATTCACATTTTTAACAAATTTTGTCACGGACTTTCTTTCCATTTAAATTTCCTGACGTTATATATATATGTATATATATATATATATATATATATATATATATATATATATATATGTATGTATAAATATATTTGTACATATCTATATGTTTTAAGACTAGTGTGTACTCATAAATATTTATACATATTTACATGATTTACTCATTTAATGAGATGTTACCCGTGGCCTTAAATAAATTATTAACTGTTGCAAAGAAACCATAAACAATATTTCTATTAATAGTATGAAATAGGGAAAAAATTTAAATTTTTCAATTAATAAAAAAAAATATATTTGTATTACATATGAGATATACTTAGATTTAAACCTTAAATAATACAATTAAATATGCAAAATGTAATTCACCTGATCGCCGACGTAATTTTAAATTAGATAAAAGACATTGAATGAGTAACATCTATTTATATTTTACCGCACACCCGACGTTAATGCCCTTCACAAAATAATAGAATTATTAAATCATAATTAAGTTAATAATTTGAATATAAAGCCGATGGCAAGCACCAAGTGAATTTCATGCATATTTGATTACCAATCATTTATATGACATTAAGGAAAAAATAACAATGTGAAACTGTATACGAAAGACAAATATTTTGTCACACATGAATTTGGACAAAAAATTCGTAGAAAGAAATGTCAAAAATACAAAAACCGAAAATGAAGTACATCGCCATCAAGTTGACTTCTAGTATAACAGAAAATTGAAAGACCTTTTATAGAAATGTTCCAAGTATCATGGGTCATCGTATAATGCTGTAATTCTCTGAAAAGATCGCAATAAACCCGATGTATTTGCCCTGTAGGACAATTAACTCTTGCATTTAGGTTGTAAAAATGTAAAAAAATACCGATTATAATAGTTTTATTTTGTTTCCAGGATCTCATTAAGCCAACTTACTATACCAAAATATTGTAATAATACAATTGAATGGATTATAGATAAAATGTTAAATTTATAAATCTCTGTCTGTTTATCTGTTTCTCGTTTTTTTTTTGAAGACCTAATAACAACTAATTCAATTCAGATGGTTTTTTTTTAAATATGGGGGTTGGTTCGAAATAACATTTACTTTTTATTTCATAGAAATTGATTTTCCCAAAAATCAAGTCTTCTTGATAACAGATTCCAAGATTATCGGAAGATTATAGGTCAACGGAAGGCATTCTTAGTAGTTTTTACGACTAAGTCAGTTTCAAAGTAATTTTTACGATTAAGTCAGTTTCAAAATAGTTTTGACGACTAAGTCAGTTTCAAAGTAGTTTTGACGATTAACTCAGTTTCAAAATAGTTTTGACGACTAATTAGTTTCGAAGTAGTTTTGACGACTGATAGAAAGACGATTGACTATTGGAAAGACCGTATCTTTTTATTAAATTATGTGGAAAATTCGTTTTTTTAAGTTTATTGCAAAAAGTAGTTATGAAAGCATAGACCTTAGCGATTTATATAACATAAACAACTATGTCGTTTGTTAAAACGTTACTTGCCATGTTCATGTACAGTGGCAACTAAACCAGTTTTGCCATAGATACTAAAGTCTTCATTTATTTAACAAAAGTATATAACGCAGACGGTGAATAAAAAAGCAGAAATTAAATAGTGCCTATTTTAAAAATGACATAAACATTCATTGCTCAAGAAACTGATAGTCAAAATAGCTTATCAATTCCTAACAGTCAGTGAATTTATACAAAATTAAAAATATCTCAAATCTAATGTTGCAATATTCACCTGGTACTTATAAATGTTTAAGCTTTTAAAGTGATAAAGTTTTAATTAAATTATTTATAAATATTAATATTATTTTAAATCATATGAATGTATAACTTAATTTATCTTTTAGTGTGTTTACATATCTTTACAAGAGTATTAACCTCAAATAACAAGTAAAACCTCACGCACAATAAAGAAGTCTAATCGCAAAATATCTTTACTTGTAAATCAACCGAATAAGTCTAACACGTTAGTGGACTAAAATAAGACCATTATAAGACCAGATTAATCCATAATATAATTTTTTATTAAGCCAACTCACTTACCACTCACCGTAAATTAAAGTATTGATAGGATTTTATTAACGACCTTGTAGATTAATTAATGTCTTATGTTTATATTAAGGACTCATCGACCCTTAATGAGTTATTTTCAATAGATAGAAAGCGCCTCTTATAATGAAAAGCACTTACCTGTCAAATGTATATAATTAATTTTATTTAAATTTGAATCACACCGTTTAACTCACCGAGATTACTAAGTTTTATTTAATTGGAGTTCGGTTTCATTTTAATTGAATTGTAAATACAAGACATATTTAGTGTAAATGTAAGTTCTTTTGCATTTGCTTATTAATACGTGTATTATTATCGGTATAAAAATAACTCTTAAATAGAATTTAATGATAATATATATAAAATTACTTGAAATTTTTTTTAAATAAAAAGTACCTATTTCTAATTCTGTCATGTTTTTTTATTTTATGTATATGAGTTGATTCCTTTCGATAGTTTTTCTCTCAATTCAATTGAGTTATTTTAGTGTAAATAATGGGAATTTCCGAAGTGGTTCCGAAAAATTTTCTAAAAATGTTTTTAACAAATTATAAATTTGTGTCAAATATGAGTCTAATGGTTACCAGTTTAAATCATTTCTGTCATATTTGTTATACACATCATTTATCGTAAAAAGATTAAAGTAACCAAAATAAGAAAGACAATATTAATTTTTTAGATTTATCAGAAAAATATCTGTGATATGTTGCAAAAAAGTCTATTCCGTAAATTTAAACATTTTAAGTACTCTTGATCGTTGTTTGTGGATAATTCCACTGAAGGATAATTCCATATTATTAAATAAAAATTTGTCAACTATTGGAGAGGTATTTTCAATATAAACGAGTAGTCCAACCAATAATAATCTTAATAGTCGGTACCTACTACAGGTGATGTAATTTCTCAGCGAATTAATCCCATAAATATCCTGCGCTACAGCAACGAACCCGCATCATGAAAGATTGAACTATCCTCTAATCTGAAACAGATCGATTGACCATGAATCATTTTCACGATCATAAGTAAACTCTCTAAACCAGAAGTAATTTTGTAGTGGATAAATCCTGTCGATACCTTATTCTAGGGAATTTCCGTAAAACTGGTGCTGATGGAAAGCTAATTGCTAGTAAAATATCATAATAAACACTGTGGGTTGAAATGATTTCCGACACAAAATCCCTTACGTTTATATATAAATATATATACGTATATGTAAATATATATATATATATATATATATATATATATATATATATATATATATTTATATGTGCGTGCGTGTTTTGTGTGTGTATAAAAAATTAGTTTTAGATAACTATAATAATCCATCTGATTATAATAACAATTATTTATTCGAATTACTAAATTTAATAACGATATTATCAGTATGTACAGAGACTATGTAAGTACATATTGTTACTTTGGTTACCTATTGTCAATATCAGGGCAGTATTTTTACTTTTAAGGTATGAGTGAAATAGTATTTTCAACCATTTATCGCTTAATTATGAAAAAAGTACGAGTGAAGTGAAGAAACTATAAAAAGTCGGACTTATCAGTAACGTGACAAGATTTAATTTTCAATTTGTGTTTGAATTTATATTTAAATTTCGAACCATAGTCTTTAATGTCGGTGGTATCAAATATCGAAAAGAAGTGATTATAAATATATATATATATATATATATATATATATATATATATATATATATATATATAGAAATAAGATATTATTAGCCAAATAAGTGGTCACAATTAAATGAAACTTCGTGATGTAGTATTATTTCTACTTTCTTTAATTTCTTTACCACGACCTAAGTTTCGTTGTATTACAACATCTTCAGGTGGGTTATTAGCAAAGATTCAAATCTTTGCTAATAAGATGTTGTAATACGACGAAACCTAGGTCGTGGTAAAGAAATTAAAGAAAGTAGAAAGAATACTACATCACGTAGTTTCATTTAATTGTGACTAATGAATTTCTACAAAATTAACGCCAAATATATTCAGTATCCAAATAAGTGATACTAATACTAAATTTAATGACAAAATTGTTATTCTGAAAGAAACCCGACATGTTTTTATTTAAATACATACTTGGATATGTATTACTAGTAGGAATACAACAGACTGTTGCGAATGAATACGAGATTAGACATTCGAAAAACTAAAGACTACTATATTTATGAATTATTAAAATGCTTTTACACAACATACTACACTATATTTATAAATAATTGATCATTTTAATTGATAACAACATACTTGAATACACGAATAGAAGAAACGCCGAATTTGTCAATATCAGAAGGAAATCAAAATATAGCGTATAGGTATGTCAAGTAACTTAGTTTAAACTGCCGAGGTGTTTGATATATATATATATATATATATATATATATATATATATATATATATATATGTGTGTGTGTGTGTGTATATATATATATATAAATATATATATATATATATATATATATATATATATATATATATATATATATATATATATAGACTTGCTTTGGTTAGAAATGACTATCCCAAATCGAATGAATTTGCATTTTAATTTTCTCCAGAAGTAACACGCTTAAAATATATTAAGCTCTATAAAGGAATTTAGATGGATGCTAGTAGAAAACTACAATGAAATATCTAAAAATAAAGTTTATACGCAAAAGCTCGTTTTCACAACCGATTCGATAAAAAGGTTACGTAAACAAATATTTTGTATTATAAATCTCCAAGAACTCCTTCATGAACATTGGAAAATAAACATATTTATTCATGAACATTAGAAAATAAACGAATTATATAAAGATGCGAAAGCTTCATTCCAAAAATAACTATCCATCGACCATACGGCCACGATGGATAGAATTTCGAGGCAACTTCGAGAGCTCGTAGAGTTTAAGAGTTTGAACGAAAATTCGAAAATGATATGTCGTATGAAATATTCATTCGCTGTTTGAATTGTTTCAAATAACATGAGGAAAATGAATAAAATGCGCGGATAAAAACTTTTAACTTTTGTTCAACTTTAATGGCCTATGTCCCTGAGTACACAAGTTCCCGCATCGGATATTTGTAAACTATCTGTTTTACCGAAATGTGGTATGATAGTTTCGAATACTTGATAAAATTTCATGTAATTCTTCAGAAATATTCAAGAGATCAACATTCCTACAAAATTTTCCATACAGATTTACTTTGCTTTTTTAAAATGTTACAACAATTTAAATGGTTTTTCCGACTAACGTGAAACTTTCACTGCCGTGTAGCTTATAATTTCCAGATGGACATAAGGAATATGACACCTATTGAGAACGCGTTAGTTGCTCATCAATAACGATTTAACTAAAGAAATTCACAGTTTGGTAGATTAACTTTTGGGTTAAATTTCTAAGCCATTATAGATATATTAAAAAAATATTTTAAAAACCTATGCAATATTTCCATTGAATTTCATACTTCTACCCGTTCCCGAGAAAAAGGTACTTGATGGACAGACAGATAGACAGACGAATGATAAAATGATCCATGATTGATATAAGTAAACTGATTAAGACGAATTGTTGTAAATCTTTCTATGAAACAAGATTAGTTTTTCTTTGATTAAAGCAAATAAAATGCTGTTAATAAAGTAACGTCAATAATTACGTAAAAATAGGCGGTCAAATATGAATAGAACTTGCACCCAAAGGATTCCATACCGTAGTATTTTACAAATATAAAAAAAACAAATTTGAATAACCAACAATTTTGTTTGTCACGTAATATTTCCACATGGTATTATAAATAAATGGTTTTCTGATTTGTTTACTTCTCTTATAACACAAGTTTCAAAATCTTATATGAACAAACAAGTTACAAAATCTTACAATTATGATGATTAAGTCAGTTAAAAAATACATGCTATTTAAAAGATTTACCTTTATATTGCATGAATTAGAAACATTCATTTCAACTTGCACATAGACAGACAGACGGGCCGACAATAAAATGATTCTATAAGGGTTCCGTATTTTATTCTTGTAAAAGTTAAACGTTTCCATTATGACGATCAATATAGCAACAGGTTAGTAATCATACCATCAAAAATTAGTTTCTATTTTTATTCATATTTTCGAAACTATTAAAGTATACTGAAATGTATTTGGTGCAATCTTCAAATATTGTTTTTTTTTAAGTGAAAACATTGCTGTTAATTAACGAAGCACCGAAGGATAATTCCGTATCATTGCAGAGACATTTGACAATTGTTGCTATATATTTCCAATTAAAACGGGTAGTATGATCATTAACAATCAAAATCGTTAGCTTCGTTAGGTCATATAATTTCTCAGTAAATAAATATCTCACTTCACAAAATTGAACGAGCATAATGTAAGCTTGCATTGTCTTCTAACCTAAAAGGCGTCGCTCGGTTATTAATAATATTCACAGTCATTAATGACCTCTCTAGACCCGATGCAACTTTTCTGCGAATAAATCCTATGCCTTATTCCACGGAAATGAATTGATCTAAGTAAAACAACCACTGTGGACATTCTTAAAAACGATATTGATGAAAGGCCAATTGCTAGTAAGCTATTAAAACGGGGTCTAATCTAAAAGGCGTCGCTCGGTTATTAATAATATTCACAATCATTAATGACCTCTCTAGACCCGATGCAACTTTTCTGCGAATAAATCCTATGCCTTATTCCACGGAAATTAATTGATCTAAGTAAAACAACCACTGTGGACATTCTTAAAAACGATATTGATGAAAGGCCAATTGCTAGTAAGCTATTAAAACGGGGTCTAATCTAAAAGGGGTCGCTCGGTTATTAATAATATTCACAGTCAGTAATGACCTCTCTAGACCCGATGCAACTTTTCTGCGAATAAATCCTATGCCTTATTCCACGGAAATTAATTGATCTAAGTAAAACAACCACTGTGGACATTCTTAAAAACTATATTGATGAAATGCCAATTGCTAGTAAGCTATTAAAACGAATCAATGCATCTGTAGCCCACATATCGACACCATGTGTTCAAAAAAGGAATAAATTAAAAGAAATAAACACTTTGATTTTAAAAGAATAATTTGATAAATTTCTAGCGAAACTTTATCAAATTTCCGTGTGTATATATATATATATATATATATATATATATATATATATATATACAAAAATAGTTAATTATTTATAAACAATTGTAATAATTCATTTCATTCTAATAAGAGCTAATTGTTTTTTCTTTGTTATTTTTTTACTTAAATACTTAAATATCTACGAAACGAAAACTGAGCAAGAAACATAGCGGTTGTTTGAAAACTCTCATGGAACTAAATGTGATGGAAATAATTCCTTTAAATTCTCAATTTAAATTAGTTAGATCTGAAAATTGACAAGGACTGACCGCAGTGAACAGTGATCGATTGCAAACGGAAATGAATATCATTAATTTTCCAAGTCAATGCTTTTAATCTTACAGAGCACTTAATCCTGAATGAGATTTCCAATTCACTTGAAGAATTCGATCATTAATAATCTTGACAGCCATAAGCCTTTATGGTCTATTTAATTTCTCCGCGAATAAATTGCATCGACACCTTACTCTACAGAATTTAACCAGCATAACGACGTATTGAGTTATATGATCTGATAATATAATGAGATTAATTTAGTCCATCAAGGCAAAATGATTATTCGTTCGAATCGAAGCAGAACTAGTTTACAAATAGTGTTTCTTATTTCAAATATATTGAGCAAATTTTTAACATATTTTGATACGAGTGTTCCAGGTATTCAAGTTATCTAATTATGTATATATATCTGCATGTATACATCTTTAAAGATAATTATTCATATCAATAAAAATAAAATCCTGCCCATTTATTTAACTTCTATTAAAAATTAACATGATGGTTCACGAAGACTAGTGGTCGTCCAATGGTCGAAATTCGACCATAATATACTTTCCTACTCATTTGGTTGAAAACACTAATATGTGGGCGAGAATAAGTCAATTCAAATTACTGCTACAAAATTTTTCTTTTGCAACAGGCTAGTGTGCGTCTATTACAAGATGCATATTAATGTTGAAATAATATATCTTTAGTATGGGATTACAAAATAAAAGTTATTGATTATAATCGTCTCATTTTGCACTCATAAACTCATAGAGGTCTATCTGCTTCACCAATGTAACAACATCCGTATGATGATGATCCGTATGAGATGAATAGATGAAATATGGAATTTGTAAATTTCAAAGGAAAGCAAAACATACCGATCGTGACTATAACACCATGAATACTATTTAGGCTAGAAAGGACTATCTCAAGTCGGACGAACCCTGTTATAACTTTCCCCAAAACGTACAGGTAAATCCACAATCCAACATTGTTAGAGGAATTTCGGAGGATTCGAACGGTAACCTAAAGTGAAATATCTAAAAATAAAGAACAAAGAAATTTACACGCAAAAGCTTTTTCACGACCTCTACTGATTCGATAAAAAGGGTCATAACAAAGTCTCTTTTCTACCGCAAATCTCCTAATATTTATGAACACCGTCACATACCGTACATATTTACCTGAGTAGTGCTACTCAGGTATGCTGCAATGTTATATTATATAGATACGAATATTTTATGTCTAAAATAACTTTCCATTGTTCACATAGCCACAATGAGAGAAATTCGTGTCAACTTTAATGTCTCTCTACTACTATTAAACTCTGCAAGTTTGAAACTTTTCTTAAGTTTATACAAAAGTATTGAAAATTGTGTCGTGTGAAATATCCATATGGCATTTGGGTTGTTTCTAATAATACGAGGAAAATTAATTAAATGGGCGGATAAAAACTTTTTCGTATTTTTCAATTTTAATGGCCCCTATGACTATTTCTGGTGAGTTCCTGTATCTGGTTTTTATAAAATGTTTGTTTTAGCAAAATGTGTTTATAATAGCTTCTCATAGTTACTTGTTCTTTATTGAATTACTTTTCTTTTCTAAATATAAAAATAAGGCAAATGACTTATCCGAGTGATTAACAATTTTCTCTCTCATATTGTTTATAAATTACAGACATATAGAAATTAAAACATCTTTTATAAATGTGTTGGTTGCTCATTAAAATTGGTTTATATGAAGAAAGGCATAGTGTGTTAGAATTAGAATTATCCAGTACATATGATAGATCAACATTCAGAGATACAAAGTGTTTCTGTTAAATTATTTGGGAATGTCTGTATTATTTTTTATTGCAACCTTTGAAAGAAGTGAAAATACGGAGAATTTCTTAATAAGACCTTGGATAATCGCTGTAGTTTTCCCGTTACTTCTACGAATCTATTTTCGGTTTTTGGTTCAGAAGCTTCAAAAATAAGAAAGGCGTAATTTTTGAAAATTTTGATTTTTCAACATTTAAAAGTGCATACTTTTTGAACATTTTGTTGCATTTCCTTGAGGGTATAATACTTAAAATTTTGGAAAACGAAATTTTTAGTTCCTTACAATTTGCTCTCTCTAAAATTACCATAAAATATTTTAAAGTGCCAGCTACTACAAAATATCCATGTCAATATAATTTATTACTATCCAAGTTTCTACGTCAAGCTGTTTCCGAGAAAATCGTTTATGATAGACGGTAAGGCGGGCATGTAAGTGATCTTATGAGACTTCCGTTTACCATTTTGAAGTACGGAACCCTAAATTATAACATATACTTCAGTTTTATATATTTATTTTTGAATACGCAGGAAAAGCCGTTATAATTCTACGTACCTATATATCTATAAGAACCATTAATTTTACTCAGTAATTGTGGTAAATTCGCAGGGACTCTGGCAGACTCATCAATCCGAATGTTACAAGTAAAAGCGCAATAGCGAAGTAAGGGATAGAACATAGGATTGACGATTTGGCGGAAATGGAAGACATTCAGGTGATGGAGACATTCCGGGAAATGGGAGGCTTTCCGGGAGTCAGTGGTACTATTGCAGATGTACATCGAGTCGGTGGAAATTCACCGCCCACGTTCGATTGCATGCGAAAAGTCGTTCATTTGCATCACATATAACGGAGCCAGAAGACAAAAACTTCAATCTATTTATAAACTTAACCATACGGTTAGTTGCACTAATCTTTTAAATCTGAAATATTTATATTCATTAAAAAATGCTTAGTGTTTAATATTAGGAAATTAAAATATTACTTTTTAATTTTTCTACAATTTATATTACTCATTTTTGGCAAGATTTAACAAATTTCAAAGATTACATTTTAGAGATTAACGGGACTATATAATATATTAAATATATCCAATTTTATACAAGTGTACCAACAACAAACAAAAATGATTTAAGATGAATTTGTATATATATATATATAAGTATATATGTGTGTGTGTGTTTGTGTATTAGTATGTGAGCGTCTGTGTATATGCACATAAAATACAAGGATACTAACCTTGAATAACAAAGAAGTAAAAGCTGACTCACGAAACTTTCCGATGAAGTTATATAATTAGCCCAACGAGACCAAAATATCTGTTTTCCTAACAGCTTTTCCTTTAAGCTAAACAAACAATTTTTCCTCTAATCCTAACAGATTTTTCTCTAAATCTTTAATGGATTTTTATAAAACCGCTGCATTGTCAGATTAGCTAATAATAGAATCCTTTCATTAATTCGTTTTACTTCCGTAGTTTAAGATATCCACAGTATTTATACGATGCAAAATTACTTTGAATCCAAAAAATTTATTAATGACTGTGAAGATTAATAATGACTGGGAGACCCGTACGAATTATTAATTACTTATTGTCCATCATGAGAAATTGCTTTTCACGATGAAATCATTTATTTGCCTATTCAATAGCTTTTACTTGATTTGAAGTTATTTTCGTTAAGAGTATTTCAGATTATCTTTGATTGAATTGAATATTCGAGATGTATTTAACATAAACATAAATTAATTTGTACTTAAATATTAATATATAGGGTTCAATTAAGAAATCTGGATTAGGCAAATTCTTTGTTATTATATTTAAATATAATAATGTAAATAAATGCAATTTAATTATTATTATAATTAGATAAATTATTACAATTATTTATGAATAGCTACTAGGATATATAAAGAAGAGGAAATTTAATGAAGTGGTGTTGGAAATTATTTAAAGCAAATTGTTTATTTTTTATTTCTTTTACCCCCTTTTTACTACACGGTGGCAATATCTGGGCTATCGACGCACTGATTTATTTTGATATCTTTCTACTCATTGCCTTCCATTAATATCAGTTTTTAGGATTTCCAAAGTGGTTGTTTTGGTTAGTCAATCCAATTCCGTGGATTCACATGGCGAAATCACTTTGAGTCTGGGAAGTTTATATATGACCATGAATTATTAATTAAACAATCCTTTTCAGGTTAGAGAATAATGTCAACTTTCATTATGCTGGGTCGCTTCTCTAGAGAAAGACATGGATAAGATATATTTACTGAGAAATTATGTGAGCTATCGGGGCTAATAACTGCAAAGTTCGTATTATAATACTGTTAATGATCGTACTACAGGTGTGAATTGAGAATATATCGTCAATAATTTCTAAATATCTCTCCAATGGAACTAAGATAATATTGGACTGTAGAAGGTTTCGGAAATAAGATATATTGGAATTTAGAAGATTTCAAAAATAAGATGATATTAGGGTTCAGTAGATAAGAAAATCTTTTTTTGATGATCTTAATTATATAGAAATTAATTCTTGATAAAATGACAAATAACCAGTTATTATGTTAATCTTAACAGTGGGAGAAGCATCTAGTCTTGGATGAGAAGTATACATTTTACGATTTACGGAATTTGATGGACTTTTTCATCATTGACCATAGAATTTTTGTGACAGATCCAATAAATTAATAACATTATTTATTTTGATTATTTTAACTTAATTGCCCATTACTTGAATGATCATCACTGTCATATTCATAACTTGATGAATATGACAGTGATGAGTTATCGGCTTTTGTGACACCGAGCGATAGTTTCATACCATTGAAGAGACACTTGACAATCATAGAAGAGACATTTTTAATTTACACAGCCCATTAAATTCCTTTACGAATAATCCTGCCAATATAATACTCCACATAAACAAATCAGCATAATGAAAGTTTTACATATCCTCTAATCTAAAACACTCACCGGGCCGAAATAATCTCCATGATCATTAGTAGGCGACTTCCTAGGTCTAAGGTAATTTTGCAGTGGATAAATAAAATTGGTGCCAAAAAAAAGTAGTAAATTGTATCAAATTTTCTAAATTGTATTAATTATGAAAAATAATACGGAAATGATTTGACTTAATAAAACAACCTCTTTGGAAATTTTCATAGATTGATATTGATGGAAACCCAAGTAAACCATCAGTTCCCAAAATAAATCATGCCACCCATATCCTTAGAATTGATTCCGATTGTAACTAAAATAGAAATAAATACGAAACTCACTATAAAATAACTTTCAACATATCAAATTCATTTATTTTTTTTGCATATCACTATTTGGTTATAGACAATTGTTTTAAACAGAATAATAATTAAATTATATTTGTTTATATGAGTATACTTAAGTATATAAGTAACAATATGATAAGTGTCATTATTGAGACGTACAAGAAACAAAGAAGACACTTGAGAACATTCAAAACGCCACATGTGATAAATATTTTGTTTTCCTAATTGTTTATATAATGGCACAATTTTAATTTTTAAAACTTAGATAAAATTCAATTTTCTACCATTTATCAGAAAGTACGAAAAGTACTACTGAAATGAAGAAACTAGTTAATATTGGCCACTTCATTAATGTAACAAAGTTGATTTTAAAAAATAAATTCAAATTTCTAATCATTCATGTCCCAGATATCAATGATAAACACGTGTTGATATGACATCTCAAAAAAGGAAGTTTTCGCAGCTTAACAAATTTGTGAAACAAATGTTCATTTTTTCAAAAAATACTCAAAAAATTTACTCTGAAATGATACCGAAACATTATATAGGAACATCATATAGGAACAGACTTAGATATATATTACTGGTAAAAAATATTGATTTGAAAGATGCTGAAAACAATATTTTTTTTAATAAATTTTTGACAGATGTTCAAATAATTTATTATGTTTTTTTCTAAGTTCCGTTAGTCAATTTTGTTTGAGATGTTACGACGCATGCGGTAATATTTAAATTATCATAAGCCGTCCAGACTTTGAAACTTAACGAGTGGATAAACACGTATACAGCGATCAATGCGTTCACACGTTGCTAGTAGTTAATCTTATCATTAAACTCCTTTGGATTCCGTCGTCGTCGGGTAAAAACGTCGAATTCAGACAAAGCATTATTAATGGCCCGTTAACACCAATAGTGAGTCGTATTCTCCATCGATCTCAAATTGTCCGCAATTTGCTAATAGAATTTTTTATCATCAATTTCCGCTCGAATTTTTCAAATATATTGATGAAGACTTTCGTACGTGCCAATATATTTTACTTACGTTTTACAATTTCTTATATGTCAATATATTGTCAATATGAAACCAATTTTCTTTAAAAGATATGTGAATGTCATCGTTCCGTGGTTATCTGTCAGTTGCGTTAGTACTTAATAAATGAGTTAAGTATCAACTTACTTACGGAGCTTTCAAAAAACAATCGCTGAAAAAATGTTCGCACATATTATATAAGGAAAAACGATTTTTTTGTCTATCACATAAAATATGGTAACACTTTTCCAAATAATATTACTAATATATAAGACCTGCTGGACAAATGATACTATTTACATTAATTTTTGGCTATCTATATAAAATAAAATTTGCAGCGGGTTACCGATGATATAAAGCATTTTAACGCTTGCCTGATACGATTTTCTTCTTTTGCTCCAAGTATTTGCGAGCAATAAATATATTTCACATCAAAAATCCTCTTCCCCATTCCCGCAAGAACTTTTCCAAACTTTGAATACATCTCTTTGTCTTCATTTCCTTGGGGAGTTTTCACAAATTTCTCTTATGGTAAAAGTGTGGCGAAGAAAACATATTTTTTCTGCGCAAAGTGTTTTTGTGTCTCTACATAGGGCGGCATAAAAAAAGTTTCTTATTTGAAAACGTTGTTAGTGTAACGTGATGACTGAAAATATTAAAGATTGTAAAACTGTATGAAGCCTACTTAATAGATTTAATAGTGTATATATATATATATATATATATATATATATATATATATATATATACTTATTAATTTTGGGAAATTTATTTTTTCCTAGACAAGTTAATTTAACGTGAATTAGTAAGTCACTGTCATTAAAACTGCCATTCTCACTGACAGGAATTAAATATGAGGGGATCATTATGAGAATATATAAGTGAGTATTTGACTTTCATTTAAAATTTTTGTCTTGCAACTGGACATTTCCTTTAATTAGTAAATACCACGTTTGTATATAGTGACTTTTTCCTTTCAAACCACTACTTCATTTCCTTTTTTTGTTAATCTCTGAATCGAAAATATTTCCCCAAGCTACAAAACCGGAAACAAAATTATCTAATTCCGTTTTCCCAAATTGCAAAACTTTTACTAATTTTCAATGTTTTATTGGTGCAACTATTAAATAGTGATAATTTAGTAACTGAATATTCAACATTTTTAAAAAATTCATGTGGAGTTCGTGTGTCAGTTTTATTAGAAAAACTTAAGCATTTACCGATATTTGTTAGGAATATTTTTCCCACTACCGGGTAGACACTAGAGCTTCAAATGGAAAATAATTGCGGTCCTGCAGTACGTATTAAAATTGTAAAATTACTTAATTTTACAATTTAATGTACTAAAATAATAAGAGGTTAGTGTATAATAATAATTTTCATTAGTCGAATTATACAAATTTTTGAACTCTTGTATGTGTTTTTAAAAATGAAATACAAATTTTCCTCGATTACATTCGTTACTGAGGACTTGGCATGGAAAATAAATATTATATATATGTATATATATATATATATATATATATATATATATATATATATATACATATATACTTTAGATTTAGTAATATTACAATACTCCTTTACACTTTATATTTGGGAACTCTTCTACGTTAAGAGTTAATATTTGTTAATATTGAAACGTAACGACCAAGGACTGAAGTAACTGATAATCGGCAATAAGAAATGTCTGACATAAATTAATCACCCATATAAACACCAATGCCTTAATACAATGGAGAGAAGATTTTCAGTATCCAGGTATTAACTAAATACCAGAAAGTTAATGCTAAGTTGCTTGTATAGTTTCCCAAAGAATCCATTAAATGTAAAGATTTACAGCTGATAATTAAATCAGCTACATTACAAAGAAGGCAACAAGACCGAATATATTTTGCTCTATAGTAACGCCAATGCTCGTATTAAAAATATATATTGGCTAAAAGTTATTGTAATTAAACTAGGTACTGGTGTTTTGATTCGCCTGGTGCCTGATCACCCGACATTGCGCCAGTTGATTATAACTTCTTTAAGAAATAATTTACAGAAAAAAAAACCTTATCAAAATCTAGGTTATCCATTTTTTTGCACCAAACCTATATTGTCACTTCAGATAGCGGGAAGCTGTGGAAATAGAATAGCCCTAAAATGGTGCACATGATTTTATATATAGCTTATTCAAAAATTGTTTAAATAAATATGGCTTAGTTTAAAAGTTATAAACCATCCTAATATATTAGAATATAAACAAAGGATTTTAAAAATAAAAAAAATCCTCCAAAAAACTTATATTACAGACATGTACATGAAATTGTTCGCTTTTATTTTTTCTATAAATTTTAATTAGAATAAGATATCTTAAGTAATTTATTTACAAATATTATCTGTGTCCGACAGACAAACCACTAGAGAACATACTGTTTTTATAAGTATACTTCCTTACTTTACCAATGAATGTCCAGATGAAAAACTTAATTGCACGATTTAAACTACACGTGGTATGTAACACATAAACAGACAAACGGATAAACAAAAAAAATATCAAAAATTATCTTAATGCATTCCGTCACTTATCCTTCATTTACACAATTATTTTTTTAGTAATTCTTTTAATGCGCGGACACATAAAGCTTACAGTTTGAAGAAATGTGCAGATTATATAATAAGCTAAATTGCGATTCCAAATAATTTCACGAATTGTGTTTAGTTTATTTCCAAAATTGTATCGATTTATATCTTGCCATGAATAATTTGAAATATTTTAGAATATATAAGATGAAAAATGTCACACTTTCATTAGGACATTATGATTTAGGTGTTTAATTATTTCTAGATCAAATAAAAAAGACGTCAAAATTTATACTGATAACAAAGTGAAATATAAAATGATTAGTTTTCTCAAGGTTTGGAAAGTTTTACTGATGCACACTTGTAAACATATCTAGCCGTATTTAAATTGTAAGCTGATTCAGTCTCATTGTCAATGAGTAGTCGATTATTGAAATACAAAAGTGAACTATATACGTGTAAATTAAATCTTTTATCAAATCGGTCCGGAACAAACATTTTCTTTGTTGTTCTCTTAATTAACAAAGGTTATATTCGTTCTGTCAACTTGTCTTGAGGCAACAATAGCAGGTGAATCTATGACCAAAGTGACTCGGTTAGGCTTTCAGTTTACGGAGACATCGGCATATTCTTTTCCCTCTATTTTGCCCATTAATTATAGTTTTTTTTGAAGTTGTCTGGATACCTTCGGCTTGTCTGATCAAATATTGTGGTACCAAATAACAACCGGAGCGCAATCAGGATATAACAATGTGTTGATACCAAAATGACCAAAGGTAGGTTTGTTATTTTTTTTCTGTCTATAAAATAAGAATTGGTTTCAAATACCACATCTTCAAAGCCCGATCTTCATTCTCTTGCATATGGATATCGTTCAGGAATTGAAGCAGTGAAAAGAATTCAAAAGGCAAGTGTTTAAAGTAGATTGGTGTCGGTGGAGACGCTTCTACTATGTAGAGACGTTCCTAACTGCTGATTGAGGGTTTATTCTTTGTAGCATTGACCATACTTTAAATTTCTTAAAAAGTTCTTGTCAGTTATCATCAATTCAGAACTCACTGAAAAATACTAGACCTGAGAGTTTTTCTTAAACCAAATTTACATTACATTTAATCTATTAAAGCCATTGGCGGTATTTTAGATTGACTAGAAATATAACAATATTCGTTCAATTTTAATATAGATTTTCAGTTTTAAAACATTTACAGTAATCTGCATAAAAACCTATTTCATTAAAATAGTCTGAAAAAATTTTCATCGATTTGCTTTACATACAATTCTCAATGTTTTATATGCGATTAACTTCTTTAAAATATCGTGTTATAAAGTTCCATGTTTAAACAATGCTTTATAACAAGCACATGTCATGAAATAAAATATGTTTAAGTTTATTTTCTATTTGACATTAAAGCAAAATTAACACATTATTTTTTAAATCATGAAGTTCACCCATAACTCATTTGCTCCAGTAGGGCATTTCTTGAAGTTAATCGACATCTTAGAATATTCGTTCCATTTAACGATGCCATTAAGCAAGATACATGGAGTCGTATTGAAAAGAAATAAGATGACTCAAGATAAGAATCAAAGCCGAGTATTTTTGTGTAAAAACCTTTTGTGGTGATAAATATTTTTAATAATAGCATTAGTGTTTCCGGTGTTTTCAGCAAGTACATATTAAGTGATTAAGTAACGTATGTGTTATTATGACGGTTGGGATTTACAGAGAGCTCACTATTTTAGGTAATTTAATATGTTGCGGATAAACTCACACACAAAGTAAAAAGTGTTTAGTACTCAACTAGTTTCTGTACACACTTAGAAAGATATGACGTGGTACATATTTGTAAATCATTTAGCAGAATAGTAACATATTTCTCAATATAGAATAAAAATTAACCGTGCGAAAATATGTGATCGGCGCAATATGCATATTCTTCCACTTCGTTGTAATATTTTGTATAACCCAACTTATCTAACATAACTTAGAAACAGATTACTTGTCTACTCATGGTATAGGAATATACTCAGAAAACTAACTCAACCTTCTATATCTCCAATATACAACTACCTTTTACAAAAAGTTCTCTTCTGTGTAAAACATCAAACTTTTGGAATCAACTAGATTTGGATATTGAGAAATCGTCTTGTATAAATATTTTCAAAGGAATAGTTTTTTCTTTAATAATCCCTTACACTTACTTAATATCATTTTCTTCCCTTTACTTAATCAGGGTATGTCAAGATTTTTACTCAGAAGTTTCATTGTTTATTTTCTTATTTCGTCCTCTCTTTTATTGTTTATTTTTATTGTATCTTTGGTTTTTATAATTATTTTGAACTGTAAAGGTTGCAACAGTGTACGTTTACTAATATTTTAAAGGCTTTTGTATTAATAAATTCCCGTAATTAAGTAATGTAGCTGGCTAAAAGATATGTTCACGTAGCAATAAATCCGCCAGTGTACATTGGAGTTTGAAATAAATAAACGTTATTTTCATAATGTAAATATATTTATTGCCTAATATATATTTTACAGGTACAGAAATGTGAAATTACCAAAAACTAGAATAATGGATATAGCATTTAATGGAAAATAAAAGACATGTTATTGACATAATTAAAAATATCTTGTAGTGATTAGTTTAGAGAAAGACACCAGATAAGAAAGACATAGTGACCAAAAGTTCGCAGGTCTAAAAAGGTACCGAATTACAGTTTAGATGGAAAATAAAAATGAGTATTTGAATCTTACATTCTAAAACAAACCAGAGATTAGCGTAAACAAAGCGCACAAAAACTTTGCCCATTTGCAAATCTAAGGCTGATGATATAGCCCTTAATTGGCTTCAAAGTAAAAGCTATCGAACACAACTCTGCTGTATATGTTAGTATAGATGGTTTAACTATATTTTCTCCTTCCAAACTTTTTACTTTTTGATTTTGTTACGGGTAGTTTATCAATTAATTAAAAGCTTTTCAAGTAAAAATCTCAAACATGAGTTACTGATAAGGAAATTTGCCAAAATTAATACATTTTTATGTCAGTGGCTAAACATAAAATAAATTTACAGGAGTAGAAAATAGGATCGGAGTAGATTATTTATGGAATCGATGAATTTTCTGGGTTGAATAAGCTATTTTCTTTCAAATAAATATTACATTTGTTTAGAAAATTACAAAGAGACAGCTTTGATTTCCTACCGTAAAGGCACGACCGTCTAGCCAGCGCACGCCGCGTTTTTTTTCTTTACTACGGTAATTTACATGCATTGTCAGCTCAGAGGAGATGCGAAGCTAATGGGGAGCGGAAAAGATAACCATCTGTTTCAGTCGCAATCGTTCGATTTGTACATGCGTAAATGAGAGAAAAGCTAACAAAAGAATTATTCATATGTGGTATTATAGCAAAGTGATAAAAATAGTGACTTTCGTTGCTCGCTTTGAAAGTCGCTTTGGCTTCTCTACGAAATGTTTCGCATTTATAAAAGAAAGTGGACATAAAAACATTAGTTTTTATGACTTAGTTTGTTAATTTTATGGAAGAGTAAATCTTACAAATTCGTGTGAATATACTTAAAATGCTATTTATTCAAAAATTAAAAATTAGGTAGTTAAAATTTATTTTATTACTAATGGTACTAACACGGTAAAAAGAGACTATGACCCGTTTTGTTTTATTCGCTTTTTTATGTAATATTATAGATTAACGATTTTCCAAATAACCATAGAAATAAGTGTTTTTTTATATATGTGCGAAAGTCTAAACACAATTTTCATGTATGTAACTTTAATTGTTTTGGAATTCTCACGCCCACACTTCGCCTTTTTCCGTACATTTAGAGGTTGAATTTGGGAAAAATGAATTCTTCGCTAATACATAGAAGCCAAGAGAATAGTTAGAAAAAAAAAAGTTAGACTCAGCCATTTTCTTTTCTTTAAAAGTTGTATCCGATATGTGCTGTTATATGCTGTATCGGAAATTTCTAATACAAAAAAATATTTGTGTGTTCTGTTTACGGAACGTGATAGCAAATGTCGAATTATTTGTCAAAAATTATATGTTAATGTTAAATTTAAAACATGTGGCTAAATTTATTTTCCGATACAACACATAACAGTAAATAAACAGCATATCATAGGACAACTTCTAAAAAATTTTAAAAAAAAACGTAGAGTGACTAATATCGTGAACATAATAAACAATTCAAATTTCAAGTTTGTAGATTGTATACATATAGCATGCAAAAATAAATAATTTATCTGTATACCTGAAATTTGCCTTATTGCTGTATGACTATCAATTGTCTATATATATACACTGAGATTACCACATATTTGCGTTTTATCGTACTATGACAATAAACCCTGATTGATTTTGGAAAAAAACACAGTAATACATCAAAAAGTTGGAAAATAGACTAAAAATGTGATGTTAAAGCGCTTAAAAACATATTAGGTTCTTTTTTCGCAACAAATACCGAAAAATAGATATGTCTGTTTATAATACGTTACTTATATCAAACTCTTCGTCAATTTTTAACTGTCCATTATCAATCATTGGCTTAAAAAGATATCGCTCCAGCAGGCCCTCTAATTGATGATGAAAATGAAACGGAAAATAATTTTATCCGTTTCAACTGTATGCGAGTTTGGCTATAATATATTGTGCAATATCTTGTTCCATATATATATATATATATATATATATATATATATATATATATATATATATATATATATATATATATATATATATATATATATATATATATATATACATAAATATATATATATATATGTGTGTGTGTGTGTGTGTGTGTAATTAATTATCATATTGTATCATATTCGAGTGCCCAAAATCCATTATTGCTAAGTGTTAAAAATTTGATGGTAAACACTTTTTAATTGATTTGATATTGATAATTAAATGTATCTTGGTAAGAATATTACACAAATTGTTGTATGTTCTATGGAAACACAAAGTGATAAACATGTAATTCAGCTAGAAGTGTACGCACTGCTATATTTGTTATGTGATTGTAAGAAAAAACACATTGTTTTATATGTAGTATCCACGTACCAATGTCTGAATTTCACTCCGAATAGCTCATAAAGTAAAAAAGTATTCGAAATAGAACAAAAAAATACATTACTTTAGCCAAATGACAATGCTATATTTGTTTAAATCATTTTTAAGACAATCACAAAATGAAATAAGCACCAAACACGGTGTACGAGAATATGAAGGAATAGTTTTGAATTCAATTTTGAGAGAAAATGTCCAATAATATAATGAAATTCAGGATTCATTGTAATACCGTTAATATCTAAAACAAAAGGAAGGGTTTTAACATAAAATACTTCCTGTTACATTAAAGTTAGTTCGAAACATATTATGAGCTGTAATAAAAACATATTTAAGTGGTTAAAAACCTCTTAAGAACACTACTTGATACAACATTTCTTGGAGCCGTGACCAATCATACTTTAAATATTTTAAAATAACTTAGTAACACGTGAGGCCAACGCGAACTAATACTTGGACATCTTGGAATCCTTGGACAGATTTTATCATTTTATTTAAATTTAAACCACTGATAGACATTTTATTTTAACTTATTAAAATCCCTAACTGTCAAAAGTTTTGAACATGCCCATCTCATTGAATAATAACAAAGTATCGCAAACACTTTCAAAATATCGGACAACTCATTCGATTCTTGTTCATATGTTCAATATAGGATAAGTTTTTCTCAACATTGCTGTGACTTAGGCCAAGAACTATGAATGGGTAAAAAGAACCAGATCAATGACGTAGACAGATGCGTACAACTGGGGTCTCCAAACTCGAGTTCTCCTTTAAAATAAATATAAAGAACCACTTAAAAGCACGCATATTTAATCAGTGTGTACTACTGATCCTCATTTACGGAGCAGAAACTTGGATGACAACAAAAGCCGTCCTGCAAAAGCTTATTGGGCGATGAAAAGAAAGTTGGTAGGAAAGACAGTTAAAGGATCGCAAAACAAATAAATGGCTTCGGAGACAAAACAAAGTAGCTAACATTACAAAGAGGGTGGTGATACTTAAGTGGTAGTGAGCTGGTTACGTTGCTCGAAAGTCGGTTTCTTGGTGCAAAATTTTCTTGGAATATGGAAAAATGGTTGAGAATGGCTTATTATGATATTGACATAACTATGATCGATACAATGAAAAGTCATATAAGAAATAAAAAAAAATGTAAGGAATGCGTATCGTAACCGTATTTTATTTATAAGGTAGCAAAAATATGTATTATACTCAATACTGACGTCATATTTTCAGGTGTTTCTTTTTAAGTACATTCCATAGACTATCCCGTTAGGTAAGTCAAACAGGGTTCATAAAAAACGACTACACTTTTTAATAATGACCTTAAAAATAATTGTTTTAACTTAATTTAAATACGATTTAAAGCACCAAACTAGTTACAAAAACTATATTCACAACTGTGAAAATATATGTTGCGTGTGCGTATTAGCGTGACGCTATATCCATTCTGTGCCACGCTATTTATTTAGCATTGTACTCTATTGATTTTTTTATTATTAAATTTGTTTTTATTATTAAATTTGTGCATGCAGTATAATCTACATAATTTTCAATCCATGTCATCAATTCGCCTCCTGCTCACTTCATTAGTGGAGAGCCGATTAAAATCTGGCGCCATTATTTGGAGAGCATGCAAAGTCAGGAACACCTTGATGATTGAACATGTGCAAAAGACGCTCCTCCTCTATCAATATATGATTACTTCCTATTTTCTATCTATTTTCTCTTCGGTATGCTAGGTTTCAATTTCTTGCGACTCCGAAGAGATATTGCGCTTATAAATGTTTTGTTCTAGCTGTTAAATAAAAAATTCCGTGCCCTAGATTATTGGATAAACTTTCATCCTTCGTACTTGATCTTTTCCTGCGTTCAATCAATCATTATTTTTTCGGTTACATTAGTGAAAAAGCGTGTTTTTTAGTTTTTTTAAAACATATTTTATTTTCTAAATTTTTAGTTATTAAATTATTGTAATCTCATCTGTTCTTGACGTGTGCAAAATTTTAAATAATGACGTCATGAATAATTAAATTCCAAGTTTCCATTTCATTCATGCACACATACAAACATGAGTAAAATTAAAATAAAGCGTGTTAATAAACAAATTCTTATAAAATGCCTGTCTTTGTGCTAATAAAAATGTCTGTAATTTTGATTCAATTAATTTATTATTTCTCGTTTTACAAAGATTTTTAATAAAATGATAATTAATTTGAGTAATATTGAATATATTTGGCGTTAATTTTGTAGAAATTCATTATTCACAATTAAACGAAACTACGTGATGTAGTATTATTTCTACTTTCTTTAATTTCTCTACCACGACCTAGGTTTCGTTGTATTACATCTTCAGGTGGGATATTAGCAAAGATTATCTATTATAGATATCTTTGCCTTTTATATTATATAGATATCTTTGCTAATATCCCATCTGAAGATGTTGTAATACAACGAAACCTAGGTCGTGGTAAAGAAATTAAAGAAAGTAGAAATAATACTACATCACGTAGTTTCATTTAATTGTAATTTGAGTAAATTACTCTAATGATCAATCCAACTGAACCGTTCGAAGATACAAGTGGTTTTACTGCTAGATTATTAACTCGCTGTGACTGCTAGCTCCAATTCAGTTAACACAAGTTAATACGATCCCTCTCTTGACAATTTTGAATAATCCTTAAAAACTAATTTTATAATTATTTGTCTACCATTTAATTTCCAAGATATGATGATCACTGAGAGTCGGTATTAGTTCACTATTCCAGGTCAATTAATTGTATTGATAAATGAGTACCTTCGACATTTCTACAATTGCTACTCTTGAGGGCGATTTTCAAATGATAAAATGGTTTTTCATTCAGTTTTCATTCTCTTTCGACGCGCCGTGTCGGTGCGAGATATTTTATTGAAACGTGCGATGATTAATTACATGGTATTCGTAATCGATTGAAAATTTGAAGAACATTTTAACTGCAACGTGCTTCTAATTGATTTATGTTTTATTGTTTTCCTATTTTTCGTAACACAGTATTATACAAAATTAGGTTATAAACTAAAATATCTGAATCACACGCTGAGTTGTTTTTATTTCATTTAATTTAGTATTTTTAATGGAGGAATAAAATATCTCTGTGTCCGCATGACCACAGAGATAGCATTTTACGGCAATTTCAATAGGTTACATAGTTTGAAAGATTTGGAAAGTTTGAACAAAGATATTGAAAATGATATGTCGTATAAAATATTCATACAGCGTTTGGGATATATAAAATAAACCGAGGGAAGTAAATAATATAGGTGGATAAAAAACTTTTCACTTTAATAAGTTTGAATGGTAAATTTCTTCTCGATAATCATCTCGGATTAGTATGTGTGACGGGTTTGTGTTTTTCGAAATTTTTGAAGTAAAACTCCTTTACGCAAGCTTGACTTGGGGAGTCAGCTGGTGAATGCGTGACTAGAGCGTTACGAAAAGTGTGATCGGCAAGGCGAACGAAAGTTGAGAGGGAGATATAAGTTAGTGAAGACAGAAAGAGAGAGAGAGTTACGTTTCGTATATTACTGTAGGGACAAGAGACAGAGGTGCGAGCACACATTTTCTTTCTCTCTTTCTATCATAGCCAGGTATGTTTCGTATATCTAAGACACAGTGCAAACCTATTGTCTGTATCACATAGGAGCAAGAGAGAGCAGTACGCACCACATTTACTTTCTCTCTTCCTCTCTTAGCCAGTGTATGAAATATATATATATATATATTTGTGTGCGAGTTTGCTAGCGTTACGCGAACGGTGGTTTTTTGATTATCTTGTAATTTCATTTCGTTCTTGAACAATTTTATAAATTATTATTTTGTTCAATACATTAAATATTCTACGTTTAAAGTGAATAAAATTGTATATTCATTTCAAAGTTCATATTTTGTGAATTTGAAGTTTTACTTTAGTCGTGTGGTCTAAAGCACACTCGTTTTGTTTATTTTTGACTGATTATTTAATTGTCAATATTTTAATAATTGATTTGAAATTGTATTTTAAAATATTAAAAAAGGTAATTTCAATTGTTGACATGCTTTATCTTCTGTATAATTTCCACACTTTTAGAAAATTTTCTCATATTTATGTGTGTAAGCTCTTTTAATAATATTTTATATATACATATATATATATATATATATACACACAGTTACGTATTTATTATATAGTTAATTATGATACTTCATCCAATTATGATTATAACTATAATTAAATTATGTTTCTTCGCATTGTAATTTTAAATATTTAAATGCAAAAGGAATTATCAGTACGCACATAGAAACAGTGCAAGGAACATAGCGGTTACTTGAAAACGATCGCAGCGGCATAGGTCAAAGATAAAAAAAAATATTAATTCTATTATTTAAAGTTTAAAAAAAATTAACTCTGAAAGAAAGGCGCATTATTTACAGTTAAATGGAGTCTTTGTCACTAAAAAATTTGAACGTTATTGATTGTAAAGAGGTTTAATTGGTGAAAAAGTTAACGATCAGAATTTTTAAAAATTAATAATTTTGTTCTTTTTATAAATTGTTAAAATGCTTTATATAATCACAATATGCCATATCTAGGTCCCATAAATAGTTTTGATTAGTTGCAATATAAGCGCGCTGCGGACTCCAGTCGAAAAAATGACAGAAGTGTAACTACAATTTTATTATCCGATAATACTGATAGCATCTCGCACGATCCTTAAATGGAAAATTGACTAAATATAAGATAACGCGTAACTGAATTCCTTTAAATTCTCAATTAAGTAAATTTGATCTGAAATTTTATTGACAACTGCCAATCGCAAAAAGTTAAGCAGTCGAATTCAAGCGCCGTGATTGAAATTTTTAATTCACTCAGGTAGTCCAACCATTAATATCCATCACAGTTATTAGTCCCTATAATCGAAGTAATTTCTCACCGAATAAATCCTATCGATATCTTGCTCTGCAGATTCGAACCGGGCATAATGAACGGTTGAATTATACTGTAATCTGATCATGTAACGATACTGAATTCACATTTTTAACAAATTTTGTCACGGACTTTCTTTCCATTTAAATTTCCTGACGTTATATATATATGTATATATATATATATATATATATATATATATATATATATATATGTATGTATAAATATATTTGTACATATCTATATGTTTTAAGACTAGTGTGTACTCATAAATATTTATACATATTTACATGATTTACTCATTTAATGAGATGTTACCCGTGGCCTTAAATAAATTATTAACTGTTGCAAAGAAACCATAAACAATATTTCTATTAATAGTATGAAATAGGGAAAAAATTTAAATTTTTCAATTAATAAAAAAAAATATATTTGTATTACATATGAGATATACTTAGATTTAAACCTTAAATAATACAATTAAATATGCAAAATGTAATTCACCTGATCGCCGACGTAATTTTAAATTAGATAAAAGACATTGAATGAGTAACATCTATTTATATTTTACCGCACACCCGACGTTAATGCCCTTCACAAAATAATAGAATTATTAAATCATAATTAAGTTAATAATTTGAATATAAAGCCGATGGCAAGCACCAAGTGAATTTCATGCATATTTGATTACCAATCATTTATATGACATTAAGGAAAAAATAACAATGTGAAACTGTATACGAAAGACAAATATTTTGTCACACATGAATTTGGACAAAAAATTCGTAGAAAGAAATGTCAAAAATACAAAAACCGAAAATGAAGTACATCGCCATCAAGTTGACTTCTAGTATAACAGAAAATTGAAAGACCTTTTATAGAAATGTTCCAAGTATCATGGGTCATCGTATAATGCTGTAATTCTCTGAAAAGATCGCAATAAACCCGATGTATTTGCCCTGTAGGACAATTAACTCTTGCATTTAGGTTGTAAAAATGTAAAAAAATACCGATTATAATAGTTTTATTTTGTTTCCAGGATCTCATTAAGCCAACTTACTATACCAAAATATTGTAATAATACAATTGAATGGATTATAGATAAAATGTTAAATTTATAAATCTCTGTCTGTTTATCTGTTTCTCGTTTTTTTTTTGAAGACCTAATAACAACTAATTCAATTCAGATGGTTTTTTTTTAAATATGGGGGTTGGTTCGAAATAACATTTACTTTTTATTTCATAGAAATTGATTTTCCCAAAAATCAAGTCTTCTTGATAACAGATTCCAAGATTATCGGAAGATTATAGGTCAACGGAAGGCATTCTTAGTAGTTTTTACGACTAAGTCAGTTTCAAAGTAATTTTTACGATTAAGTCAGTTTCAAAATAGTTTT
>JAYKKI010000168.1:0-31714 GCA_039881145.1 Druceiella hillmani
AATACTTCACTACCTAATAAATTAATTTATTGAAAGCCTGCATCAAAATTTACATCGACCGTAACATTTTATGTCTGAAGTATGAATACGAAATGTAATATACTAAAATAAAATCATAGTGGTAATAATATTTTTATTGAGGAAATTTTAAGCAATAAAATAAAACAAAACACTGAAATAAAATGAAGAAAAAATTAGTTACAGTCCGTGAAAAATTTTCTTATAGAATTGCTACATTAATCGCATTACAGAATAGTTTTATAAAGCTTTAATTATATTGAAACTTAAACTTGTTTGGGTTCACGTCAACTGCCATAATGTACGCATCATTTATTATCGGCTTTTATTATTGGCTCATAAGTTTATATCAGATTTTAATGGTGATCAATTTTAAATTGTTTTTAATGGTGGGGCATAGCTTTAAAATGATACAATATAAATATAACGAGAAAATTTTAATAAACTCTGGAGACATCCCGAGGAAGTCATCGACGGATCAGAGAAAACGGCTTCTTTTAGATAATTTGACAGTACTATTTGAGTTCAAAATAATTGGTCTTATCTTTGTAAGTATTCAGTAAGTCTCAGAGATCGCATCCAGGATCTGATGATGGAAAATAAAGTTGTGTTAGAACTCCACAACCATGACAGGTAGATTCATTCAGAATATCTTGATGGATTCTCTGATTACATGTGCGGGCTCAGATCGAATGACGGAGGCGAAAGATGTTGAAGGCATGTTAAACCTATCAAGTATGGAATCGTTTAAATTGTTTTGACATATGCAATTAATTTCAAACTAATTAAGGATGTACAATACGGACAATTAAGGATGTGAAATATGCATTTATACATTTACATATAAATATATATATATATATATATATATACACACACACACACATATATATATATATATATATATATATATATATATGTATATGCTTAAATGCATATTTCATCAATTCTGCCTGCGTCACGATCTATATATGTGAACATGCATTCATGTATATTTTTTAGTAGGCTTGTATATATTTTTACGTATGTTCACTACATGCAGCAAATGCCTGTTTTCATTTCAGTAAATGAAGCATTTTTGAACTATTTATGGTCTCATAACAATTTCCGTAATATTAAATATCGGAAGTCGGAAAATGGGAAAGTAAAAAAAAATTTCTGACAAGTAGTGGAACTGACTTCAAAGAGCTAATAAATGAAAAGCGTTAAATGATTCTTTCGAAGTTGGTTTTACTTTTCTCTTCGTCATCTTTCATTTCTTGCAAATGTTACCATACATTTTGGAATGGCAAAATTTAGTGCAGTCAAATGGCAAAAGCGAAACCTTTATAATATCGTTTTGTCCGGCTGTCCATCTGTTCGTTGGTATGTTAGACGATTACCCTGTTTAAGTTACTAAGTTGAATTATGTAAACATCTAGGATGAAAATAACAATTTTTAAATTCAATCCAAAAATATCACTAAATTTGTTTAAATCGCGTCTTCTTAGCAAGATAAGAGTTCAAAAGTGTTTTGTATTACACCCCCCCCCTACTTCCACTTTCTTCTACAGTTTTTTAACCACATTTGCCAAAATTGCGACAAAAATTATGATATTTATTATATATATCATTGCAAAATTATTTCTATCCATTTAAATTTACTATGTATTTCGTCTTACGCGTTTGAAAGTTTACTTGATATTATATGTACATTATGAAAAACCATATTAATACCTTTAAAAAGCTTAATTGATATACTACATACCTTTAAATATAACTAATGTATTATGTTCATAAGCTAGTGCAAATCACTCATAGTGTAAATTCTACTGGAATATTTCATTAAATATTTTATTCACTTTTGCGAGAATTACGCCAATATTATCACTTATCTAAATAGACAACAGGGCTTTTAAATGGTGCATATTATTCCCCCAAGAGCATTATAACACAGCCTTCTCCTATCTACTTTAAAACTTTTGGAAAACATCGAACAGTCATAGAATGACCGGTTCGCATTTGTTTCATATATTCGCGGCGCATATTTGCGACAACTGGTAGACGTATGAAATATTACTTGTGTTGTTACGCTAAGCCATATGGAAAATTGAAAAACTTGACTGACGTTCGTCGGTAAGTAACGAAGTTAATAGAAAACTTTTACATGTGACGATTCAAAAAGTTTAATAAAATCGCGAAGAGGATTTAATATTTTATTCATACTTTATGCGTAACCCAAATATATACACGCCGGCCACATTAAGATGAATTGCGTTCCCTATATGAAAGAGTTTTAATTTAATAAGTTACAAAGTTTACGTTCCGCGACACAGGGTAAAATCATCTTATGTAGATGATCTACTCGTTAATGCAATGTTTATTGAAACTATGCCGTATATAATTATATTGATTTCGGATTAGACTCTTTTATCCTGAGATCATAATTTTTTCTTGACCTATTGACGTATTTAAATGTCAAAGTAATAATTTTTAATAAGTTATTTGAAAAAACTTTGACGTACCATAAAAACAAACTTTTTGCTAAGAAATTATAAATTCCTCTTTTAGTATTAATTATACTTAAAGTCTATATTTAATCCATAACTAAGACTAAAATTACGGCTTAAGGTCAGTTTTAAGTTGTTGACTATTCAATTTTTGAAACGTTTTTGTTTTCATTTTGCGTTTTGGCTATTTATATATTACAGTATGTTAGTTACGAAATTTTGAATTTTCGTATTGTATTGTATTAGTTGTGAAATTATTCATTTTTATTAATGGGCCTTTTTTTCCTCGTGTATCACTTGAATCTCAACAGTTCATTTAATCAGAATAAAAATAATTCTTACTTTAACTGGTATTTGAAACTTGTAAGTAATAATAGTATTAATTATTTCTATTCAATTCTCTTTAAACTGGCATGCTCAAGTTTATACTATATAAGCGTTAATAATATAATTTGCCATCCTTACAGCAATATTTATAGGCCAATATATTTACGGTAGATACAATTTAGCTCAAATTTTAATATTAATTGTATGCACTATCACAGTTAAAAACTTATGTGGATAAATTTAATAATTTTTAATTGACATTCTAATAAGCAGATACACGCAATGATTGAAATCACATTCGATTGAATTCTAAGTATATACATAAAATTTTGACAGATTGAATTCTTTACATTTCAAAAAGAGCGTTTGTTTTAGCGTAATGAATTATAACAGCAGCCAGAAAAATTGTTTTAAAAATTATTGTTTGTCTGTTTCTTAATTTATTCGTCAATCATGCAAAATCTTCTGAACGGGTTTTGATGATATTTGGTATAATAATAGCACCACGAGAGAGAATAAAAAGACTAATAACTTTTCTCATACCAAATTACACGCAAGTGACACCTCCACTGTTTCGGCTTGTAGCTAATATTTTTATAAGCCTATGTAATTCTGATGCAATATTTCAGCGAAAAAAAATTACTCAAGTACTTTTTGCATGCTGGTCTAATAATCAGTCTTGGCTTTTATTTAACCATAAATACGCTTCCGACAAAATATTTGATAATAATATTTAATTAACAAACTTACGCTTTGATTAATTTTATTAATAAAATTCATCAGTTAAATAGATTTACTTATGTGCTGGTTAAATAGGACGGTTTTTGTTTGGTGTTAATACTTACAAAAGTTTAGAATGTCATGATGCAACGTATCTGTTTAACTTTGTTACAAACATGTTTCTTTATTTCACTAATCATTTAGTACTACAAATAAACTAATCATTATATTCTTTAATATTATATTCTTTAATATTAATACACTTAAATGACGGCGGATACATGTTACGAATGTGTTAAAAAGTCGCATGAAATTTCACTTATCACCCGTCCGCAGCTTCCGCGGTTGATACGCTTTCAGCCACCAGGCGCTAACGCTATATTTTTTATTTTTAATTTCTCCGCCCGACAATGCACAGACTAAAGTGTGGCCGCCCTCATCAACATGCAAATTGCAATTTTCTCGTGCACGAAACCACATGCACGCCGTCCGCCACTAAGCTTAATGAAACATGCTGAAGTATGCAGTTTAATTTTATAATCCCATCATTATACACGCTGCAAGATCACTACTTATGCGGTCGTGTGTTCGCTGGAACAAAAGTTTTACATATTTATTATAAGGTCTACCCTTTTTTGTACATTAATATCAACTCTATCCTATCATACAGATAGTTTGTATTAAATTTTTTTTTGTAAAAAATTACCAATCCTTACACATGCAAAGCCGTAATTTCTGGTTATCTTCTATATAGTAGTTATGTGTTATTAGTTAATTTGCTCAACTTTTGATCTTAGGAATTGTCAGATCTTAATTATAGTAAAAATTTAGCATAATCCTTGCTACGATATAATTATTGAATGCCTTTTGAGAGATAGTTTAACTATTAGTCAATCTTATTACCAGTGCTATTATTTTAATTACATTTGTATTATTATATAATAACAAACATGCTCTCTATGTTTATTATATATATATATATATCTTGATATAGTATGTAAACAATTGTTGATCTTGGAAAATTTATCTGCCATAAGAAAATTGATATATTCTTAAATTAAGTTACGAGACAACTTAGTGCTGAGTTTATCTACATTTTACAGTAAATACGCGGTTGCGCCAAGTTCTAACAATTCAACTTCATTAAATTAAAAATCGTTTCTTTTTATTAGACTTATAACTCTTTTTTATCAATATATTATTTCAATGGGCTTTGGCTGAATTATATAGAAGTTTCTCTGTTAATTACTAAAAATATTTTTATACTTATTCATAAAATAAATTGTAGGAAACAAACCAAAAAAGAAATGAAACCAAAATAGTCATTGCCCGCAATTTTATTTTGCATTGCTGCCAAAATGATAAGACAACAGTATAAAAAAACAACATGAGTTTCTTTGACATATATCAAACATTTTTTTTATGTCAAATATAATCGGCAAAAAAACGAAATTATACTATATACCCCACACTCCCTCAATTTCGTAAATGAAGTAAAAACCCTGTTCGATTGACATATATACCAAAAATGATATATACCAAAAATGATCTATTATGAACGTGAAGCTATAATCAATAATATTAGAAACATTAAATTAACAAGATATTTTTCCTTTTATAAAGTACGTACGCACTAAGAATGTGTTTTTATTTTAAATTCCATTTTTGAGTGGTAAAAGTGAACTAATCTCAGGCTTAGACAACAAACTTGGCTTAATTAGACTTAAAATGGAGTTAGTTCTTACACGATCAGCTTTACGTGACTTACTCGAGAGTGAACTATCCCAGCATACCGATTATTCTAGCGCTTGAAAAATAACTAGAAATGTCATTTATAATAAAATAGTATAATGGAATGTAAAGGTTACAAATGAAACTTTCATTTCCTCTAGCAATATTTTCCGCCGAATTTCAATTTCACATGGCGAAGTTACGGATAATAATTAATTAACTTACTAATGAGTTAAAATTCTAACCTGAGACACAACAAAGTTGATAATGTAATGTTAGAATATAGTCATTCTAATAAATATATGTCATTGAAGTATAATTTTTACTTTACAAAAACTGTTACTCTAAGGCAGAATTTGGAATTTGAATAAATAATTCAACATTTTTTCCTGGAGGCAGTAGTTACTTGTTGGTAAATGTTGACTTTTAATACTTAATCAGCTTTGGGCCAACTGCCTGATGGACAAGAGTAAAATTAAAAAAATAATATGTATCTTCGAGTAAAAGTAAAAAAACTATGTAAAAGAATTTTTTATTTGAACGAAGAAAAATATTTTTGATAAAACATTTATAAAAATATGTTTGTAAATAAGAATATTTGTTAATTTTAATTTTAAATTAACAATTACTTGTGGATAACCTACAGTTATTTGTTAAAATAGCCCACGTTTGTAACTTCGGAATGACCATGATTTTGTAATGAATTTACTTTAAACTTAGTAAATTTTGTTGAACCAAATATTTTCTGACTTTTGATAAGTACTCAATTAATAATCTAATTTTAAATTCTCTAAGTAATCGATATCATATTTGAAGTCTAAAGAGTTTTATTACTAATGGGCGATTCACAACTTGAGAATTTTGTTTTATATTATGCGTAACTGATTTATTTCATGTTTTTCTTTGTGTTGTTAATTGCGCAGAGCTTAAATATTTCCAATATTTCGTTAATTAAAATATTTTATTTAGTGTTATACCATGTTTTAATAAATATAGTTAAGTTTACTGTTACTAATATAAGCTTGTTAATTTGAAATTGTCGTCGTTTTAGAAAAAATAAACGAAAAGTTAAAGGCTTTACAAGACTATATATATATATATATATATATATATATATATATATATATATATATATATATATACATATATATATATAAGTGTGTGTGTTTGTGTGTGTGTGTGTGTGTGTGTAACACTACTACTATTTATTACTAACCTTAAAGACTGGTACTATTATTATAAATAGTTTTCTTCTTTTTTTTTGGATCAGGGAAAAAATAAAATTTCACCATTTAACTTCATGGAAGTATATTAAACATTTGAAAAGGGAAACTTCTTATTTTAACCCTTAATAGGGCAGAGGTAATATATTTTCCATAAGTACAATCTCAGGCTTTTACCAAGCCATGGTCTCTATATTCCCACTACATGTCAAACTTATAATCTCGAATATGTCTATGATTAAAAAAATAATAGGCTTATTTCCGAACTGATCTGTTAATATCAAACGTCATTTTTCAAAAGAGGAAGTTTCCATTAGGATGTTTTCAGCTATTTAGTGGAAAATATTAAAATAATATTGAAACGAAAAAAGGTAATTCGAATGTTTTTTTATATTTTGTAGAATGTTTGTTTGTAGCGAGGTTTAATAGTTGCAATTGAAAATGGTTCATGAATTTTGGTCAAAAATATTTAAACTAAGTGGAAAATATATTACCATTGCCCGTCGGAAGGTTTAATCGATGTACATAATTTTTAAATTTTTAACTCTTTTTTTTTAAATTTCAGCTTCGTAACAAAGAATTAGAAGACATTCTCGAGTCTACGATAACTTTTGAAGAAGAAGTTGAGGAGAAAAATAATGATTTGACAATGCCTAATTTGAATTTTCGACCACAAAGTTCAGATTCAGTTCTTTATAAATTAGAAGAATGATCACAGCATGAATTACTGGTCATATTGGCAGATAGTTTCCCCAGCCTACGAGATGATTCTCTGATCCATCCGTCTGATATTGTTGAACTAGAACAACCTAGAACTGCAACTGATGAATCAATATCTCTGGTACCAGGACGTTCTACGTCTTATCAAAATGTTATAACTCCAGAAATAATGAACTAGAAGCAGTACCTCAGACTTAAATGGAACTTGTACATAAGAATAGGGAGTCGAGTAGAAACATTTCTGATTTCCACGACCATAATTTTACAAAAAGCTTAGAAGTTATAGGTAAATATAACAATAGAAATACCGAATATATTTGGCGTTAATTTTGTAGAAATTTATTATTCACAATTAAATGAAACTACTTGATGTAGTATTATTTTTACTTTCTTTAAGTTCTTTACCACGACCTAGGTTTCGTTGTATTACAACATCTTCAGAGGAACTATTAGCAAAGATTAACTCTTAGGAACGTCCAACAGCATTCATATGTTTCAAGTACAATAGCGGAAGCCTGGTTTGTGTGGGTTTTCCTACTGCTTATGTTAGTGCGTTATTGTAGGGCAGCGGTGTAGGTTTTATTATATTTCCGAGAGTTATACGATATATCAGTATTTTAGTGAGGGTAATATATTCAATTGTTATTATATGAGGTTGTACAATGCAAATGTTCCGGTGTATGTAATGAAATTAAATGGAAGTTATTCTCGGTAATATATTTATACAAAAGCAAGGGTATCTGAAAGTTAGAAAAAGGTTATACCACTAATTCAACATATCTGCGGTTTTATTTATTCATATATTTATTTATTTATACATACTTACTAAGTCAAAAATCAATGAAGAATAGAAAAAGTTTATCCGTTTAATAATGGTTATCTTGGGTAATATAATTTTTAAAATATGTACCACATTTTTACGCCATTGAAAGCTCTAGTAAACAATATAAATACGTTGTGCATAATTAGTATTTGCAAATAATTTAATGGAGATGTTACTTACTCTTTAGTTCCTGCCAATTCCCGGACATAGCCATATAAGAAAATGTATAAAGTTATTTTGCAGACCGTATTAACGAGATGTCTAACAGTCATCAGCGCGAGGAAATAATATAAAATTTCCCACTGTCGCAAGGACAGGCAACTTATTTTGGAAGAATACCTTGAGTCATATTTTTTTAAATTAAGTTAGGAAACAGTTCAGCGCTGAGTTTTAAAGCAGCGGCGAGGGCCGCTGGCTTATAAAGAGAACTAACCAAATTCGCATAACCATGAAGACGATAGCGCAACGTTAATGAAACGGGGCTCCGGTTTATGAAGGTGAATGCTGCGAACTGTTTGGCATAATAATTATAAAGGTTATTATGTGTAGTCATTTACGCCTGTACAACCGTCGAACTCTTGTATATTTCGAAAATTTATTAGAAAAAATTATGTATAGCAAATTATGCATTTATTAATTTTTGCCTTACTGAAACTGCATATTATTAAAATTTCACAATTAAATTTATGTGAAGAGTACACAGGTTACGCATAATGAATGTGCAATATTTAGGCCTATAAATATTAACCGAATTATATAAACATCATAATAATTTTATGAAAAATTAGAATATTACAAAACATTCGGTTTTTAGTACCAGGATTTTAAACAATTATTATTTTCTCTAATGCTTTGATTGTGATTTTGGTTTGAATAATTAAAATTTTTTAATAATATGTGATAAGTTTTGAAAGTAGCATATAATGTTACTTCAAGTTCGGCTTCATTTCATATTTGTAATAAATTTGTTTGAGATTTTTTCAGTTCAACGCGTTTATAAACGTTTTTTTATTGTTTAGGTTTATCAACAGGAACAACGGAAATAAATTACGTTTCGATTTTCCGTGTGCTGTCATAACCGTTTTCTCAGAAACCGTATGATGTGCAAATTTGGCATGGTAATAGATCAAACTAACCAGAATATTGTGTAATGTTTAATGTGCAAAATTATAAATGTTCATAACGCAATTTTATAGGGAAAAATTTAATTTTACTTTTAATAAAAAACAATTTTATTAAAAGTATCTATAGAGATATATGATATTTATAGAATTTCTATACAGAATTTCAAGCTCATTAAATCTTCAGAGATATTCACAAAAACATAAGGTATCTTTCCTTCCACCTTACATCAGAAATTACAGAACCAAATACCGTGAACAAAATACGTGCACTAACTTAGTTAAATCTGACTAAAATATTACATGAAATATAACGATTTTCTAGGTATTTATACAGTTTTTGAAACATTCAATATAACATTGACATTAACAAAAAATTTAGTTAGAGCATTTCGTACCCTTAAATGTTTAAACTTTTCTATGTGCCTAAGTAGTATGGAAACTTCATAGTGAGAGTTCTAATCATACTTTCCGTTTTTTTCACATATAGACTAGTTCTTTGTGACGTCAACTTTTTTTGGCATGCCAAGATTAAAAGTATTACGGGGACCTTTAATTCTTTAAAAATAAAGTTATAATCAAAATATCAAAACATCTATTTCGAAAATGCTTTTTAGATATCACATTTTACAATTATACTAAACTCTATACGAGAATAATAGTGAAATATTATATTAAATTTGATAAAATTCCAGTTTAAAAATTTTTTTTTTTCATTTTTCAAGTAATTTTTTGTTTTGTCTGGATTTTTTCACGATTTACTGTCAACGGTCAGTCTTCGCAAATTTTATCAAGCTATTTCTGTTAATTCGTCTTCCTTGAAGTCTTCTTCTGCTCCTCTTGTTATTTAGTGTCTGTCTGTTCTTGTCAAGTGACCTTCCACTTGTCTATTTCTATAAGTCTATTTTCTGTAGTTGGTCTTCCTTCTTACTTCTCCTCATTTACTATTGCTTTTTACTTATTAGTAAAATTAAAAGTATTTAATTAGGTCAGTAGTACAATAACCTTAATGCACTATCTCTTCTATTCGAAAACAAAACAGTGTCTATGCAATTGTGTAGGCAAGCCCATATCCCATACACTTCGTCTACAGAAACATCTTAGTATTATTAGCATTATTATGTTTACATGAGAGTTGGTTATTACTAGGCTTAGATTTCGGGAATTCTCAAAAGTGGAATGAAAATAAATTATAATTTATTTTTGTAATGACAAACCCCAAATATCAGTCTATCTATATGCGTTATAATATAGCAAAAGTTGAAACTTTATACAAAAATAATATTTTTAAAAATGCATTCTAGGAATACAAAGGAGGAATTGGGCGTTTTTCAGAGTGCCGTACTTCAAAAGAAAAAAGAGAACCCTTATGAGATCACTTCATTGTCCGTCTGTCGGCCTGTCAAGGCGCTATTTGAGGATCCCGTGGAGGTATCAAGTTGAATTTAATTTAAAATACTTAGATGTACGGTCCCTTGGAGCTATACAAAATTAAGCTTCTAAGTCAGCGCAATCAAGAAGAATCCTAAAAATACGGCCTTATCTACCGCATATTTTGAAACTCATGAACAAATTATGGAAAGTACCTACAGGGTACTTTCCATTGACCTATTGTTATGAAATTTGGCAAGAAGCAAGGTTTTACGGTATGAGTAAGGGAAAAAATCGGAAAATCGTAATTTGCAGTTATATCCCCTAAGAAAAGTATTTTCAAATATGCGCCTTTGAGAGATATAACAGGCAATATGTTTTCGTTCTACAAAATTAAAATTTTGTTAACAGTTTACTAGGAATATTATTTAAAATTAAAATGCCTAAATTTTTACAAAACCCCCGTAGTGCGAGTTCCACTTACGCTTGACAGGGTTTTTCTATATTTTACTAGTTGAATATTGCTATTTTTAACATTATTAATTATTTGCTACATATTTAGGTTACCATTAACTCGCTAAATTGAGTAGTTCACGCGAACGAAATTGGAGGCACGAAGCAAGTTAAACTAAAACTTTTCAATTATGCATCACCATTTCATTTCAATTTAAATAAATGATTTTTTCCTAAATCCCGAAAGGCTTGTCATTTTATTGTGGACTATTTAATAATAATTGAAGAGGCCAATACAGAAAAAATAAAGAGTTAATAAATTAATCAATGTGGTTTAGATATATTTGCTTACTTATTTATTCTCAATAAAAAGTGATAAGTTTTATTTAATTCCATTTCTTTTCAATGTCGTTACGTTGTTTGTATTCACTTACAAATTAGACTTTTTTATGGGCCTTATTTTATATATAATAATTAAAATAATAGTGAATATTATGTATTTAATTTAATAAATCAACTACACGCATTCATGTGTATTTTTAGTAGTTTTGGATGTATGTTTGTGGATGTTCACTATATGCAGCAAATACCTGTTTTCATTTCAGTAAATGAGGCATTATTGATTTATTTACGATCTTATAATAATTTCTGTAATATTAAATATCGGAAGTCGGAAAATGGGAAAGTAAAAAAAAACTTTCTGACCAATAATGGAACTGACTTCAAAGAGCCAATAAATGAAAAGAAAATAAAATGATCTAACTTTTTATTAAAAAAGTAATAACTTCTTCATTTTTTGAAGTTGGTTTTCTTTTTCTCTGTTTTCGACATCGTTCATTTCTTCTAAATTTTACCATACATTTTTGAATGGAAAAAATTAGTGTATTCAAATAGCGGAAGCGAAACTTTTATAATATCGTTTTGTCCGGCTGTCCATCTGTCAGTCGGTATGTTAGACGATTACCCCTCTTTAAGTTAAAGACCGATTCTTATAAAATTTTTCAAGGCAACGTTAAATTATGTTAACACTTAGGAAGAAGATAAATATTTTTATTTTCAATACAAAAGTATTATTAAATTTGTTTAAATCGCGTCTTATTAGCAAGATACGAGTTCAAAAGTGTTTTGCGTTACCCACCCTCCCCCACTTCTACTTTCCTCTACCGTTTTTTAACCATATTTGCTAAAATTGTAAAAAAAAGATGAAATTAATTAAATATATTATCGCGAAATTATTTCTATCCATATATTATTTCTATATATTTTACTTAATAAATTACAAAAACACAGACAACAACGTTATTCGTTTACGTGTTTGAAAGTTTACTTCATATATTATGTACATTATGAAAAACCATATTAATACCTGTAAAAAGCTCAATAGATATACTACGTACCTTTAAATATAACAACTTTCTTATGTTAATAAGCGTGCGCAAAACACTTATAGTGTAAATTCTACTGGTATATTTCATTAAATATATTATTCAAATAAACAATAGTGCTTTTAAATGATGCGTATTATTCCCCCGAGAGCACATTATAACATAGTATTCTCCTATCTTGTCTAAAACTTTTGGAAAACATCAAACGATCGGAGAATGACCGGTTCACATTTATTTGATTTCCGCGGCGTATATTTGCGACAGCTCGTAGACATACGGAAAATTACTTGTGTTGTTACTTTGTGTAGCTGCGTTACGCTAAGCCATATGGAAAATTGAAAAACTTGACTGACGTTCGTCGGTAAGTAACGAAGTTAATGGAAAACTTTTACATGTGACGATTCAAAAAGTTTGATAAAATCGCGAAGAGGATTTAATATTTTATTCATACTTTATGCGTAACCCAAATATATACGCGTCGGCCACATTAAGATGAATGGCGTTCCCTAAAGGAAAGAGTTTTAATTTAATAAGTTACAAAGTTTTCGTTCCGCGACACAGGGCAAAATCATCTATGTTGATGATCTATTCGTTAATGCTATATTTGTTGAAACTATGCTGTATATAATTATATTGATTTCAGATTAAACTTGTTTATCCTAATATCATGATTTTTTCTTGTTCTATTGACGTATTTAAATGTCAAGGTAATAATTTTTCATAAGTTATTTGAAAAAACTTTGACGTACCATAAAAAGAAACTTTTTTCTAAGACATTACAAATTCCTCTTTTAGTATTGATTGTACTCAACTGCTATATTTAATCCATAACTAACTTTTCAAATTACGTCTTAAGGTCAGCTTTAAGTTGTTGATTCTTAAATTTTTAAAAAGTTTTTGTTTTCATTTTGAGTTTTGGTTATTTAAATATTACAGTATGTCAGTTACGCAATTTTATATGTTTGTATCACAGTGTATTAGTTTATGTTTGTATTACAGTGTATTGTTTGTATTCAAGTGTCAGTATGTCAGTTACGCAATTTTATATGTTTGTATTACAGTGTATTAGTTTATATGTTTGTATTACAGTGTATTGTTTGTATTACTGTGTCAGTATGTCAGTTATGCAATTTTATATGTTTGTATTACAGTGTATTAGTTTATATGTTTGTATTACAGTGTATTGTTTGTATTACTGTGTCAGTATGTCAGTTACGCAATTTTATATGTTTGTATTACAGTTATCAAATTATTCATTTTTATTATACACTTAAATCTCAATAGTTCATTTAACCGGGATAAAAATAATTGGTGAAACTTGTAAGTAATAATAATATTGACTATTTCTATTCAACTCTGTTTAACCTGGCATGCTTAGGTGCATACTATATAAGCACTAATAATATAACTTGCCATCCTTACATTATTTACATACTAATTACAGGAGACAAAATTTAGTTCAAATTTTAATATTAATCTTATGCACTATTGCAGTTAAAAACTTATTTAGATAAATTTAATAATTTTTAATTGACAATCTTATAAGCAGATACACGCAATGATTGAAATCACATTCGATTGAATAAACATTCTATTGAATTATAACATGAAAATTGTGACAGAGTGAATTCTTTACATTTCAAAAAGAGCGTTTGTTTTAGCGTAATGAATTATAACAGCAGCCAGAAAAATTGTTTTAAAAATTATTGTCTCTCTGTTTCTTAATTTATTCGTCAATCATGCAAAATCTTCTGAACGGGTTTTGATGATATTTGGTATAATAATAGCACCACGAGAGAGAATAAAACTCTAATAACTCATATTCCCAATTCTAAAAAACTCTAATTATCATACCAAATTACACGCAAGTGAAACCCCCACTGTTTCGGCTTGTAGCTAATATTTTAATAAGCCTATGTAATTCTGATGCAATATTTCAGTGAAAAAAAATTACTCAAGTACTTTTTGCATGCTGGTCTAATAATCTGTCTTGGCTTTTATTTAACCATAAATACGCTTTCGATAAAATATTTGATAATAATATTTAAATAACAAACTTACGCTTTGATTAATTTTATTAATAAAATTCATCAGTTAAATAGATTTACTTATATGCTGGTTAAATGGAACGGTTTTTGTTTGGCATTAATACTGACAAAAGTTTAGAATGTCATGATGCAACGTATCTGTTTAATTTTGTTACAAACTTGTTTCTTTATTTCACTAATCATTTACTACTACAAATAAATTAATCATTATATTCTTTAATATTAATACACTTAAATGATGGCGGATACACGTTGCGAATGTGTTAAAAAGTCGCATGAAAATTCACTTATCACCCGTCCGCAGCTTCCGCGGTTGAAACTATTTCGCTTTTAGCCACCAGGCGCTAACGCTATATTTTTTATTTTTAATTTCTCCGTCCGACAATGCACAGACTAAAGTGTGGCCGCCCTCATCAACATGCAAATTGCAATTTTCTCGTGCACGAAACCACATGCACGCCATTCGCCTCTCAGCTTAATGAAACATGCTGAAGTATGCAGTTTAATTTTATAATCCCATCATTATACACGCTGCAAGATCACATTTTATGCGGTCGGATGTACGCTGAGACAAAAGTTTTACAATTTTTTTGTAAGGCCTACCCTTTTTTATATATTAATATGAACTGTATCCCATCGTACAAATAGTTTATATTAAATTTTTTTTCGTAAAAAATTACTAATCTATATTGCTGTTTCGTGTTATTAGTTAATTTCCTTAACCTTCGTTCTTAGTAATTGTCAGATCTTAATTGTAGTTACAAAAATTAGCATAATCCTTGCTACGATATAATTATTAAAGGCGTTTTAAGAGATAGTTTAACGATTAGTCAATGTAATTACCAGTCCTATTATTTTAATTACATTTGTTTTAGTATATAATTAAAGACAAGCTCTCTATGTCTCTTATATATATCTTAATATAGTACGTAAACAATTGTCGATCTTTGTAAATTTATCTGCCAAAGGAAAATTAATATATTTTTAAATTAAGTTACGAGAAAACTCAGTGCTGAGTTTATTTACATTTTACAATAAATACGCGGTTGAGCCAAGTTCTAACAATTTCACTTCATTCAATTAAACACCGTTTTTTTATTTGGCTTTTAACATTTTCTTGATCATTATATTATTTCTGTGCCCGTTTGTCTGAATTATATAAAAGTATCTCTATTATTTACCAAAAAATATTTTTATACTTTTTCATAACATAAGTTGTAGAAAATGAACCAAAAAAGAAATAAAACCAATATAGTCATTGCCAACATTTTTTATTGCATTGCTGCCAAAATTATTAGACAACAGTATAAAAAAACAACGTGAGTTTCTTTGACATATATACAATTTTTTTTATGTCATATGTAATCGGCGAAAAAATGGAATCTTACATTCCCCCAATTTCGTAAATGAAGTAAAAACCATACTCGATTGACATAAATACCAAAAATGATTGATTATGTACGAATCAATAATATTAGAAACATTAAATTAAGAATATAATTAATCTAAGAATGAGTTTTTATTTTAAATTTCATTTTTGAGTGGTAAAAATGAACTAATCTAAGACACAGACAACAAACTTGGCTTTATTAGACTTAAGAGAGAATTACTTCTCACTCGATCAGCTTGTGGCTTACTCAAGAGGGAGTTATCCCAGCAGACCGATTATTATAGCGCTTGAAAAATAACTAGAAAGTCATCTATAATGAAATAGTATAATGGAATATAAAGGTTATAACAGAAACTTTCATTAACTCTAACAATATCTGCCACCGATTTTCAATTTCGGTGGCAGATATTGTTAGAGTTAATAGTTACGGGCAATTATTAATTAACTTAATAATGAGTTACAATTCTACCCTGAGACACAACAAAGTTACCAAGGCAATGTTAGAATATAGTCATTCTAACAAATATATTTCATTGAAGTAAAATGTTTACTTCACTAAAACTACTTACTCTGAGGCAGAATTTGGAATTTGAATAAATCATACTTGGGGGCAGTAGTCACTTGTTTGTAAATTCTGACTATTAATGCCTAATCGGCTTTGGGCCAACTGCCTAATGGACAAGAGTAAAATTAAAAAAAAAAATGTACCTTTGATTAAAAGTAAAAAAAACCATGTAAAAGCATTTTTTATTTGAACGACGAAAAATATATTTGACAAAAATATGTATTTAAATAAGAATATTTTTTAATATGAATTTTAAATTAACAATTACTTGTCAATAACCTAGGGTTATTTGTAAAAATAGCCGACGTTTGTAACTTCAGAGTGTCCATGATTTTGTAATGATAAATTGAAACATAGTAAATTTTTTTTTAAACGTATATTTCCTGACTTTTGATAAGTACTCGATTAATAATCTAATTTTAAATTCTCTAAATAATTTATATCATATTTGAAGTTTTAAGCGTTTTTATTACTAATGCGGGATTCATAACTTAAGAATTTTGTTTATACTATGTGTAACTGATTTATCTCATGTTTTCCTCTGTGTTGTTAATTGCGCAGAGCTTAAATATTACCAATCTTACGTTAATTAGAATTTTTAATTTAGGGTTATATCAAGTTTTAATAAATATAGTTAGGTTTACTGTTACTGATATAAGATTGATAAATTGAAATTGTCGTCGTTTTTGAGAAAAAAAAACAAAAACTTAAGAGCCTTACAAAACTATATATATATATATATATATATATATATATATATATGTATATATATATATATATATATATATATCTATATATATATATATATATGTATATGTGAGTGTGTGTGCATGTAACTCTACTACTATTTAACACTAGCCTTGAAGACTAGTTCTATTATTATAAATGTAGAGTTTTTCTTCTTTTTTTTGTATCAGGGAAAAAATAAAATTTCACTATTTATCTTATGGAAGTAAGAAGTATATTAATCATTTGAATTTCTTATTTTAACCCTAAATAGGGCAAAGGTAATATATTTTATACATGTACAATCTAACGCTTTTACCGAGCAATGATCTCTATATTCCCACTATACGTCAAACTTATAATCTCGAACATGTTGTCTATGATTAAAAAAATAACAAGCTTATTTCCGAACGGATCTGTCAACGTCAAACGGCATTTTTCAAAAGAGGAGGTTTTCATTTCAGTGATTTTAGCTATTTTGTGGAAAAGATTAAAGTAATATCGAAACGAAGAGAGGTAACTGGAATGTTTTATTACATTTTCTGTAATATTAGTTGTGACGAGGTTTATTAGGTGTAATTGATAAAATGTTTCATGAATTTTGTTAAAAAAATATTTATACTATGTCAAAAATATATTATTGCTCTTCTGAAGCTATACTTAATGTGTATGGATTTTAAATTTTAATTTTTTTTTATAATTTTACCTTCGTAATAAAGAATTAGAAGACATTCTCGAGTCTATGATATCTTCTGACGACGTGAATGAGGAGAAAATTTATAATTTGCTTAATTTGAACTTTCAACCACATAATTTAGATTAATTTCTTGATAAATTAAAAAAATTACCGCAGCATGAATTATTGGTCATATTAGCAGATAGTTTCCCTAGCCTCCAAGATGATTCTCTCATCTATCCTCTGATATTATTGAACTAGAACAACCTAGAACTGCCACTCATGAATCAGTATCTCTGGTACCAATACCTTCTAAGTTTTATTAAAATTTTATAACTCCATAAAATAGTGAACCAGAAGCAGTACCTCAAATTTAAATGGAACTTCTACATAAAAATAGGGAGTTGAATACAAAGATTTCTGATTTCCACGACCATAATTTTACAAAAAGCTTAGAAGTTACAGGTAATTATAACAATAGAAATACACTTAAATATGCTATTTCAACAATTTATTTCCTGAAGAAATTTTTATGTTGAAAGAAGTATGCAATATTGAAGAGAAGTAAGTTTTGGACGAAATAAAAGTTTTTTCATATATTGTGATAATGATGGGAATATACCCTTACCTGGAAATTATATTGGAACTCGTTCCGAGTTTATAATAACCCTGAGATAAGTCAAAAAATGTCTATGAAAAGATTCAAAATGATCTTGCAAAATATGTTTGTGACATTAGTATTCATTTGACAATGACTCATTATCAATCACGATAAGCTTAAAAAAATAAGACCCATGCTTGCCTTCCTCAATAGAACATTAAAAAAAAATTCCAGCCATTCCCAAAGTCAATCTATAGACGAGAGCATGATCAAATGTAAGGGCAATGACTCTAAAAAACAAAACATGCCTGTAAAACTTATAAAAGGGGTACAAGACATGGTGCAGGTATGATAAGGGTGGATACTTATATCAAGTTGATATGTTTACTGGAAAAGGTAAAGAGGCAAATGAGAAAGGAATTTGATACCGAGTTGCAATAAAATTATAGAAAGTCTTTAAATATTAATGGGCGCGGTAAGAATGCAAAGTAGAGGGTTAAAAACAAAACTGCTGAGGAACACTTTCAATAAAAGGAAATGAAACTATCACCTGGAAAATTCACATTTCGTTTCTGCCATCCAGTTGCTGTTATAAAGTGACGGGATACGAAGGATGTACATCTTTTGTCAAAAGCAATAATTACCAGACAAATCGAAATAATAAAAAGACGACAAAAAATGGCACTAAGAAAAAAATATTGTATCCATCGGCTATTGCAAGGTATACAAGAAATAGGGGTGGTGTGGACTATTTCGACTCTTATTCTATATGACGAAAGTTCAAAAAACATGGATAAGCCTATTTTGGTTTCTTTTTGAGCATGCTGCAATAAAGATGTATATTTTGTATAAAATTGGAAATGAAAATATTTTGAACACACACGGAGATTTTCGTCTGAGATTGGCTCGTCGAAAGAGAAAAGAATATAATGCATCCAAAAAACACAAACCTGCTGTATATGAAAAAAAGGCAGTGTGTGCCTGACGATACTCTTCTAGCATAAAAAGGAAAACACTAGTTTAAACTGTCAACATTCAAACGGTGCAAGTTATGTAGCACAAGGAAGTAAGAGAAAGGAACGAAACATGAGTGCAAAATATGCCAGGTGCCTCTTTGTGTGACTCCTTGTACGGAAAAAAATCATGATAATAATGCAAAAATTTATTGAGTAATAATCATTATATCTTCTAGAAAAAGTGTTTTTTAGTACATTTTTATATCATATTAATTATAAAAAATAATGGTTGATCCAAGCCAGGCATGTCGTTATCCAGCCAAAGGGCATATATTTCCCACATTTTTTTTCAGGGGTTTTTAATTTTTTTTTTATAGACGTTGTTAATTTAATGCATATTAATGTAAGTTTTTAATGAGGAAATAACTATGCAGTCAGTGTCTGGACTAGTCAAGTCAAATTGTAAAAAATCAAATTGTATTGCAAATTTAAATCCTGAAAATACGGCATTATCTTTGTATGTAACATATATTTTATTTACACTAGTATTTCTGTGAAAAATAATACATTCATTGATTAAACTCCATGACATATTTTAAAAGATTAATTTCAACAACGCAAGCTAAGACTTTTTTTCAAAATATCTGAGGAAAAAACAATTTCTTTTCTTCAAAACACTTTTTTAGGGTTTCCATCGTATTTGGGTAAAATGTTAATTATTATTTTAGGACTACTTGTATCGATAACGTTTGTGCAGGTTTGAGTCATTTCGCCTCATAAATTATATAACAGATTTTAAGTTGATACATCAGATAGGAAAGTTCATCGCAATGCATGGAATTATTCGGAACAAAAGATTTATATAAATGAACATCTTACGTTACACAAAAAAATACATCACGCAAAAGTACGTGCCGTAAAAAAACGGAAAGGCTACGAGTATGTTTGGGTACGAAATGGGAAAATTTATGTCAGGAAACGTGCCGGGGATAAGTCTTCCGTAATCAAGTGCGAAAACGATATCCAGAAAATGTGATTATTCTTTAACAGCATATTTACTCTCAAAACTACCTATATGTTATGTGTAATATGTATAGAATGTAATGATTTGAGCTCTAGTGTTGATATTAATCACTTTCCTATGTTATTCACGATTGGAAATAATTTGAATTATTATTATACAGTCAAACAAAGTCGAAAATTTAAATATTGTTATAGTATCCAACTCCTGTATAGTTTCTTTGTCGATCTGCTAGTGTTATGTTTGTATTGTAATTGTCTGCTGGATAGGTTTCAGCAATCTTGTATTTTGATTGTATTGTATTTCATTTATTCTAAGTTAAACTAAACATTCATTTGTAAAATATGAACGAACTAGCAAAATTATCAGTTTATTATCAAAATTGTGGCAGAATTAGAACCAAGACTAATGAACTGCGCATGAATATTCGAACATGAATTACGACGTAATCGTACTTGTCAAAACTTGGCTCCACCAAAACGACCAATACACGGTGTTTCGACGTGATCGAAATCTATCCAGTAGCATTAAATCGTATGGAGGTGGAATTGTTATTGCGGTTATGACAAAGCTTATTGCAAAGCGTTGCCGTCAATGGGAAAACGAGGATTTGGAGGAACTATTTATTTCTTTGCGAATGAAGAATTTCTCCCTTATATTTTGTGCTGTTTATATTCCACCGAAATTTTTGCAAAATATCTATAAAAAACATTTCTGCAATTTACAAAATTTATATACTGATAATTTAAGTAACCACATATTAATTGTTGGTGATTACAATATTCCATCCCTAAATTATCAGTTTATGGAAAATTGTCCCTATGGCATCATAAATGACAGCTCTGACTCCTTACTTGCCCTTGTTACTGGCGTCACCTCGTTCATGAAATTGCAACAGCTTAATTACCTTAAAAATTGTAATAACAGGACTCTCGATCTCGCACTGAGTAATTATAAATGTAAACTCTCTTCTGCGGAACCACTACTTCGTGAGGACCGCCATCATCCTACTTTCCTCCTCACAATTGATTGCTGTACAGAGATCGCGATGAATAAGGCAGACAACTCAAAGTACAATTTCTGCAAGTGCGACTATACTACAATCAATAAAGCGCTAGAATCCATAAACTGGGAAAAAGAGTTCCACCAGTTTTCAGCTACCTGCGCTGTGGATAGATTTTATATTATTATTTTTGATATTATCAATAAATTAGTTACAAAGAAACCACAAAAATCAAGAAAACATCCAACTTGATACACTCCTAAATTTATACAGGTAAGTAAACGTAAAGAAAAATTCTGGGTAAAATGGAAATTATACGGTAACTTCTCCGATTACTTAAATTTCTTTAAATTAAGAAGTCAATTTAAGAAAATATCCCGGTCTTGTTTTCGTGACTACGTCCACAATACTGAGAAACTAATTAATAACAATGTAAAAGATTTCTGGTCATACGTGTCATCACTAAAGAAGTCAGAAGGATACCCATCGTCGATGAATTTCGAAGGCTATGAATCGAATGACATTCAAATGATATGCCAAATGTTTTCTAAGTTCTTCAAATCTACCTTTGAAAGGAACCCACCTCTAGATCCAAATAATATTTGTGAATCCTTCGAACAAAACCTACCTCCTCATCACAATTTAGCACTTCAGATGGATATTAATATCACCTCCATCCGCTTCCAAAGAGATGAAATAACTAATGCCCTCAAGAAAATCAATCCCAATAAGGGAGCAGGTCCAGACAACATTGAACCTATATTTCTTAAAAACACACACGATACGATTTCTGCTCCAGTCACTACAATATTTAACATGTGTATCGCGCAGGGTACGTTTCCCGGGTGCTGGAAAGATGTACATATAATACCAGTATATAAATCTGGATGTAAACAATCTGTCGAAAATTATCGGCCTATATCCATTTTGTCAGCAGTGTCTAAGGTATTTGAAAAAGTGGTTCACAATAGGATTTATCCGACATTGCATCGGCATATTATTGAGGAGCAGCATGGATTCGTACGGAACAGGTCAACATTATCTCTTTAAATCTATGGATTGCAGGACACAGGTTGATTCCATCTACACAGATTTTAAAAAAGCTTTCGACAAGGTTGATCATCTCATCTTGCTGAAAAAACTCTCTTTTAACGGTTTAAAGGGCAATTTACTTCGTTGGTTCGTCTCCTATCTCAGCAACAGGCAACAAGCAGTAAAAATTAACGGTTTTATATCACCTCATGTTCCCGTGACTTCAGGGGTACCTCAAGGCTCCAAGTACCATTGGGTCCCTTTTTATTTATCATCTTTATAAATGACATCAGCAATTGTTTTAAACACAGCAAGTTCCTGTTATATGCTGACGACCTAAAGATTTTCTCCAAAATAAGAGATTCTTCTGATCAGTCGAAGTTACAAGAAGATTTTAAAAGACTAGATGCGTATTGCAGAATAAACAAGATACAATTAAGTCACAGTAAGTGTAAATCGACCAGCTTTTCTAAAAATAAGACAATCTATTTTCATACCTATGACATAGGTGGTCATTCTTTGGAATGTGTTAATTGCATACGTGACCTTGGTGTAATGTTTGATCAAAAGCTACATTTTGATGTTCACGTAAAGCAGATCACATTGCGAGCTTAGGCTTTGCTAGGCTTTGTCTTACGAACTACCAAACCCTTTAAGCAAATGAGAACGTATCGCATCCTCTACACAAGTATTGTGCGATCTCAACTTGAATATGCTGTTGCCGTCTGGAATCCTTACTATCTTACATATTCTGATATGATCGAAAGATTGCAAAAACGATTTATACGAACATTGCAATATCGCTTCAATACACCCAAAATAGACTATTATAATGCATTGTATACATTCAAATACCCTACTCTCCACGAAAGGCGTATCGAACTCGGAGCATTGTACTTTATAATATTTGCCATAGTCGTTATGATTGCGCCGATATAGTGAATCAGTTGCAGTTTCGTGTGCCAGGGAGAGCGACCCGTAGCATCGCACTGTTCCATCTATCTACCGCTCGCACTAATGCTGGTGCTCGTGTACCACTACGCAGGCTTTGTGATGATTGCGACGGAAAATTTCATTCTCTAGATATATTTGCCAGCTCAGTACTTCAATACAAACAGTCAGTTAAACGGATACTATACAACCATTAGTCCTTTGAAAGCTTTGACACTACATTTTCATTTATTCAAATCGACGTGATATTCTGTCTTTTTTTTTTTTCTTTAATCGATATTATTATAAGTGGGATAGTGATTACTATTAATTCTATTATTGATAACTGTTACAGTGAACTGTAAATGAAAGGCTGATTTCAATAATTTCAATAGTTATTGCTTGATTGTTAACAATATTACTTTATTAAAATTTAATTTGATATTTTATAAAATTTCTGAATATTTAATGTATCATGGAAATATCTAGAAAAGACTAAGGATATATGTATGTAGAATATTACTTTCATGTGGGAATGTTAGGATATAAGTTAACTTTATTGTCAAAAAAATCTTATTTTGTATTTCACTATGACTTGTATCTGTTTTTTCTCCATAGGTGATAAATAAATAAATAAATAAATAGAATTCAAAATAATAGAAGATTATGGAAGGCCTCTTTCGGAAGTGAAAAATTGTATAGCTCTTACCACAAGATCTACATCTCCTTCCCGGAAATGAGTCTGTTACACCGTGAAGCTGTTGCACCATCAAGCTGTTCTCAAGTTAGACGTCTACGGTTCTCATGTAGTTCGATACTGCGACTGGATGTTTCATAACGGTGTGATCACTGTATGATGGTGTTTCTTTGCACGAGTGGTGTTTTCTTTTTCTAGTGGCTGCCGATTCAATAGACTGCACCAGTTAGTGTAGCAGGTACTGCAAAAGCTCGATAATATATTAATTTGTTATATTAGATTAATTACAATATTTCAAATTTAAGGTACAATATATTAGACATGACTACGAACGAGCCTTACGGCGGCCGGTAAGAGGAACTAACTTCCTCTTTAGCTTGGCTTTGGCCCATCGGCTTCGTTTGTGCATAGATGAGTGTTCTTGTAGGTGGATCTTTGTATGATATGAAGCTATTTCATAATTTGACCTTTATCTTAATGATTCTTCTTACTGTCCGTCTGTAGCGCATCCGGTGCTGCTTAAGCGCTATGTGGCTTTTGGACCTACTTAACACTTTTCACTTTTTGTTTTTTTCGGGTTTCTTTCCTCAAAAACAAAAACGGAACTCTTATAACATCACTCACGTGTATCCGTCCGTTCTTAACAACCATTTGTGAAAAAATATTCATTATGAAATGTTTGGGGGCAAAATAATGTACTGGAAAAAAATTTAAATAATATTTATAATACTGGGCGTCATTTGATCAGGTTAGACGGTCTCGAACATATTTTTTCGTAATTTTATAATATTTTTTAATATTGTATTATATTATTATATATATTTTATAATATTGTATTATATCTTTACAGTGATACAGAAAAATATCATAAAAATAAATATTATCCCCTCATCATTCCGAAACTGCTCAACCAGAAATTATGAAAAAATATGTGTTTTTTCATAATTTTTGATCCAGCCCATGCAAATATTGTAGGGAAACTAGTGTAGATGTCATAATTTATTCTATATGCACCATATTTTCACGCCTTTAAAAGATAGAGTAGCATAGGTTTTCACGTCTGTGAAAGATGCAGTAGGCAATATATTTACGTTTTCCAATATTCACAGTTGAATTTCTTAGAAAACGTGCAACGTACATACTTTAAATTGGTATAGTAATATATCTTATCAACCCTCATATTTGCTATTAACTTTTTGAAGTATTTAGATAAGAATGCAGGAGGCAGTTAATAAAAGCCTTAATTATTTTTATTGCTTGCATTATGTATTAATTTCAAAAAAGGACAAAAATATTTGGTTATAATTTGAAATTGCATATTTAAAAAGGTATTCCAATAAATACACAAAAAAGAGTATTCCCCTTATTTTGAAACTATTAAGCAAAAAATCAATGAAGAAACAGAATTAGTAAAATCTGACTACAAGATTACAGGAAAAAAGTTAATCCGTTTATTAACGATTATCTTGGGTAATATAATTTTTAAAATATGCATCACATTTTTACGCCAGTGAAAGCTCTAGTAAACAATATAAGTACGTTGTGCATAATTAGTATTTGCAAATAATTTAATGGAGATATTACTTACTCTTTAGTTCCTGCCAATTCCCGGACATAGCCGTATAAGAAAAGTGGAAAAGTTATTTCGCACACCGTAATAACGAGATGTCTACCAGTTATCAGCGCGAGGAAATAATATAAAATTTCCAACTATCGCAAGGAGAGGCAACTTATTTTGAAAGAATACCTCGAGTCATATTTTTCTTAAATTAAGTTAGGAAGCAGTTCAGCGCTGGGTTTTAAAGCAGCGGCGAGCGTCGCTGGCGAATAAAGAGAACTGATCAAATTCGCATAACCATGAAGACGATAGCGCAACGTTAATGAAACGGGGCTCCGGTTTATGAAGGTGAATACTGTGAACTGTTTGGCATAAAAATTATAGAGGTTATTATATGTAGCCACTTACGTCTGTACAACCGTTGAACTCTTGCACATTTTGAACATTTTTAAGAAAAAATGGTGTACAGCTAATTACATAGCAAATTATGTATTCATTAATTTTTACCTTACTGAAACTGCGTAATGTTCAAATTTCACAATTAAATTTATGGGAAATGTGCACTAGCCACGCATAATGGATGTCTAACATTTGGGCTAGCAAATATTAACGGAATTTTTTAATATCATAATAACTTTATTAATAATTAGAATAAGACAAAACATTCGGTTTTCAATACCAGGATTTTTAAACAATTATTATTTGCTTTATTACTTTTACTGTGATTTTGTTTGATTAATTAAAATATTCTCTTAATATCTGGTAAGTTTTGAAAGTAACCAATAATGTGACTTCAAGTTCGGCCTCATTTCATATTTGTAATAAATTTGTTCCAGATTTTTTCATTTCGGAACGTTTATAAATTTTTTTTATTGTTTAGGTTTATCGACAGGAACAACGAAAATAAATTACGTTTCGGTTTCCCATGTGCTATTATAACCATTTTCTCAGAAACCGTATCATGTGGAAATTTGGCATGGTAATATAACAAACTAACCAGAATATTTTATAGTGTCTAGAACTTCAAAATCTCCATACCGTAATTTTATAGTGGCAAATTTAATTTAAATTAATTTAACTCTTAACAAAAAAAAATTTATTAGAAATATCTATACAGATATATGATAGATACAGGATTTCTATACAGAATTTCAAGTTACATATCTTCAGAAATATTCACAAAAATATATAAAAAATGTATCTTTCCTTTCACGTTATATTAGGAATCACAGAACCAAGTACCGTGAACAAAATTAGACTTATTTAAATCTGACTAAAATATTATATGAAATATAACGATTTTCCTAGGTATTTATGCAGTTTTTGAAAAATTCAATATAACATTGACATTAATGAAATTGACATAATGGATTAATGTGCTTGAGATTAGTTATCGTTATTTTCTTTATTACTGGTTATTTATAAAGGAAGAGTCATTAGTGAAAATATAAGCTTAGAGCACCCGTACTTTATTTACATAGAAGTTAACTTTTTTGTATCTAGTTATTTGTTAAGGTCATTTAAAAATATAAATCTAGAGCACCCTGCGCTTTTTTTTACATGAAAGTAAATTTTTTCACGTCAGGGATATCATTTTGCTCTTATCGAAAATCTTATGAATAATAAAGAATATTTTTTAATATTTCTGATTCAAATTGCTAAAAACATTGTTCTTTTTTAGATTTTTTAAACTTAATTTTTTTATTTTATGAAATGATTATTTTGTCATCGTATCTTGATATGTGTGCAAAATTATAAATAATTAGGACATCTGTTAGTGGGTGAAAATTTAATTGAAAAATTCCGTTATTTTTTCTTTTGTCTGCATGGATTTTTTTACGATTTACTGTCAACGGCTAGTCTTACCAATTTGATTAAGCTGTTTCTGTTAATTCGTCTTCTTTGAAGTCTTCTTCTACTCCTCTTGTCATCTAGTGTCTGTCTATTCTTGGCAAGTGACCTAAGTTAATTTAAATGTAAGTAAAAATGTAAGTCTATTTTCTGTAGTTTGTCTTCCTTCTGATTTCTCCTCATTTACTATTGCTTTTTACTTATTAATAAAATTAAAAGTATTTAATTAGGTTAGTAGTAAAATAGCTTTAATGCACTATCTCTGCTATTCGAAACCAAAACGGTGTCTATGCAATTGTGTAGGCAAGCCCATATCTCATTCACTTCGCTTAGAGAAACATCTTATTATTATTAGCATTGTTAATTTTTATATAAGAGCGGATTAATACTAGACTCAGATTTCAGGTATTCTCAAAGTGGAATGAAAATAAATTATAACTTATTTGTTATAATTACTAACCCCAAATATCAATTTATCTAAATGCGTTATAATATAGCAAAAGTTGAAACTTTGCACAATAATAGTATTTTTGAAAACACATTCTAGGAATACAAAGCAGGAATTAAGCGTTTTTCAGGGTCCCGTACTTCAAAAGAAAAAAAGGAACCCTTATGAAGATCACTTCATCGTCCGTCTGTTGGCCTGCAAGACGCTTTTTGAGGAATGCGTGGAGGTATCAAGTTGAATTTAATATGAAATACTTAGGTATACGGTCCCTTGGAGCTTCAAAAAATCCAGCTTCTAAGTCAGCGCAATGAAAAAGAATCCTAAAAATAGGGCCTTATCTATCGCATATTTTGGAACTCATGAATGTGGTAGTATGGATATGGTACTTTCCATTGACCTATGGTCATGAAATTTGGCAAGAAGCAAGATTTTATGGTACGAATGAAGGAAGAAATAGGAAAATTGTAATTTGTGGTTATATCACCTAAGAAAAGTTTTTTTCAAATATGCGCCTTTCAGAGATTCAATAGGCAATATGTTTTTGTTCTGCAAAATTACAATTTTGTAAATAGTTTAATAAGAATATTATTTACAATAAAAATGTTTAAATGCCTAAATATTTATAAAATCCCCGTAGTGCGAGTTCCACTTACTCTTGACAGGTTTATTTCTATATTTTACCAGTTGAATGTTGCTATTTTTAACATAAAATTAGCAAAATTTAACGGATATTGTCATAAGGAATAAACAATTTCATATACATTTTAGTGAAGTTTAAATAATTTAAAGAACAAAATTGGGTAAATAAATTTAAAAATTTCTAAATAAAAAATAACAGCCTGCTAATTATTGGCTACATATTTAGGTTACCATTAACTCGATAAATTGAGTAGTTCACGCGAACGAAATTGGAGCCACGAAGCAAGTTAAACTATGAATTATGAATACTACTAATATTACTGTTGAATTATGCATCACTATTTCATTTAAATTTACATAAAGGATTTTTTGCTAATTGCGGACTATTTAATAATAATTAAAGAGGCCGACGCAGAAAAAATAAAGAGTTAATAAATAAATCAATGTGGTTAAGATATATTTGCTTACTTAAAGGTTGAGAATAAAAAGAGATAGGTTTTCTTTAACTTCTTTTCTTTTTAATTTCGTTACGTTGTTTGTATTCACCTATAAATTAAACTTTTTCACGGGCCTTATTATGTATATAATAATTAAAATGATAGTGAATTTTAAATGTTGAATTTAATAAATCAACTCGTAATGGTAATAAGTAAATTCAAAAATAAAACAGTTAAAAGAATGTATTGAATAGTTAGACAAAATTTGAGCATCGCACAACTGAAGACCTCAAGTGCTTGGTGATAATATTGGTACAGAAAGCAAGAGAAATAACTTTGTTTGTGTATCAATTTATATTTTCCATGAATACATTCAATACGGATGTCGACACCCTATCAAAGCAAATAATCTACTTTGTTTAAAATATATCGACTTATAGAACCCTGTGCAAGTAAAAATTTTAGGTCAAAATGTAAACATTCTTGAGGAAGAAAGAAATTTACACAATTATTTTTATAAAGTTTTTTCAAAAGTAGAGCATTCGGAATTACTAGCCCATCTGAAAGGTATAATCAAAATAAAGCTAAAATATCAATAAAGCACAAATGAAGATCTCATTAAATGCTAGGTGACATATTGGCACAGGAAGCAAGCGAAATAATTTGGTTTGTGTATTATTAACATTTTCTACTTTACGCAACTCGTAACTTTTTACTGTGATCTTCAACATTAATGCTTGATATAATATTGTAGGTGTATATTTGTTGTTGTAAACAGCAAAACCGCATATCTCATAGCTAACAAATTCCTTGTTTTGACCATATTTTAAAACTAATATTGTTTTTAAGTAATCTAATTTACCACCTTTTCGTATTGGGTCCATTGTTGGATATTGTGAGATCAATCCCTCGCCAAATTATTTACCTTCGAACACCTGATTTATATTGTATTGTTCTTATCTCTTAGTGTTGACGTCATTTTATGTACACTAAAAATACGCAATTATTCCTAATTATTTACTATGTTGTACTCTCATAGGTTATCCGAAATTTCATCACTTTAAAATTATCACTTTTTCAATAACGATCACCAAGACGTGAAATTATGGGGGCTGCAGAATGATCGTGCGCGCTTTCGACAGACGAAATAAATTATGATAGCTTCCTCTCACATAAGAGCTAAAAGTATAAGGCATTAACAAACTCAAGTTAAGGACTTATCAACATAAATATGTAACACAAAAACTCATATGTACTTCTCGTCGGATTTGGAAGGAATTAACTACGGTCACTAGTATTATAAAATCTGAAGAAAACCGGTAGCGGTAGAAACCGTGTAATTAATTTAAGTAATATTCTAACTAAGTTAAACTTTTTGAACCAATATGAGAATATGAGCTACTTCTTATGGAGAATGGATGACTTCGAGGATTGTACGAAACAGAGAGTTGAACAAAGTCACAAAACACTCAATATCATGGAAATCGTGAGAGTACCGTATGATAAATTCAAGCCCTTGTAGACCTTCTTATAGGCTTAGATGATATAATTTTGTATTGTTAGATGATCGTCCATTAACGTGACGATATCCTATTTGGATGATACACCTTTCGAGTGCCATTAAAATCAACTGATACCTGCAGAAAAGGATACGTAAACGAGAGTGCGTCATGGTTTCATGATACCATGATATTTGCTCATATTAAAATATAGCTTATTGTTCAGATTTATTAAAATGCTGGATCGATACAATTTTGAAACAGTACACAATCAGACATATTTTCAACTCCTTTTATGAGATAGGTACGTACGGAGTAAATAGGAAGCAACTATCATTTCTAAGGGTGTGTTATTATTCAAAATCAGCAAAATCAAGCCACGTTTTGAAATTATTAATTTGTATGTATTGTTTTCGAGCCCTTTAGTACTCTAAATAATTGAATTTGTTCATACTTAAAACCGAGCTAGAAAAGAACTTAATCCGGGTATTCAGTTGGAAGGACTAGTAGTGACCCAATTTTGCAGTTACCGTATAGTAGTGGCTAAGATTTACAGCCAATTGAGTCAGTGCTAGTATCTGTGAAAATACAAAGTACTAGTTTATACTTTTGTAATTTTTTCTAGAAAATGTGTTTGGACTACAGATAAAAAAACAAAACCGTCTTCGTTATTCATCTGAAAGTGCCGTTATGTGACTCCTATGTGTCTCGCGTTCGCTGCAACCAAATTAAAATCAGTCCACAAGTGGCGTAGACAACGCGGAAAACGACATACATTCAATCCCGCGTAAACAGAAAAGTGTTAATTGTATTTTAAGCGGAAGAAAGCAAAATTAATTTATTTCAAATGCTCTTGTTTCCACCTCTCTGGTTTATTTTGTCTTTATTATTGCTTAGTGTCTATGATTTTATTAATAAATTTAACTTTACTGACACCTTTTTTCAATCAATTTAACTTTATTACCTAATGTGCACAGCACTTGTCTTCGTATCAGTCTTATATAATAACACTTAATTTGTAGGTAATTTTCTCTTTACTTGCGATGGTGTACTTTTTAAAACAAACGAAAAAAATATTAAATCATTGACAAAATTGTCGTTAGTGAAAGCAGTAACATATATAATCAAAGATTCTATTTCTCAAATAAATGTTATCACGATGAAATCACGTTGTTTTAAATTAAGGGTCTTTTTCCTTTTTTCAATGAGTGATGGCTTTTATACAAATGCGGAGTGTTAAGTTTTTCCAATGGTAT
>JAYKKI010000169.1:0-29533 GCA_039881145.1 Druceiella hillmani
AAAGCACATAATTTGAATATAATTACGATCAATTATTTATCAATATTAAGAACCTTATTTGGCTTTTATTTGTAGTTTATAATAAATTAAACGTACAAATCGATTGTTTAAATAAATTAAAATATATTTCCACTTAATATATATTTCTATCCAATTGAAAATAACTTTATATTAAGTCATGTGTTTAATGAAGACTGTAATTTAGAAAAATATAAATAGGGAATCTCGCTCTACTATATATAAAATATATCCCCGTTCAAGCGATGGCAAATTTTATTTTGCATCGCTTCGTGGTTTTTGCTACTGAATTAAGCTAAACAACTGAACGGTAAAATGTCCAAAAAAAACCGACGAAAAACGGTCTTGCGTTAGAGAAAGAGGCTATCGTTTAAAAAAGCTGGTATTTCTAAACACCAATTGCTTTTTTTTTAATACCAACAAATCATTGATTGTTTTTTATGGTCAACATAAGTAACTTTTTCGCTCTTTTCGTTTGTTTTAATTTTACGTGGCTTTTTGAATGACGCTATCGGGACTAAAATTCTATGGTTTAGTGTTGTAGATCTAGGTGTAAAGATTATGACAGGACACAAGCTGCATTTTATCTCATGTTAACGATTGAAAGAATTCCGTGGGAAAACTATCCAAAAACCGTTATGAAAAATAACTTTATATGTCTTAAAAAAATAAAAATTTCTCAATCGTCTCAAAGAAAGGGAAGGGGAAGGGGAAGGGGAAGGGGAAGGGGAAGGGGAAGGGAAGGGGAAGGGGAAGGGGAAGGGGAAGGGGAAGGGGAAGGGGAAGGGGAAGGGGAAGGGGGGGAAGGGGAAGGGGAAGGGGAAGGGGAAGGGGAAGGGGAAGGGGAAGGGGAAGGGGAAGGGGAAGGGGAAGGGGAAGGGGAAGGGGAAGGGGAAGGGGAAGGGGAAGGGGAAGGGGAAGGGGAAGGGGAAGGGGAAGGGGAAGGGGAAGGGGAAGGGGAAGGGGAAGGGAAGGGGAAGGGGAAGGGGAAGGGGAAGGGGAAGGGGAAGGGGAAGGGGAAGGGGAAGGGGAAGGGAAGGGGAAGGGGAAGGGGAAGGGGAAGGGGAAGGGGAAGGGGAAGGGGAAGGGGAAGGGGAAGGGGAAGGGGAAGGGGAAGGGGAAGGGGAAGGGGAAGGGGAAGGGGAAGGGGAAGGGGAAGGGGAAGGGGAAGGGGAAGGGGAAGGGGAAGGGGAAGGGGAAGGGGAAGGGAAGGGGAAGGGGAAGGGGAAGGGGAAGGGGAAGGGGAAGGGGAAGGGGAAGGGGAAGGGGAAGGGGAAGGGGGAAGGGGAAGGGGAAGGGGAAGGGGAAGGGGAAGGGGAAGGGGAAGGGGAAGGGGAAGGGGAAGGGGAAGGGGAAGGGGAAGGGGAAGGGGAAGGGGAAGGGGAAGGGGAAGGGGAAGGGGAAGGGGAAGGGGAAGGGGAAGGGGAAGGGGAAGGGGAAGGAAGGGGAAGGGTAATACACCATATATATATATATATATATATATATATAATCATAAAAACATTAATCATAAAATTATTTTTTATAATTATTTATTATAGGTATTTTTGATATTCATTAAATATGGCAATTTTGATTGTCAATAGCAATTATTTGGTACGTATCACGTTCAACAAGTACCATTAAATGTAATTATTGATGAAATTATAATGCAATTATCTACATATTCACACATAGGAATAAAATTTATCTCTCTCGTTTTTATTTTTAAATAAATAGCAAAGGATTGGTTGAGTTTCTAGCAGGATACCTGAATTTAAAAAAAAAACACTTTGTAGATTGTTTGTCTGTCTATAACTGTTCTGCCCCTGTGAATCGTAACGAGAGAAACATTGACTTAATAATAAAAAAAATATTTTATTTTTAAACCGGACATGTGATTTTGGAGATTAGTATGAATAAAAAAAACAACACTTTTCCGCTCTATTTATTATATATAGTATTAAATATATATTTTTAACATAAAGCATTTTAATTTATCATTATATTCGGTACAAACTTTTTAATGTTTATATTTCTCGTTTGCCTTATATATTTTATTCAGTAATTATGTAACTAAAAGTCACCCAATATTCTAATAACGTATTGAACTAAAGTAATGTGCAATGGTGGTTAATCTATTAAAAATAGAATTACTGTATTCAACAGTAACATTAAAATATAAACTATTCTTTAGTATTTCAAGTAATTTCTGAAGAATAACTGGCATTTGCGTTAGTAGCACCAAATATTATTTATATTTGAAAATTTATATAAATAAATTTTGATTAACCGTGTCTTCCTATAATTAGCAGTACTTACATTTCTTTTAATGAAAACTTTAGTAGTTTTTGTCAGTAGAAAATCGACAAAGAAAGGTAATTTTATTAATTTATTAGAGTTTCGTACCTCAAAAGGAAAGCAAACGAATAGAACTCACGTGTTCATCCGTCCGGCCATTTATAACAGTTTTTTTTTTCCAAACAATGACAAAAAATTTAAATTTGGCACATTTTTAAAGTATACTAATCTGCATAGCAAGCACTTTGAAATATTCGAATGGAGTTTTGGAAGCGACAACCAAAGAATTTTACAATTTTTTTATCGTTTTTGCTATTAATTAAAAGAGTAACTTACAGGTTCTAAAATTATTTATTTTAAAACTTTACGTAAGATAAATTTTGAAGATATCGCTGGAAACTTTCGCGAAAAATTTCTCAGAAGCGGTTTGACTCGAAAATTTCATATTTAGTATAGAGTTAATGCACTTTAAACCGCTTAAATCTAAATTAACACTTATATCAATAATGTGCATATTTTGGAAGTGGAAAATAAAATACTAATCTTTCTTGTTGTATTGTTTGAGATATCTAATGAGAGAACAAGTTGTAATGATTCAAGAAAGATAGTTCTCGAGATTTTGTTGAAAATGTCCAAAAAATTATTTTTTTTACTCTCTGTGTTCCAAACTGCTGAAGTAAAATTTAGTTTAATGCATGTTTATTTAAATTTTATGAAAATAATACAGCGATGCTTTAAATTACACAATTTTTAGATATTTGCGATAAGTTACGCCTGTGAAAGTTATTCTAGAATATATAATTACGTGGTGTAAATTATAATTAATTTTTGTAAGTATTTTATTAATAATACTATACAAAATTAAACGTTGGAATGTGTATTAATTTAAAGTAAAGCGAGTTCCATTCAAATTAAATACGTTTTATTTCTGATGGTAAACCTATCATCAACAAGTGAGAAAATCCAAAATATGGATTCCCGCTATTTAGGCATAACGTAATCACTAAAATATTTGTGAAGTCGTAACATACACTCATAAAGTATTTTTAAAATCAAAAATATATTAGATTATCTATACAGTCACTCTAGTCAAATGTTTAAATTATTATGTAAGTGAAAAATAAAATTCAGTACATTTTAAAAGAAATTATTTGTAATGGTAAAAAGGCAAACATTGCGTTGAAATCAAATGAATGTTTTTAAATGTGTCAGAATGTTTTAAAGGGTTTTCTTTATCAATATATTTTAGGGAGGAAAGTCTTTAAAAGCAACACCATTGATTTGGTTTTAATAAAGCTGAAAACGTGGTAAAAAAACCTCTTAAATTTATATTAATTCTATAACCATTTTAACTATTTAGTGAAATCAGTTTTAGTTATAATAATATCAAGATCATCACTTGACTTTTGCACTCGGTAGATGATGTCGTTTTCGAGGCAATATTTACTTAATTCATTAGCAAAAGCATTATAAAGAGAAATGAAGCTTGTTTTGGGGTCAATACTCTGTCGAGGGCGTGACCTTATTTACAATGCAGTTTTCGTAGCAAAGTTGAATGTGGCGGAATATTTGAATACATATGTAATGATGATGTCGCTTAGGATTTTGATACATTGTATTCAATTTTGTTTCATTTCCTTGCACGGCTGTTAATGCCACGTAAGGCGTAACCTTTTTTGATGAAATTATTATAGGATTTATGTAAACAGACCTCGACAAATACTCAGTAATCATTATAAAGAAATGATGAAATTCGGAACGCAAACGGATGTTGGTCTATTCATGCGGAATATAAAATAATGAATGTTTTTTAATCGATAGCAAACTGCTACAAACAAAATGGTCATTCTAACATTGATGGGTCGGAGTTGGGATTATTTTTTTTTTACTAATTTTAATGGTGGAATTATATGAAAAGCAATTCGTTTCCTTTATCTTCGTCTTTCTTATCTATAATACGTATGGAAAATTTTAGCAGCATCGACATTAAATAATCGCTTTCAAAAATGGCATGTTAAAACTCAGGCCATTTACTTTACGTCAACCATATATTTTTTCGAAAATTACACTACGACTTGTGAGTATACACTGGTCGCGATACCCCCGTCTCGAACGAAATTGGTATGCGTAAATTATATCCTCGGAATTGTTCAGATTTTTTGTCACTCTACGAGATTTATTGTATATATTTTGCATTAATTTATACTAATATCTAAAGTGGAAAGGTTTGTTTGTTACTTGTCCACGCTAATCTCTGGGAACACATGCCAAATTTAAAAATCCTCATTTAATTTGAGAGCCCATACTTTCAAAAGTTTTATGGTTTACATATTATTACTATAGGAATCAATAGTGACAAGGTAGTAATAAGGTGAATAACTTTTAGAGTGTTTTGTTTGTTTGTTCGCACTAATATTTAAAACTAAAATTTTGGATTCAAAAATAGCTTTTTGTTCAAAATGTTAATTTTTTTTTAATATTAGTAGCTATACACTATTGTAACATAATTTATATAGGTAGAATACTGGCAAAAAAACCTGAAGGTGGGGAATAGAGTACAAAAAGCGCAAGGTAGAGAGAGACCGGCTTAATTACAGACCTCAGTGTTCCTCAGTGTTCCCACCGATATACTACCAACCCCAAGGACCAAACTTGTTGGCGAACAGAGCCAAGGTGTTTTGTGAACCGTGACCGATGTGACCGAAGATTAGGCAGTATTGTTATATAATGTAATAAATAAAATGTAATTAGTTGCAAATGACAATTATAAGGATAATATATCTACATATCGAAATAAGTTTGACATTAACAATTAAGTGATTACAAAAGTAAAAATATGAGGAATGAAGCTATAGCTGTATCCAAATACGTTCATGGAAAAAATTAATATGTAATTCAAAGACTACGTTTCTAATATGTTTTTAATCAGAGAGAATAAAAGAATTGAACAAAACAATGAAGATTATAAATTAACAAATGATTAGCCTGTCAACAGGGAACTGTTACGCGGTTTAATGAAGCATCTCATTAATTAAAATTGCAATAATTTTACCTTTCTTCTAATACTAAGACTTCTAAAATGCATACAATGATCGTTTTAAAGTTAAATTAAAGCAACGTATTAGAGGGTCATCCAATTTAAAATTATTTGTTATAAAACTTATTGTTAGAATCTTTTGTTTGACTTATCTATTTGAATTTTTTATTTTAAATACGAAAACTCCTAATTATACATTAGGAGTGAAGAGTTATATATTTTCAAATGTAAAAAATATATAACTATAACAAAACAATTGAGAATGTACTTATAAGAAACTTAACGCTAATAACTTTTCGTTTGAAAATAGAATATTCATTATAAAGTTACCATGTCTTCACCGCAATTACTCTTTCTCAATGTTGCTTTTGTTAATGCTACTCAAACTGTCTTCTTACTTATTCCATAAATAAAAATATCCTTCAGTACTACTTATATTTAAAGTTAATTTCACCGTTATATTTGGCCTTTAATTCAGATGGCTCTTGATAATATTTTTTTTCAGAAACTTGCCTTTCTTTGCAATGTTTGTATAGTTGATAATGTTTTTGATTATTTTGTATATGATTATTTGTAACATGCCCAAAGAGAAATGGTATTTTGAGATATTAAGTTTTATTTCTTAGCTTAAACGATAGACATATTTCCTTCTTTAAAACAAATTAGTATTTTTCAGCTTATAAAATATTAATTTCCTTATTATTGTATAGATATTGACTGAGATTCTTGGGCGTTAGACTTATAACCTGATATTCTCATATCAAAATGACATACTCTATGAATAAATATCTAAACTTGTATTAACATTATCAAACACAGATTGATTACAAATAATGCATGCAATGGGTATCAAATTAAGATATAGAATGTGTAGTATTGGAAAAAAAAAGAAATCATTTTAATTCTTTGTTCATTCAAAATTCATGGCTATCATCGTGTATAACAAAGGAAAGAAAATTATAGTAGCCATAATATTAAATACAATTAATAACAACAAATACAATCAATATGGAATGAATCTACTATATTTGGCATGTAAAAACGAGAAGACAAACGTTAAAAATTATTTGATTTTAATTTTGACTATAAAAATAATACCACGCCACAACACTTCAAAATCTGATATTCATATAATATCCGTATTATCGACTCAAGCAATCGATAACATGGATAAGGATATTGGAATAACGAGCTAGCGAATACGTCTAAATAGTAGAATGTTATATCGTGATCGTTACAGGGTCTCTGTAGTCAAAGAACATGAACTATTACTGTGTAACGAAGCGACACTCCCTCCGGCTGTTTAACGTTATCCGCATATAAGGAATACGATCGAAGTTAGGCGTTCCTGGGCTGCCGCTTGCCGCGAGCGCGTATGATTTGTTCGACTTTGCGATGTTTGGTTGATAACTAACTGTTATGATTCAATATAATGGTCCATTATCACGCTGTATATGGGTGCTTTCTTAAATCAATAAAATCAATAAAGACGGAAGATTTTTTGTTCCCCTTTCGATGAAGCAAGACAAGATAAGCTGAATGTTTTTATGAAATCTTTTATTTGTTTATTTGTTTGTCTATGTTATCAATTTATTTGGCTAGTACTATAATTATATGTCAACAGATATGTCACTGAGCAGTTTTAAATTTCAATCTATTCTTATAACTCATCGCTTCGTTTACACGTTTATGTGGTTATAAATTATATCCTTGTAGTTTCCCTCATTGGCTTATGATATTATTTATTAAGAGATCTTTCAAATGAAGCAAATCTAATCAATTCCAAATTACAACGAAAATAATACTTCAGTGTATCATATTTGTAAAAAAAAGTGTACCGTTTTTTTAAAGTTTTTATTTCGTTTTTAAATTCCATAATAAATACCTTCTATTTTCAAATTCTATTTTAATATTTTTATTATGAAATCACTTTCAAAAAATTATATGTATGGAGATGGTATTGGTTAAAAAGAGAAACAACCATGTTGCTGACGTAAAGCATCGACTTGGTCAATCAGCGCGCTTGCCCTCTACGATCGAGAGCGATATGTAGTAACATAAATCACAGAACAGAGATGAACAGTAAATATTCTTTCCCTGCACGCTGCAGACAGCCCTACATTCATTTACGCACACACAAACGTCTACGGACAAGCTAGTAATAGGGTTGGCAATCACTCGCCTGTCCGTAGGAGCAGACGTATATAGACTTATCAGACTTTATTAGAATATCCGGTTTCGTATGTGGATGCCATATATGTATAACAATAGATTTAAAAGAAGATTTAAACGAATTTTTCCGAAGGCAAACAACTTGCGAGTTTTTCCGACAGTATTCTAAATATGAAACTAAGAGACAAAAAACTCAACTTAGGTATGAGGAAAAGAATAAAATTTTAGACATAGCAAACATTTTAAAGTGATAATGGCGCATGCAACGTAGACAGATACTATACTTGCTACACGGCTACGACGTAGGGTGCAGGAAGGTGGGCAGACAATATAATAACTACTGCAAGCAGCGAATAGATGGAGGTGGCCAAAGACTAATACAAAAGGCTCCAACGGGGCATGAATCTTGAATTAAATCGACATAATAAAAATAACAAATTAAAAAAATAAAATAACTTGAATAATAAAAATAGGACAATGAAACAGATAAACATTAAATGAAGAAAGAAAGTAATATTAATGAAGTAGGAATAAATAAAACGGCATTATTGTTATTAATATATAACTCATTCCTAAGTATATGTCGAATTTTTTTTTTCTTTGATAGTCCTTTTTATCAAAGGACTATTTAGGAAAAAAATATTTTTATGTTGGGATTGTCCTATTGTATTAGTATTCTAATATTAGCTTAGAAAATGGTTTCCATGATTACGAAAATGAACAGAAATAAAAAAAAAATAAAATTTACGAAAACGAATTAGTTAATATTGAGTACAAAATGGACATGAATAAGAATATTCGAAACGTCTCTGCAAGGGTAACTTGAAAATTGATCATTTTGGGTTTGGTCGATAAATTATGACCAATCGGTTTTGTTGCTCAAATAAAAAGTAACGTTGGTTGTGTGCTTTGTTATTTTCAAAATATTCATCAATAAATAAATTTTTATTTTATATTTATTCAATTGATTTACGCCGAAATAGCAATATAATTCTTTAACGTATGGATTATAGTTCTGAAAAATTTAGAACTGTCACAATCGGAATTTTTACTGGCTTTTTACGTTATTAAATTTCTCTAATGCTAATTACTTAAATGTAACTTTTTTATTTTTCATAACCTTTACTTTTCGGTTTCCGTATCTAAAAAGCAAAACAGCAGTCGAGTTACTAAGAAAAAAACTCAAAGTTCCCCTAAAAAATCATGTTAATTTATATATTTCTGTACATAAAACTTTAAAATAATTACTTGAGTTCAGACGGGATAAGTTAAGTGTTGGAAAATTTTCTTTTATTTTTAAATATAGTACAGGCCATCGTTTGAAAAACTTAATTATAAGATATTCAAAAATATTTCTTTCGAATTTGGTACAAGCATAAACATAAGAGGTACACCCTTAGAGAGGTATAGCTAAATGTACAAAAAACTGAATCTCAGCCGTTATTTCCGAAACTACTGCACCAAAATAGAGTTAATAGGGGAAAACAGCGTTGACAGAAACTGATTAGAAGATTATAAAAAAAACTATAGTCTGAATTTTTACCTAGTCTTCATATTTCTTTAAAAGTTTACAATGTTCTCGCGTCTGTAAAATGTATATCAGCTATTGCGTTAATACGCTAAAAATAATATAAACACTTTAAACTAGTTTAATAGAACACTTTGTGATAAAAATTAATTTTAACAAATATGCATTTAGTATGTGGGTTAAATAAACTAATAATTCTTTTGAGTTTATTTTACTACTCATATCGTACTAGTGCACAATCAGATACATTGTTTCGTCGTTGAAAGTTATAAAAAAGCTTTATGAGTTATAAACCTTTCCAGTCGTTAAGTTAATACGCAATGGATATTTATTCAACTCATAATTGGATTTCAATAAATGAGGAGGAAATTCAATCAATTGATGTCTTATAATTGGTATCGTTTTTAAAAGCATAAATTATTTTTCTAAAAATACTAACTTAGCAATGAAAATAATCACTTTCCGAAATGATCTGCCTTAAATTATTTTCGTAATACTTAAATAATAATAATTCAAGTAAAATTCGGAATTTAGTGGGGCTATCGAATGAATTAATTTTACTTCGTGTATTGCAACCGCAGTTTAAACATCGTCAACTCGAATATCTATCTGAGTATGAATATTTTATTGAATACGTGTAAAGGCACAACAGGCCTTGCTCAGTGCTTCATCTGCCTGAATGTTTTCACTTAATCAAACATCGTTCTTTCTTCGATATGTAGATAATTAACATACTAGGTGAAAGTTAGCTAGTAACTGATTGTTTTACGTAATTTGTACTAAGCAATATTATTATTAAAAAAATAGGGATCATTTTATTGCAATGTCTGTCCAGGGAGAAAATTACGTCCGAACAATGTCATATATTACTTAGTATAATCATATAAATATCATGTTGCATCGCCATGTCTCTCGCTTATGTGTGCCCGTGCGGCATGTTACTCGCGGGAGGAGTAACATACGAGTATGTTACTCCTCCCCTTGCGGACGGCAGGACGTCTGAAAATATTTATTAGTATATTGCGTGCGCTTCTGTCAGTACATTTACAACTTGTGATGTTTAAGAAGTATTCATATAATTTGCAGGATATAGTCTGTTAGAATCAGATACTCGAAGTAAATAAAAAAATTATTGTGATGTGGAATTTTATTGATAAATATTTAACAGCGGAATCGTTCGCAAACTAGACAATGACTTTACAAATATGATAAGCTTGCTGTAGGCCCTCTGTCATAGGTCGACTTATTGTTTTTTCTGAAGATTCTTGTTGATAATGTCTGAATATAGTATTTAAACTTATCCTTAACTCCTTGGAGAGTATAAATAGCGAATATAATCACATCGTCTGTAACATTTCTCTAATAATCTTAATTTTATCAACATCGCACTGCGTTCATTTCCTAAAGCGTCAAGGAACTTAGTCAGTATTTGTTCTTAATCATACGTTAGATGATCAAAATCAGACATTTCCTTAAGTATTCCCTATTACGCATAGATAGTTTTGAAAAAGTTTAAAAAAAATTAAACTTATGTTTAATGTACATCAGTATAACATCGCCCTATTACTCTTTCTTTTTTCCACTTATCGATATGAAATGGCATGTATTTTCAAGTGATCACGTTAAAACTAAGTATAAGACTGATCCCAGCCCAAATCACTGGGAGAATTTTAGAGTGCTTAGAAATAAATGTTCTCAAATGTGTCGAAATGCCAAAAAAACACTATATTTCTGCATCAATACGTGATTGTACTCCTAATAATATTTGGAAGTTTTTGGGTACTCTAGGCATTGGAAAATCTTCTACCACTTCGGAGAGCTGGCGATTGGATATCGACCAGTTAAATTCACATTTTTCTACGCCACCCACGGTACTTAAACCAGCTGTTAAGTCTGCAACTATGAACGGTATCTCGTCGTCATCCGTTTCTAATGAACATCAATTTACGCTAAGGGATACCTGTGAGTCCGACGTTAAAGCTAATCTTCTTTCGATAAAATGGAAATCTATAGGATTTGGTGGCTTAAATATTAGTGCTTTTAAACCAATAATAGATATCGTAGCTCCGGTCATCGCTGATATTTATAATACCTCTTTGAAAACTGCTGTCTTCCCTTTGGAACTGAAAAAAGCCTATATTGTGCCCGTACCTAAAATTTTATTACCTACGCAACCCAAGGATTTTCGGCCCATGTCTATCCTACCGCTTCTATCTAAAGTCTTTGAACGTATTGTTCATGGTCAACTTGTTACTTTCTTCAATGCCCATAAGTCTCTAAATCCACTTCAATCTGGCTTTAAACCTGGTCACAGTACCTCAACTGCCCTTGTTAAGGTTACTGATGATTTTACGCTTGGCTATGCCATATACACAAGTCACTGTCCTTGTGCTTCTTGATTCCAGCATTGCGTTCAATTCTGTTGACTTAGATATACTTCTTGCCCGCTTGAAATATCTTAATATATCCCAACATTCACTTGAGTGGTTTAGTTCATATCTTCATGTACGCAGGCAATGTGTTAAGTTGTCAGATAAATATTCTGAGAGGACTGATCTTACAGCTGGTGTACCTCAAGGTGGAGTTCTATCTCTCTCCTCTTCTCAGTGTTTATTGATGATGTTGTTAAAAACATTTCTAGCAATTATCATCTCTATGCTGATGACCTACAAATCTATGCGCACTCAAACCTCCATTCCTTATCAAAAACCATCGACATCCTTAATCGAGATCTCGCTTCAATTGGTCAGTGGGCTCATAAGATTGAGTGAAAAAGTCCTGCATCTCCTGAAACTTTTTTTTTGTGTTCTCGCCCTTTCCTGTCTTTTCCATCCCAAATCATGTCAATATTTTGTTTTCCTTTTAATTGTATTTTTTTGTCTAATGTGCTATTAAGAATTTTCATTGTAAAATCTCTTACAGCCTACCAACTAAATTTTGATACAAATTGTTATGGTTGACTGGAAGAGATTGCTCATGTAGTAATAAGTCCGCCATATGTACTATACATCAAAGTTAATAATAAATAAATAATAAATATTTTCATAGTTATACGCTAATGACGCAAAATCAGGCATAATGAAAAGGAAATCATCTCACATAATAAAATGGAAAATACAAAAGCATTACCTACCTCATCGTATAAGACATCGTTGGATAAGCCTTATAAAAAGTAAAAAAAAATTTTTGAACTTTGTAATTAAAACTCTTGGGTCTCGAGAAATTTCCTTCCAAAGTCGTCGTACCTTTACTTTTAAAACAACGTTATAAACATCTGAAGAAATACTGAAATAAGACTCTAAATGAATATAATAAATAAAAATCATGAAATAACAAAATATCCTCGTAGCGAAGAGATATCATCATCCCATAATAATAAAATCATATTCGCTTGTTAAATATCATCACCATCAGTCTTACGAGGACGCAACTTAAAAAACAGAGGAATAAGCGGATATTTTCAGATTTCCATATATTCTAGTCGTTTGAGAAAAAGTATTCATGACTAATGATATATATTTGTACATATATTATAATATATATGTACATATATTATAATATATATGTACATATATTATAATATATATGTATATATATTCCTTCAATATAGCCCTGTATTGTACAGCCACCCATAAAGTAAATAACAAACGTGACTTACGGCATTAATAATAGTTGAGCTGAAGCAGTAAATATGAAGTTGTCTGAACTATAATGTCGCCATTATCGTCGTTTGAGTATCGGTTGCCTCTCGGGTATAATACCGAATATTATTTATATAACGAAGTTCGAGCAGGAAATCGATACCCCACTCCGGAAATGTAACAACGCTGTTGTGTGTTTTATAGGTTTATTTACGTTAAAACTACATGGAAATTTTATGTGATATTTGAATGTTTTGTTAGTGAGTTTAAAACGCTTTGTTGAAATTAATCTGACAACTCTTTATTTATTCAGGTTACTTTTGGATTGAATGTTTGCTAGTATTTTTTTTAGTAACAAGGCAGATATTTTCAATCATGCATTTTAAAATGTTTTATATTTATATTGTATATGTATCCATCGCAAAATAAGGACTTTATTATTTTTAGTGGTCTTGGATTTAGTATATTTATATTTAATTTTACTAGGTAGAACTATTTACCATGGATATTTAACAATGTGGATGTACGGCCGTTATAGTTCGGGAGCAGGCGGCTGACAACTGCTTAGATTTGTGGGATATGGTCGATGGAGAAAAACTCATATGTCAGAAAGACGGACAAACAAGTGAGTTATTGGAACTCTATAAAATTACGAGGAGTCCTTTTTGTTTTAAAGTTACCATAATATCTAAAGTTCACAATACGATTTTATCCTTCAATAGAAAAATCTAATTTTAATTATAATATTTAACTTTCTTACACGTTTGTATTAGTTTCTTTTTTATCTACTTTTTTGAACAAATGTAGCATGTTAATATTCACCCATTCCTATTTGTGGTATAGATTGAAAACATTGAAAACGTATGCAATTCTGATGACAAAATGGCACCATTGAGCTAATATGATGATGAAGGAGATAGATAGTCATTGCGGTGGTTAGTGCCCAATTGCTCCTTTGGTTATATATTGAATTGTCTCAGTTAGTTCTTTGGTTATATATTAGAATCGGAAGAATCTGACGATGAAAGGAAGAATCTGATATAGAAAGATAATACTTTCCTATAGTTGCCTTTAAATTATTCTAGTTTAAGCTCATTTGACTTATTCTAGTTTGTCCTTTAGTTATAAACGAGTATAAGTTTTTTTTACGTGTTTCGTAAACCATATATTCATTTATTTCGTTAAATACGCACAATTATGCTACTATACTCATATTAGTTGAGTATAGTACTACAAATAAATTTTTACTCTATAAATATACAGGATTATAAAAAAATGTAAGAAACATTCTGATTTAATGTTTGCGTTGATAAGTTAAAGTCAAATAACCTTGGCTTCGGTTTGTTTGTTTTCAAAATTAATCCCTGTAAAACTAACTTTTAAAACTCATTTAGAAACAATTCACTTGTAAGTGATATTAAACTAACACAGAGAAAAAAGGAAACCACTGACTGGTTTCTAAACTGTGACTTTTAGTTTAACAATGAGCGTTTGAAGGAATACTCGCTAAATAATATGCCACAATACAAATAAATCTTAAATCATAAGAAATTATTTGTGGGAAAAGTTATAAGGATACTGCAGAAAGCAAAACAACCTTTCTTAGTTTCAAACACGTTGAAGGAAAGATTTCTAGTAGATATTTTAAATGTTAACGGAAGAAATTAATTTGAAGAGCAATAATAATCGCACGGTTATTAAGTATGGTGACTTATGTTATTTTTTCCAAGAAGAGCGTATCGTTGCTCTTGATTTAGCATAATTTATTACATTCCTTTTAAAGGTTATTTTAATTATCGACAGCTATCTAACATGATAAACTATACTTTGCAGTGAATAGACGTTCATAATAAAGTGAGATAAATTGAAATAAACGGTATTTCGTCAGTGTGTTAGAGTACTTATTATCTATTTGGATTATTTATGCCTTATTTTGTAAAACACATAATAAAACATGCTTTAGGAAGTACAAACATCTTTCGCTATTTTTTTCTCAATATGAAAGAGTTATAAAACCCAAGGCAACTTAGATTTGGATTTATTATATTTATTACTAATCATAAGGTTTTTACGCCAAGAAGTTCCTAAAAAGACGGCTGTGATGGACCAAGAAATTGACAGGCGATTGTAAGGTTTTTTCTTCTGAGACACAATACGAGTTTGAATGACTAAATGTTAAAAAACCTATGGCGTCCTTTGTCACTATGAGGCGTCTGAGTCGTCTGTCAATACCTATTAACATTTCACAATGTAAATATATTATCTACTATATCTTTCACAGGTATAAAACATGATACATATTTCATAAATTATAAAATCTTGAATAACAGCTATAGTTCTCGTGTAATCTTAGAGTCAAATTTTATCAATCTTGTTTTTCACTATTTTTGGCTCACTAGTTTTGGAAATAAAGTGGAATAGATATATTTTTGCATATCTTTAAAAATATTCTTTAAATATGCAATTTAAAATTATGATTTTTTTTAATTGTTCACAATTAATTCATTCAAATGATAGAGCGTATGGATACATAATATTAGAAAATATTTTTATTAAGGCTTTACTTACGAAGATTAAGACAATCTTTGCTAATATCGCCCACCTGAAGATTTTGTAATACAACGAAACCTAGGTCGTGGTAAATAACTTAAAGAATGTAGAAATAATACTACATCACGTGGTTGTGAAAAAAGAAAGACAAAAATAATCAATTTTTTTATGTAATCGCTTTGCAGCAAGATTGAGGAGAAGGATAAGAAAGGAGTATAGTTTTTTAGATTTTTTTTAACACTTGCATGAATGATGAAAATTCTAGTGTCAAAATCGAGTGTATTCAACAACGTGGCATCACGAAGTGTTTTATATGTTTAGAAATTTTTCGACAGGATTACCGTGATGAAAAGTATAAAACTTAAGGCGACATTTCTTGTTACAAAATTTAACTACTCACTAAAAATTCGTTAAATATACCTAACGATATTTTCTATTGATGACGGTTGTCATTTCGAATTGACGAAACCGATCCCCAAATTACCATTACAAATGATTGAACAGGCATGACATTCATTGATCGCAACTTTGAGTATACTTTCAGCTTAGTAGCTTAGTTATTGTTTATCGATCTAATTTTATGATTTTATTAAAAAATTATACAATTAAACAGTGTTTCTAAAGTTTAAATGTAATAATTTTATAGTTAAATATAAACTGTTTATAATATACTTTTTACTATTTTTTAAATGTGATATTAATATTCTTATTTTAGTATTAAACTTAGAGCAATTCATCGCCATGATTTATCACACAAATTATTTAATCATTTAATAAAACAAATATAGGAAGGTTGCTTTGATATTTCTCTTTAAATTATTCTATTTATGCAACACTGTTGACACAAATATAATTTTTCAAAATAATAATTGTACAAATTGTATTTTATTTAACACAGCAACTACATATAGTTGATTTGAAATAATTAAAAAAGTCACGATTGAATTAAACAGTTTAGTAACCAATAAAAGCTCCAGTGAATTCAATTGTCTGAGACTTTATTGCGTAAAATTTTTGCTCGAAATAGTATCACGGTAAAGACGTTCTACGTATCAACTTACCTCGATTCCATCTGGCTTCATTTTATATAAAATTTTCAAAGAGCAATAATTTATGTGACAATGATTCATATCAAATTAAGGGAATTGGTTTATTTTATTTAAAAATAAAATAAAACTAGTTTAAACTTAAACTACACTTTCGTGTCTGAATATATTTTCCTCTATTGTGGGCAGTAATAATTAGATAAGCTTGATGAATTGAGTAATAATAATTTTTTAATGTCTTCCGAAAAAGAAATAATAGGCTTAGTTTAATAATATAATTAATGCAGTCATAAATTATTCAATACTAAGTTTTACGCTTTGACATTAAAAAACGTTTTTTGTATACAAAAGTATTGCTTGTAAAATAAAATTAAATATATTTCCCCTAAAAATTGAAGTGAATCACTTTGATCTATTCTGTTTTCATAGAAAAACTATTGGTGCTAATCTCGTGTTTAGTATTTTTTGATGGTAGCTTTAACTTTTATATTATGGATATTAACTATTAACTTAAAGTGATTACTAATAAACTAAAAATATATGTGTTAAAATTAATTACTTAAACTTTTTTTTTTTAAGTTGCTTACTTATATACTCGAAAACTGTGATGTGTTGAAATTATCTCACGACTATGTACATATTTGTGCTGCTAAAATTGACACTTTAATTATACGATATTCGTAAAGGACGAGATAGTAATGTTTACCTTCAATACTCTTTGGAGGTTTTTGGTCAAAATAACTTTCCTAGAAATATTGTGGGTCGAGCGTGGGTTTACGTAAGGTAAAGTTTGACAGAGTTACTATGCGAATTTTTCCATGGAAATCGTTGAAAACGAATAAATTTAGATGACGCTACGTGTTTTCAATTAAAATTTATAAACACTACCCTGGACCATCCCATTTAGATACTATGGGTATTGCTGCATTACATTACGGCTGTTTAAAATTACATTGTTTACTTTATCAATTAATTTAAAGAGAAAAACTTTTTCTTCTGAAATACCTTCATCTCTTTCCAGACCAAAGTCTGACCATTGGCCAATTCGATTAGTTTGCTTCTTCGATAATATTTACAAATTTCCTTTTCTTATACGTATGAGAAGTAACAATGAAAGTTTTGAGAATATCAAAATGGAACCAGCTAGCAAGTGTAATAATAAATAAACAAACATCATTTTTCAAAACTGACTCTTTGGCGTTTTGTATACAGTTTTATTCGGCGAAGCCACTGAAAGGAACCGTCGGCATACTGTTCCATAGATCTTTCTTCCATGACCTTTTCAAAGTTAGTCATGGATTTTCGGCATTCGGGCACCATAGTTTTCCATCATAATCAAATATTTGGTCATCCATCTGGCCAAACATGCAAAGACATATTCGTGATGAAATATGATTCTATTGCAACGGGATTGCTATCGATTTTTTTCCAAAACAACCACTGATATTCTTTATCATGAGTCACAGAGAACTGATGTTATATTCAGTTTTTGCGTTGAAAGGCTCTTCCTAACGCATATATTTTTTTAAATTTATTCGACTAAGCTTCAACACGTGAATCCTCTTGCTAACTGTAACATTTTATGATAGAGCCACATCATCATAAAATGCCAATCTAGGTCGATGGTAAATTTGTTGTTGTTTGAGTTCACTACCAATAGAAATCGTAAAAAATGGTCGAAAAAAATTTTCTAGTATAAAATACATCTTTACCCACAATTTTCTACTAGCGACCAATTTGTGAAACTAAAGTAAATTCAAGAGAAATATGTCGATGGATTACCAGAGAGTGCGATATTCTAAATTTAATATGTATTTAATTGTCATTATTAAAAATGGCTACATTTGAAAACTATAATGTTTAACGTAATTTATTTTAAAAAATAAACTAACTACCATTAGTTCACCAACATTTATATGTTATATAAAGAAATAATGTAACTTCACTACTCAGACGTTACGAATTGCATAAGTAAACAAGAAGGCCGCCACCAATAAATAAACACGAAAGACAAGCGAGTCTTAGGACGAGGGGTGCTTTCCAAGTCCGATGCTGTTTATTCGGAGAACTCTTCGAAAGTAAATACGAGGAAAACGCCGTACAGATGTTTGCTCAGAATTTTCAAAAGAAACAAAGTAAAGAAAGCGATGGCGGCCTTGGATTTTGAAATAAGTTACTCTCAGCACACGAGACACGGAGCAGTTGTGTCCTCCACTAAGTAATATTAAGATTCCTTATGATAGTTTTATTTCCGATTTATTTTGGTATCCTATAGCTTAAAAACCATTATGAACTCACAAGACCAACTTTAATCACATAATTAAGTTTGGGAAATAACAACTGCCACATTCACAATGAACAAATGTGCTTCTCTTTAGTTTTAAAACTGAACAATACCATGTTTTGTCACTTTAAACAAAACGCTGTTATCAAGTCGATTCTTATTGGTTTTGTTATTATTTATTTCTTTATAACCCCAACTCATAAAGTTGGACATGTGGAAGAACCGAAGGAAACAATTGTTACAATGTACATTACAAAAAATACTGGATAAGGCAGAAACGAAACATCGATAAGCATCAGTTTAACTAGAATCAGTCTCCATTCTTCTGGCAGTCAATGGAACAAGGAAAAATATAAATAGTAATATTTTTGTTACCATCATGAGTCGGGGAGTCGGGAAGTCCCTTGTCGAAAACAGAACTCATCGCCATACATTTTCATACCAATCCTCCCGTACCAACTAAAGTGTATACGTGGTCATTTGTTATTGCTTGTTATACAAAATATTATAAGAGAAATTTAAAAATAAAATAAAGCTAAGACAACAGGAGGCTGACAGAAGGGGCGAGAAGATCCCCACAAAACAGATACCAAAAATAGTCGCCGAGCAAGAGAGAGGAAATTTTCATGGAAAATAAATTATGAAAATTAAACTGTTTAATAAATTATTATAAAAATCAATGTGTTTTCATTGAGATGATTGACGGACCAATAAAAATAGCCACCAAAATCGATCGAGAATTGCAACCCGTCGAGTCTTACAAATCCATACGTACAGGTTAAAGGATGGAAATGCATGTAATTTTTTTCAGGCATATTTATATGATAATACTGATGTTAAATAGATGATGTTACCATTTTCTCCTCATTCCAAAAAAATGTCAGAAACGATACTTCTAAAATTATCCTAGTTACAATTACTTCCATCGTCAAACTTTGACGCTGGCGTGCTAGTCGATAATAAAGCTCATACTGCGAAGTGTATGCATTGCTAGTATTTGATTGGAACTTTAAATGAAATATTTCAATTGTTTTTGTTGATTTTTAACAATAATTCAAGAAATATAGACAATACTCACTGCGTATTTTCTGGTATGGTATCTGCAATTCTTTTTTATTTTATTGCAAAAATAAAAATGTATTCAAGTATCACAAGCCTTAATTTTTGGCAATAAATATTTTACATTTATCTTTACCCTTATTACAAAAATATACAATACATATATTTTGGCATTTGTTTTTATGGACACGGGCTAAATACCATACATAACATGTAAATAACAACAAATAATGTATGGCAAAAAATACAATTATTACTACACTTGAGATATGAGAAAGGAGAAAGTATATTTCATTTAATTTAGAATATGACTTTTAATGATATATTTCGGGTATTAATCTTCAGTTGAAGAGTATTTCACTGTTTATTTTTATATGAGGGAAGAAGCCAGCAACTTCCACAGTCTCCTTTATTTTAAACAAAGTAAAGATTTTTTAAAACATTGAAGAAAAGATAAATTATAAAATATGAACTTGCATTCACGAACATTTATCTACATAAGTTGTGCATGAATAGCACAAAACCACCACATTGGATACCCCTGTAACATAAGATCTATTTAAGGTGCAAGGAACTTTATGTAAGTAAGGAAGTAAAGATACTCAAAAGAATTGATCCATACCGTTCAAATTTTATTTTTCATGTAGTTTCATATAAATAAACTACTTGAAAATTGACGATCATTTTGCTTTCAATTCATATTTTAGGTTGCGTAACTTTTTAGACATGGAAACCAAAAATTGAACTGGAAACGCAATAGGTAACCTTTATATGCTCACTCATATGTCTGTCGGTCCATCCACCGCAGTCGTTTTTCTCAGAAACCACTTAACGTGGGAAATTTAATTGGCCTAATAATAAAACATGTTAACCCGCACATATCTCCACAGCTATAACGCAATTGTATTCTTTTGGTAATTTAAAAAAATTAAGTTCACGAAAAAAATGTTTTTCTTTGTTGGAAAGAACTTATGTTCTTTTGTATATCGTAATCGAACATAAAAATCATTTCGAACCTTTCGAACATAAAAATCTTAAAAAAACTTCTTTATAAACTTAGGAATTATATTTTCCGGGATCTACTGAAAAAATAAGGAAAAAATATGCCCTCCATATTTCGGAAATAACAACCTAAAATTATGAAACAAACATAAGTGTTCAAAAGCCCACACAAATGTTAATAAAAAACTAGAGTGATAATTCCGGATGTTGTAATTTTTTAAATATGCGAAGTGTATTTATGCCCATTAAAGCTACTGCAGTCAATATATTTACGTTTTTCTATACTTCCAGCCATTTTCTCAGATAATATGCAACATCAAAACATAAAATTTAGCACAGTGATTCTTCGTATTAACCCATATATTTTGAACTAGCTAACTTTTTAAAAATATTTATATATAAAAATTAAACATGGGTAAATAAAAATCTTGAATGAATGTATTTTCTATTTTTATATATTATATGTGGTTACATATAAAAGAGCGAAGATCTTTGCTAATAGCTCACCTGAAGATGTAATACAACGAAACCTAAGTCGTGGTAAAAAACTTAAACAAAGTAGAAATAATACTACATCATGTAGTTTCATTTAATTGTGAAAAAATATTCTATACAAGCCGTTCTATAGTTTATGCATATTTCTCTATCACGTAAACATTTGGGTAAATATATAAGCATACTGCATTTGGGTAAATATATATATAGAATATATAGCAATATATAAGGATAGTGTCTATCTCAGTAATAATTCTATTGAGAATTTCTTAAAATGGTCCAGTGAAATTTATGTCAAGACCATTGCAAAAAAAAATGTATTGAAAGCGTCTCACGAAGTATTCGGACGGGATAAAGGAAATTTTAATGTAATGTATATCAGTAATTATTGCAGTGAAAATCCCATTCTATTGATTCCCATTCAATAAAATGATCTAAAATGAAAAGCATACGAAATGGTTTTATGAAATATTCAACCTCTACATCTATTGCAGTAACTACTGCAGTGTCATTTCAATAAAATAATTCCAGAATTATAATCCCATGATCCAGCAAATAAACATATAGTTTCTTCAAAGGTTCTTACGAGAAAGAAACTTTTTTGACTGCAAGAAATTTGTTCTGTAAATTTATCTACGTATTCTACGTTCTATTGTCTCTATTTCTATCAGTCTCAAAACGCACGAAGACAAAGCATATTTACCATGAAACTCTCTCGTATTAGCATCAAAATTTTATGTTACAAAACTCAATAATCCTTGTGTTCCTTCTTAAATATTTTTACACTATTTATTGCACAGGACTCTCAAGAATACATAGGAATAAAACTATTCTTAACACACTCGTAATTAGTGCGTTTTGTCACGCACATGTTAGGTATATTTAAAGTCAATTATATGACTATAAGTTATTTAAGGCAAATATTTTCATTTGATACTATTTTTTACTGTCACCTATTCTATAGAATCTTCTAGCGTTACCCGAAACTATTCGTTAAAGTTTCAATCTCAGTTTTGAAATGTGTATATTTATAACACTTCGGCAAAAATAAAGTATTCTTAATTAAACGTATAACAACGAAAATATTAATGATGCAAGAATGGACGTTACATATAAAGCACTTGATGTGCACAAGGGAAAAATTATTACTACAATGAATTAACTTCGAAAATTTTGCACAATTTCAAAAGCAAAAATCTGCCAAAATTTATTTATATAAAGCTAAAATAATCAATAAAATTAAAAAAAATTTAAACGAAATAGTTTTGCCTCATTTAATTAAATATCTTCTGCAACTGACTTTTTTATAAATTTAATATTATATGAATAAAAATGTTTAACAGTTCAGTTAGGTAAAAAGCATCCCACGCTTTTACTCAAATATTGTATTCCATGCCAAATATCGCTTACGGTAAAGTCCTTAGAAGGTAGAGAAAAGAAACTAGTTCGATATTATTTTTTTGCTTTTTAGGGCAAGTTTTTTTATTTATAATATTTCTCGTATGTGGCACTATTTCACGCCAAACATGCCCGTAATCAGCACAATATCGATCTATACATATATATGCATAGACGTGCTAGTCACAGATTTGCAAAATCTCTGACCAAATATATTAAATAAATGTCATTTTTACAGCAAATTCCTTACATCATAATAAATTACGATGTCTAAAACTAATTTCAGCCGACGTAAAATAAAAATGCAGAATTCCCACGTTCTAGTTTTTGATACAACAAATTATCATAAACGTTGCGTTACTTTTTCATAAATCTATGTCACATTGCTTGGTAACGACGACGGATCAAGCGTGAAATTGTATTTATTAGAATATAACATTTTCAGTGTAATTGAACATTTACCATTAATCTATTTCGAAATTCAACTAAATTCAAGAACTTATAACAATAAATTTATAGGATCCATGAAAAATTAACCTCGAAGAACAACAAAAGAATACAAGAAGATATTGAAAACGTATATCATACTTATTTAGTACAAATCAAAACAAGTCATGAGTTCCCCATTACGAGTGCTCCATTTGGTTGAAGAACTGTGTCTCTGTTTCACGAGTAAGAAAATAATATTCTATTCAGCACTTTAACGGTCAGGATGGAACAAATCATTACTATGTCGACAGCTGCTCACTTGCACATTGGAAGAGAGATGAAACATAAGGACATTAAAGCCATTGTATTTAAGTCATCAATGACCGATATTATTTGCTTTAAAATCTTGAGAGGTGATATACTATAGAGAAATCAAGAGAAAAATATTTTATTATAATATATTTTAGTTTCAATATATGCGGTAATAAAAATAGAACAAACTGTTTTATTCAATTTTAAATTTGTTCTAAAATTTCTAGTATTACATTTTTATTATAACCTGCCTTATAACCATACCCGAATTATTTTTTAAATAATTTTTTTTCAAATGGTAAATTACATCTTTCTTACAATTATTTTTATTTATATCATAAGAAAGCAATAAAATATTTTTGTATATTTGTGAATGAAAAAATCATGATTTATCTTGCTGAAAACGAAATAATAAAAACTAAATAATTACCTAAAGTAAAAATTCGCCTTCACCCTGCCCCAAATAATATCAAAGATGACATACATGAGGTTCTGTTCCGTTTATGAATTGCAGTAAGCGACCAACCTTCTGCCTGCTGTTTTGAAGAAATCTCATATAACATTAATTCAGCACGTTTTCTAAATGCTATGCTAATTACAGCTGTTACAATGATGACATACAGAAAATTATGAATCTATAAAGCAAAGTTTCTGATTACGTATTACCTAATATTTTAATTAAACGTCTTATATCAACCACTGTAACTTTAAACATCTCAACAATAAACGCTACTTCGAATACCTTCACTAACATTTTAATAACCTTGAGATATTTCATAACATAAAGGAAATAAATGTATACTCACTGTGTAATTCTTGCCTCTGCCATCATCGTGACCTTATTTAGACCTTAAATACCATTAGAGGTCACGCTACCGAATACTTGAACTCGAATGCCTCATATAAATAATGGGAGTGGAGATTTATCAGACATTTAATGTCAACGTTAGGCGTTTACATACCTTTTGTTGAATGTTTCCTTAAATACAACGAAAGTGCTTAAATACCTCGACAAATTCACATTAGTAAAAATTACTCCGACATAATTTTAATTTGTAAAGAGGCATGTCGAGAGACTATTTACATTTTGTGTATTGAAAGTTTTTGTGTAGTCTTCACTTTTTAAATTTTAAATATATAATTTTAATTCAAACCTTTTTTCTCTTCTAATCCCTTGATAATTTATTGCCGCTGTATCGGACTAAGTAAAAAGGAAATAATTTTACTAAATCAAGCTGTATATAGAATGCAATATTTTTCTTTGTCAATACTTTATTCTATTTAAACCGTCATTAAATTTTTAAAATCGTGTCATAATTTTTTTCTTATTTAAAAATATTTTCGCACACGGATATAATAATCAACATATGAAAATACAATTTGGTATTCTTGAAATTACCTTTTAAACCAATAATATTCACAATATAAAAACAAAGGTTTTGTTTTTTTTAAATAAACGAAAAAAATCAATAAAGCCGTATTCGTAACAAGTGAATTAATTCGTGGCTTACTTGCAAAAAACACTTACCCATATCCTTTGTATATTTAAAGTTTTACAGTTAAATAATCAGGTGAATGCAGTAACCATAAAAAAATAATCGGTCAAAATAGATTTTGTTATTAATTATGCCAATGTATATGTGAATGCGTGGGCACACTCACACACACACACACACACACACACACACACACATATATATATATTTATATATTATGTATATAAACTATGCATCGTCTATCATCATCGACTATACACATAAAATATGCATCGTCTGTCTACCTGTTTGCCTATAACTGAATTTCACTACATGGATTTTCATGCGGTTTTCATTCTCATAGAGATTATAGAGGCTCAGATTATAGAACTACATTAAAGTTTGTGGGTCTGTAGATTTGTGGGAACTACATTAAAGTTCGTGCAGTCTTCGAGGGCGGTTAGACGAAACGCTATGGATGACAAGATGATGGCAGCGATACTAGGAAATAAGGGAAGTAATTTTATCAGAGAGGTGTTCAAATTTTATCATCAACGGTGGGAGTCGTGAACATCACAAATTCATTGCCAGCGAGCCCCGAGTTAAAACCAGTTTAAAAAAATAAAACAAAATTAATTTGGCGGACAATTGTCATCATTCAATAATATTTATAATTTGTATAATTTTTTTTCCGTCAGAACATACGTGATATACGGATCTTACCCTCTTTACTTTAATATTGGATGACTTTCAGCCAATAAATCGTAATACGCGAATACTCAAAATAAAATTTCATTACTTATCAAGAGCTGATAGAAAATAGAAAAAAAATTCCCTTACGTAAATTTATTAATGACAATCAGATTTTATTCCCAATTTTTACCATGGCATCTCTATTTTCCTAATGTGAAATATAACTTTTCAATTTGGGTTAAATCCTACATAAAAATATATACACAACATCCGACATCTTGCTCTGTAATAATTTTGTACTCGGACGACTTCCTTGATACTCGGTGAATCAAATGTTGAGAACTAGTATATACTATATATAGTATCCCTTCAGTCGTAACTAATATAATATACGTATGATGTCTATATATACGTATATAGACTGATGCGGCGGAATTTCATTAACAAAACTATGGGAGATAAATTCGCTAAAATATATTTTACTTGGGAATGAATAGGGAAAATACAAAGCTTTCTTTTCTGTCCTTTGAACTGAGAGAGCGCGTTTACATTAAAAAGTAAGGAATAAACTCATAATAACATTAATTAGGTTAGTAAAACACTACCAAATTGTATTGGTGGGTAGTGTGGGTATTTTATCCTCTAGAATCAATAACGGCCAGCCTAAAGCAGACCGACTAACTACTTTGATTTCAATTTTATAGTTCCGTACCTCAGAAGGAAAAACGGAACTTTCACAAGATTATTACAAATCTGTGTCTGTCTATCGCATATGTTTTCTCAGCCTTGACATAGAAATTTTAAATTTGGCATAGTAATAAAACATATTAACCTGCGTATATTTCACGTAATTCCGAAATATATTCATACAGAAATTTCAAATATAAAAATTTAATAGAGACAAATTAAGTACTCAAAAAATATATTTTAATTCGTGTACGGTGTGGAGTAGCCATTCGAAGAACTTTTTATAAGTGTCTCGAAATTATTTTTTCTTATAATACTAGCTACCATATTTTCAGAGATGTACTGGATAAAATTTATTTATATATCCCCCATCATTTCTGTAGCTACTCTAGCTGAAATAATGAAATGATTGGTTTTTTAGAAGCCTTTGACCGCTTCATCTCGAGTTTTCATGATTTTGCAACTGCACGATATAGTTGGGTGATCTAATATGTAATAACAAAAATTCAATTTAAAATATAATTCGTTCTTATCTATTCCCCAATATAGCAAAGCAGACTAGCGGTTTCATTTCAATATTTTTGGCAAACACTAGTTGTAAATACTTTAGAGAAAAAGACATGGATGTTTATAGAAACGGGTGGTGTCTATCGATTACAATTAAAAATATTTTCCTAAGATTAATAATATAATGAAGTCATAGTCAAAATCAAGTTGTTTGCTTTCTTTTTGCGCCCAATGAATAATGTCATGTATATTTGTTTGAATATTTGTAACGACTTTGCTTTTTAAATTACTGCAAATAATTACGTCATTCTGATTACTAACTTCTTAACTTTTGAGTTACCTGTATTCAATTCATGTACGCTTTGATCACAGAATAAATATTTCATGAACAAGAAAAAGTAGACAAAGAAAAGTCAGGACTCTTTCATAAATTTGTTAAATAAGTTTTTTAAACGGTAAAAAGTTTAAACGGTATGAAAACACAAAAATTGTCATCAAGTAATGTGGCCAAATTTTCCGAACGTGAACCAGAACTGTTGGCAGCATTAAATTTGAAGGATTGTGGCCCAAAATACTAATGTCAAAAAAAAGGAGTAACTCTGGCTGACTCACACCCATTACACCTTAAATAGCACTAATTGAGAAAAGGATAGAACATACGATTGAACACATGCTAACAGCGTTTAATTGACGGCGTGTATATCTATAGATCACTGGAAACATAGCCACCGATCTTGTCTCCCAAAAGACGGCAGTTATCGACCGCTGACTCACCGTCATACAAACGTCGTCTGTCTGCGTTGCGCGTTAATTACAATTAGAAGCGAAGAGAGTATAAGAGGTTCAAGACTGTTCATAGAAAGATTCCAAATATAGTTTTGAAAACAATGAGCGTGTTGCATTACTGAAGAAATCTTAATTTACCAGAGATTAATTTGCTTCAATTTACTAAAGAATAACTTCTGACCTTGGCAATTAGTAAAAATTAACTTAATTAATGACTTTATAAAAAAAAATAAAAATACTTTAATAATAAATACTTAGAGCCATATAAATATATGTTATGGAATTTTAATTTCTTTCTTTTTCCTCCGCATCAAATATTTTATTTTTGCATACATGACTATTAAGTTATGTTAAATTTTTATAATTTTATTATTAAAAACTAAACAAATTTATTCAATATAATCTTGAGCTTACTAAAATATCACAAGTATTTACTCTGGACGCAAACAATTTTTAAAATCTACCAAGAAATATCAACGATATTACGATAATTCATATTACATAAATATGCATATTATATAATAGCATTAAAACGTCATTGATTTAATAAGTATGCATATTACATAACAGTATTAAAATTTATTAGATGCACTCCATAAAAAAATTATGTTTAAATATTCGTAAATGTAAAACCCTTTACTATATTTATATAACCGGTGATTAGGATGTATTAACCAGCTCGTTATTGCAATGCGGATAACCGATAGTTCTGACATTTTAAGAATATCTCTATAATAACCAAAATTGTTTAAAAATATACATTACTCAAAATTACTAAAAAATCATATTTCGTCTTTAACAAAATTCACATTTTGTTTTCATTAATTTAAAATTAATTATTCAATTTTAAACTTATAGAAACTTGCTAATAAAATGTAATACATAAATCTTACGGTCTTTCTAAAATTGTAAATTCCATGCGTATTATTATTCTAATCTCTTTAAGTGACACTATCTCATCAAGTTATGTAAGTTTTTTGTTATTATCGAGCCAAGAAGTAAATTCACTCATAAGTTTGAAAAATAAAACGACTACACCACATAAAAATTAAGGCTTGTTTAAGGAAGTTTGTTGCTATCAATGTACTAACTGAACATGTCGTCAAAGTTCTATATAAATAAGCTACAATTCAATATAAGTAAATATACATCGATGACAAATTCCTTCCCTACGTGTCCTACTTACGCACAGTTATGAGCTAGATGGAACTACGCAAATTATGTGTACTAGAATTTTGTGTTTTTATCTTATCTTTTACTTTTTGTTCCATGTTATGCAACCATTGAACACATAAAAAACTAAATAAATTATGTGCTGCGTAAATTCTAGGCAACAAAAAAGAAATATGAGCGCTTTTAATTATAAGAATGTCACACATTAAGAAAGAAATTAACTATGTTTTTTTACGACAAAATATTAATTTATAGTGAGGAAAATGAGTACTAGTTTTTATATTAAAACGAATTGTGTTTGATTTGATTGAAGATATAAAAGTAACAGCTAACGAGGGATGACAATGGTCAAGAGAGTAAAAATTGCACTGACTGACTTTTACACTAATCATAAGATAGAAGCTGATTGTTCTATAGTAAGATTAATGAAGACGTGTCTTAAAGTCACAATAGAGAACTTATACAATTAAGACCGTATAATACTCCAAGGAAGAGAATTTCTCTTGATTTAGAATATAAGAGAACGGAATGAATATGAATAATTTGTAACAAAAATGCTATTCTTCGAAAGAACTTCTCAACGAAATGATAAATGTTGTACAATTTTCCTAGCCAGTATATGAAGGCAGTTATTGAGTGACGATATAAAACCTGAAAGTGAATACAGATGGCGGACAAATCACAAAAGCAACTGAAATCAGTCAAATCATGTACATCAAGAAGATTACTAAATCAAGCTATAGAAATTGTGTTGCGTAACAAATACGTTGTACTGAGTAAAACATTTGATTTGATTTAAAGCGTTAATTTCATCAGAAAATTATGAAAATTTAAAACATTTGCGAGAATTATCGGTTTTTTTATTTCTTCATATCATTAAATTGGACTGGGATTCATAATAATTTATTGTTACACTTCAATTATATTTCGCATCTCGTTTCTCACGGCGCCCATGGCGTTT
>JAYKKI010000170.1:0-26804 GCA_039881145.1 Druceiella hillmani
TATCGAAAGCAGCTAAATTTGCATATAACTACTATTTTCTTATTTCGCTGAACTATGAGAAGAACGGCGAAATGGCATTCTACAATTGCCGTATAAGTATTTCTTATTCGAAGTGAAAATTTCTTCAGGCCCATCTGCGCACTTTTTCTGAACCGTGAACGAAATGGGGACGTCAGATTTCGGGTCGATGACGTTAAATCGGATAAACTCGGCTCCTTTCTGCATCGACCAAGGGTGTCCCAAATTCAAAAATAATGAAATGTGATCAATTGAATGTGCACTGCATTGTTCGGATAAACTCGGCTCCCTTCGGCATCGGCCGAGCGAGTTCACTGTCTAACACGGAGTGCGTCCAAGAATTACTTTTAATTTTAATGTTGAAATTTTCCAACGTACACAATGTTACCAAAGTTTTCACTTCTACATTGTGGTCTTAAAAACACCACTTTTCTTAATTGTGACAAAATGTATTTGGCATAGGAACTATATAAAGCAGTAGCGATTTATATATAAATAGGCATTTATTATTTCAAGGAAATAATCAACCACTGAGTCTAGTAATTATTTGAGGATCCTAATAAAAATTTTACATTTTATAGAAAATAAATAATTTACCGTAAATATCGACTGTTATCAAATTCCATGACATTATTAAGTAGAAATTTATCTACTTGGTTCGAACCTGTAACCAATAACATATCTCTTACACGGATGAAAATAATGCTTCACTGCGTTGGCTGGAATCGATAACTACGCAAAAATGTGCATACTTATCGATAACTACGCAAAAATATGCATAGTTATCGATATCTATACAAACTGGTACCGATAACTATGCAAAAATATGTTCAAAAAATTCTCCTATTGAGAAACTAAATAAGCAGTTATGTTTTCTATATTTTAAATAATGCTTCACCTAATAATGTTTAAAATATTCAAAATATTTAATAAATACATAAATTTAAAAACCAGCTTGAAAGTTTTGGTATTTGAAGGTCAATTTGCCTAAAATTCCAGAAATTTACTCATTAAATTCGTCCCATTTACCATCAACCACATAACGTAAATAATCCGAATTATATGCCATTACGATGTTTTCTAAATTTAAACGCCATTTTAAAATCTTCGAAATTTAAGAAAAATCTTTTTTCCTAAAACATTAAAGATTTGCAATTTATGAATAGTAAAAAAAGGTCTCGCATTTATTGAAATATGAAACAAGCTGCAAAATGTGCCTACGTATATATTTATCTATAAAAATGCGTCAAAGTAAATGAAAAAAGATCCTTCTGCTACTGTGCTACACTTACTACTTTATTTAAACCCTAAAATACCATATGGGAAGGGCAAAATTTCTCATTCAACGTATGTCAATCCTTCCAGATTAACATAAACATTTTCATTATGTCTGAGTTTTCCGCTATTTGTGGACTTAAATGAAAAAAAAACTCTCAGTTCAGTGACCGCAATCTTCCGAAATGAGCCTGGAAAAGATTGAGATTGATTTTCCGGACGTAGAAAACGGATCATGGTCCGCTAGCGGTGAAGTCATAAACAGACGAGAGTAAGTTGTTTTTTTATCGTCAAGGCGACCTATGCACTCCATTTCAAGAGTTTAATCTCCGGTATCAAAAACCTTCATTCGTGAAAACGTTCAAAGTGTCAAATCTGTCATATACATTTTATACGACAAACATATAACAATTTGTTTTGTAAGTAAACAGCGAATGGTATATTGAGTGCGAAAAGAAAAGAAATAAGAAAAGTTCTTTTTTCATATCTATTTTCTTTCCTACTTTTCACGAGGGGATTCAATTTTCTACATTCACTTCAGATTTTTTACGTTGACTTAACGTAAAATTTTAGTTATAAATTCATTAGAAGAACCTGTATATTTTAATAATTGCACCATAATAGAGACTGATTAATCAAAATAATGAAAAATGATTTAATCAAGTTGCAAAAATTAATTAAAATTGCAAGTTTAACTTGTGTCCCTCCTCCCATTGCAACTCCTCCCAAACTCCATTGAACCGCCGACTATTTTGGTTCCGTATGAACTTGTTGCGGATACACAAATCGAGGTTCTCTTGGTAATCAGTTTATATTTTAAAGAGCCAGATATAAATTACAAATTATTACGATTAATATAACGAGTAACTAATGAATGACACCATGATACAATTTTATGACGATTAATTAATTAATGATATCATCAAAAATTAAAAAGTTTATTACCTGAACTTTTGCCTCTCCTTTGTAATAAATGCGACGGATTTAATAGACCAATTTCTAACATAAAGTAAAAAGATACGTAATCCCAGCAAACCCTTCTAAATATGCAGATGTTATTGATCATAAATGACCTTCAAGTTACAAAACGTGAGTAGCAGTTTTTAAATATACGTAATCATTAAATGTTTGAAAAAGCAAATATCTTAAACATTATTACGAGAAACATGGTTTTAAAAAGAGTATAAATAGTATGATAGATTATAATTTTAATAATTTTGATGCTAAACAAAGTGAATAATTTGTATTACATATTACTTCAGTATTTTCTGGCTTTAAACGACATTTTAAAGAATAATTAAAAAATTGAGAAACATTCTTTGTTATCAAAGACATTAAATATCAGTGGTTAGTTAGTATCAAAAACATCTATCGTTTATTTAGATAGAAAACGTGCAGTAGAATTGATAGCATCCAATCTTTTCCTTTTCCATGAACGTGATTCATCACTTTTATTCCACAATTTGTCTCTCTAAATCTTGGCTGCGATTCAAATATAAATCCTTGAATGTGTGCCAAATGTTAAGAAAAGCACTTATATTGCAATTGTAACTTCCTTATGTAACAATGGCTACGTAACAGATATGCAAAGGCTGAAATTCGTTAATTCTTATGTGATACTTAGAACTAATCGATTTGATAGCAATGTACATTTTTCAAAACGATTACATTTACATGATAAATTAATCTTATAATTAAAAAGAACACTTTATATTCCGCTGACTGAATTGTTTATAAAAATATAATTTTTTAAATTAAGAAGCGCAGTTAAGTCTGTTGTTTTTCCTTCTTATATTGAAAAACAATTCTTATTAATTTGTTTATGTAAATATCTATATAGTATTGAAAAAATCGAAAAAGTTTGTGAACAAATTAACATCGCAGAAATAGAGAAGATGGTGGAAAACAATAACGAAAAACTATTATTTTGATACAGTATGAAATAAGAAGTGAAATACTAAGTGAAAATCAAATTCATCAAAAATAAATATTGAAATATCTCATTTATATAACAAGAGCCACACAAATTAAAACTAGCCATAGCCTCACATACATTGAAGTACACCTACCTGTATGAGATTCTATAAAAGATATTAGCAGTCTAGCAGAGTATCAGAATGAACTTTTCTCATTTACTTTGACGTATTTTTATAAATACATGCCTACGCATATTTTGCAGCATGTTTTATACTTAAATGGAAGAGAATCATTATACAGCAAGTGGTGGATTCAAAAGTGGCAGATTTCAAAGTTTGAACAAACATAGTTTCTGAACGCAACACATAAGAGGGGCGCGGGGGGCGTCGTTACAAGCGCAAGCGGTGCGGGTGTTTTATTAGCCATTGAACAGTGGAGTGGAGGGCACCGCGCTTTTGCCGTCGAGGCGTACATTTCGAGTGAATTTTTGCTGTCTGTAGCACGCCGTCGATTTAATAATCGTTACAGTATTCGTCGATTACGTGATGGACCATCGATCAACCTCATTCAGTCATGGGTAGCAAGATTCAGAGCTACAGGATCAACATTAAATAGGCCCAGGCCAGGACCTACATCATTTGTAGCCACGGATGAAAATTTCGAGCGTGTTATGGTTTCTGTCGTTAAAAATCCCCGTTTATGTTGTATGTTGTTGAGATTTCGTACTGCTACCCGAATGGGCAACATATTCTTTAGTGACGAAGCTCTCTTTCACATTGGAGGATATGGGAGGTGATGTTGATCGCCTGCTCGTGGTGCCCCCTGCGTAATCAAAACGATCAACCATAGATCGCCTTAAAGCGCGCTGACCAGAATGTCTACGAACCTTTCCCAAAAAAGCCCTTTTCAGGGCTCGAACACTAGCCTTCGCATCATCTTTTGGAATGCAGGAGGCCTCAACAACGTAAAATTTCTACAATTCAAACGAAGCATTTCCCATGCAAACGCGGATATCTATTTTATAATTGAAGCGGGAGCAGCCACTGAAACTCCTGATTTTTACCAGACAAGCGGATATGCGGTCTCTGTCCTCAAGAGATCACGGCAAATAGCAACCGGAATTTTTATAGGGGTTAGAGATGGTCTCACAGCAAATTTCAAGATAATACATGAGATGGACGATAATGATAAACTTGAAGCTGTTCAGATTGAAGTATGGAAGAACAAACAGCATTTTAACATCATCAGCATCTATAATCCCCCAGGAAACTTACCATCCTATACAGAAAAGTAGTAAAGTGCTCCCAGAAATACCCGAGAAAGCCATCGACCTTCTAAATCAAATTATCTTAGATTGCGCTTACAAATGCGTTCCTAGAGGACAAGTAAAGATGTTTAAACCCTACTCGAGTGCAACACTTACCTTTCTGAAGAAGAAACGTAATCGATCACGTAAAATAGCAGAAAGATCAGAGACCCAGGAAGACCTGATATGCCTCAGAAAACACCAGGCCGAATTACATAGAGAAGTAAAAACCTCCAAACATTTAGCCTTCAAGTCTTTCATCACTGATCTGGACTATCGGAGAGATGGCTTAAAAGCACATCGTTTTATCTCCCGGCTAAATAACCATGCCTCTAAAAAAATGCAAAACCCTATTCTGTACTCAAACAGACCAGTCACTGACCCTTACGATGCTGCAAATGCACTGTGCAAACATTATGCCAAGATCAGCAGAACGAGACGGAATAGGGTTATTGAAAAGACCCTATGTAAAGGCCAAAATGGTGTACTCGATGACGCCCAAGCCGGATTTCGAAGACACCGCAGTACCATGGACCATGTAGTAAACTTCATGCAACACGTCAAAGACGGTTACCAAAGAAAGATGTCCACTCTGGCGGTTTTGGTGGATCTCAAGGCCGCCTATGACACCGTATGGAGGCCAATGCTCATACACAAATTAGCAACAAACGGCATATCTGGAAACCTTTTCAAGTGGATCAAGTCATCGCTGTCGCAAAGACTTTGTCGAGTTAAATACAGTAACCGGAAGTCGAAGTTTCGCATTCAAAAGCAAGGCCTTGCACAGGGAGCTGTGCTCAGTTGCACATTATTTAATATTATGATCAACGATGTACTTGACGCCGTCAGAGAAGCGCCCGGTATTAAAGCTCTACTATATGCGGACGACTTGCTCATGTGGGTGACGAGCAGTAGCATTATAGCTCTCGAAACAGCGTTAAATGACGCACTCAAAAGATTGAAATTGTGGACCAGTCAAAATTCGATGACAGTAAGCTCCACGAAAACCACCTTCCAATTGTTCACGCTCTCCACCAAAATACCCAGCATCTCAGTGTCCTACAAAAACACAGCGTTGGAGGAAAGCAAACTCTCTAAGTACCTCGGTGTTATACTTGATAAACGTTTAACATGGCGCCCTCACATCAATGTGCGGAAAGAGCAGCCAAAAGAATCGGGATATTAAAAAGATTAACAGGCACAACCTGGGGTGCAAGCCAGGATGTGTTGATTATCACCTACAAGACATATATCAGACCCGGCCTTGATTACGGGAGCGAACACAAGTAACCGTACCACCCTCAGTAAATTGGATACCGTGCAGAACACAGCGCTTAGGATAATAACGGGAGCGCCTAAATCCACACCCATTGCTGCTATGTAGGCACAAACTAAATGTAGATCAATGGAAAGCCATAGAGAGAAATTAGCCCTCCGTTTTTGGCAGAGACACAGAAGTGTTTACTATGGATACTAATGGACGAACTACAGACAGGCCACTGCCCGACTGAAAACCCAAATATCCCCATTGGCCTCCTAGAAGAAGCTGGCTACAAAGTATGGAATTGCCCTGGAGGAGCCAGCACCACTTACAAATTACTGCGAGTTTTTCTACAATCTAACGAAGGCTAATTACAGCCTAAAAACCACAATCAGACGAAATCAGCATCCTTGGACTTCGAGCTGAAACAGGCTGCCCTGCAAACAATCAGCGAAGAATGCCCACAACCTGATTGGTTACATGTATACACAGACGGGTCATCGATCCCTGAAACAGGGGCAACCGGAGCTGCCTACTACAGTTCTAATTTGAAGGATTCTTAGCAGTGGGAGCCCCTCAGAGCAACTACGATGGAGAAATAGCAGCTGTACAAGCGGCAGCAGCTGAACTAAACAAAATAGCCCCAACACCTAAAGCAGTCTTCTTCGTCGACTCACAAGCGGCTATCCAAAACCTGTCCCGCAATACGGAAACAGACTGCAGGAGAACGATGGAGACCAGAAAAGCCCTAGAACTTCTGGCAAATAAGGGATGGCACCTCCTATTGCAATGGATCCCTAGCCATGTCGACATCTTTGGAAACGAGAGGGCAGACATCTTGGCCAAGAGGGGCGCGTCCATGGCTCAACCTGCCTGTATGCCCTCGCTACAGAGCATGAGGGCCATCATCAACAGGGCTATTGACCGGACAGGCAGGCAACACCTCACACAGCTTTCCGTAGGGAAAAAATGGGAAAGTCTGGTCACCATCGGACCCATTGACCACAAACTACCACGAGCTGTGAGCGTAGCCAAGTTCAGAATGCGGACTGGCCATGACTACCTCGCAGCACACCTACACCGCATTGGTGTTCTCCCAACCTCTGAATGTCCCCTGTGCGGACACGATTTAGTGAATGCGGATCACCTGCCGGATTGCAGTGGAATCAACCGCCAGGGGGACGATGATGACCCATTCAAAGATGTTCATCTATACGGGTCGGCGCGCCACCAAATGGCTCAACAGCCAAGGGTGGGCGTTGGCTAGTAGTAATAGTAGTACATTGGAGGATATGTGAATAAGCAGAACTTTTGTTAATGGGAGGTCCACAACCCAAGACAAATGCATCAAGAGCCTTTACATAAGCCTAAAGTAACAGTCTGGTGTGCCATGTCTGCATCTGCAATCATAGGGCTTTATTTCTTTGAAAATCAACGTGGCCAAACTGTAACTGTGAATTCGGAGAGATATGCCCAGATGTTAAATGACTTTTTCAGAATAGAACTACAGAATAGTCCATCCTTCAACCAAAACACATGGTTCCAGCAGGACGGGACCACGGCTCACAGTGCTAATGTGTCCATGAATGCAGTACGGCAGTTATTTCCAGAAAAAAAACATATCCCGAAACGGTACCGTACCGTGGCTACCTAGGTCACCCGATTTAAGCTCATGTGACTTTTTCTTATGGGGATACTTAAAATCCGTTGTTTACAAAACAAATCCGAGCACTGTGACACAACTTAAAGAAAATATTCGAGCCGAAGTCAGTAGGATACCCCAGTCGCTCTGCGAACGCGTTTTTGAAAACATGCGTGCTAGACTCGAAGAGTGTGTCAGAATCGATGGCCGCCATTTGGAAAGCGTGGTTTTTAAAAAATGAAATCCGCATTTGTTTTTATAAAGTTAAAATAAACCTACTTTGTATTAGAGGTGTAGTTTTTTTTTACAATTTTTCAAAAATCGAAATCTGCCGCTGGACGACCTATAAATACTTTCTCTTATCTTCACAGAATCATTGTTATTCACTTATTATATTTGAGTCGAATAGATTTTGTTTTCTGATTAGTGGACTTCTAATTAATTCATCTTATATTCTGCAGGCAGAAAGCAATATTTATCATAGAATTGAATGTAAATAATAAGTAAATATTCTGTGTTTAAAAATGATAGTCTGTATTGGGCTTTCCACTAAAAGTAACTAGTTTATACCTCGTTACTAAAATTTTGTTTTTGTAACGGCCTTGTAGATTCATGTAAAGGTTCTTTAAACGTTAAAAAGTATAATTTAAATAAATCGGTAGCAAAACAGCCGTGTTTATTTAAAAAAATCCTATCAATGAACTTTGTTAATATCTTTGCACTACTTTCTAGTATATGTCAAACTATTTTCTCATAGTTACTTGACAAAACTCATATTCAGATGCACGATTAAGCTTTCAACTAATTTATTGTTGAATCCAACTAAAGACAACTATAAATTTAGGTTTTTAGTTAAACTGGACTGTGGAAAAAACCACATTCAATAAGCTTACAAGTGTCCTTATTTCCTAATCCTTGTACACGTTTAGTCCTCACAAACGATTTATTTTTAACACCAATCATAAGTACCCTAGACGCTTAATAAACCAGTATTAATTAATAATTAATGAACTCAGGTCTGATACATAGCTTCTCAATTACCGACCGTGTACATAAAAAACAATAAACACGACCCGTGAAGACAGACGTTGTGGTATCAATATTGATACACATTGTAGTAAAACCGTTTGATATAAAATACCAACTTAAATATAAAAATGAACTCTCTACTTACTCTTCAATAAAAAAAACAAATCATTATTAAAAGTGCTCATTTATCTTCATATAAATATAAACTTTATAATGTGGAATAGGTCACAGTAATATTTACTTTCCCAGCAAAGTGCTGTGCTTTATAATATTTCAATAAAACTTTCGTTTTTTTCAAAATATTTTCCATGGTTTCTTCCTTATTGGAGATGCAATAAAGCGAATTATTTTCAAGCACTGAAATTTTATTCCTCCATTTATTTTTCAATAATATAATAAAACTGTCGTTTAATTTAAAATCTATTCCACGATTTCTTTCCTATTGGAGATGCAATAAAGCGAATTATTTTCTGAGCAATGGAATTTTATTTCTACATTTATTTTTCAATAATATAATAAACGGAAAACTCATTTCCCGAAGCCACGACGAAGCAAGGCATTATTAGTTTCGAAGATCTCGAGGCAATATGGAAAATTTATTTTTGCCGTTAAACTGAAACTTACTTAGTATCGTTTATTTAGTTTTCGATTATAGTTGCATTTACAACTTATACTAATTATTTGATAAGTTTGTGATGGCCTTAATTTATCATCTCGATTCTGTAAAATTTTAATTAAATAGATTATTTATCTATATTTTCATTGGATCATAGTTATCGACTTATTATATTTGAGTCTAATAGATTTCGTTTTCTGATTGTTCGACTTCGAATTAATTTATCTTATATTCTGCAGGCAGAAAAAAATGTTAAAGAAAGGAATTAATTTATATAATAAGTCAATATTTTATTTTTAAAAGCAACTGTCTATATATCAAGCTTTCTACTAAAGTAACTACTTTACACTTCGTCAGCCAAATTTTGCTTTCATCATAACCTTGTAAATTTATATTAAAGTTGTTAAACCTTAAAAAGTATAATTTAAATAAATCGGTGGCAAAATAGACGTATTCGTTTTAAAAAGTACAATTAATGAACTTTGTTAATAGTTTTGCACTATCATTTAACAAATTATATTTCATAGTCTTTCTAGTGTATGCCAGAATATTTTCTCATAATTACTTTGCAAAATTCATATTCAGGTGCACGATTAAACTTTCGACTAAGGTATCGTTCAAACAAAATATAAAACTAAAGATTAAATTGTTTATCTGTGAAAATGTGAGACACTCTCTCAATAATTTCGTTTGAAATATCGAAATGGTTAAATTTTCGGGACTTTTAAAACATGATCCACATATTCCGTGATTAGTTCCATAATTGATAGATCGTTTTTATATTTGATGATTGATGAATACGTTACCTAAATTACCTTCGAAAAATTATATTCACAAAACTAAGTGTTATTGTCGTCATAATTTTTTTAAGCACTTTTTACAATCTTTTTTTTCAGCCCATGTCGTCAAACGATTGCTTCGTGTTTTAATTAATAAAAAATCACTTTTGGTAATGGGCAACAACAATTAAAATAGGTTTCAATATAATACTGTGGAACAGTTTAAGAGGCTCATTTGTTTTGGGAAGTAGAAAATGATTTCAGTGCCTGTGATAATAGACACAGCCTCCGTATTCGGAGTAGTACATACAATTTTCTAAAATACTAGGTTTGTTATTACAAATATTTTTAGACTTATTCGTCTGTATCAGCATTCATAAAAAGCCAGTACGAAACAACGTTCCTTTGAAATTACCTTGATCGGCCGCTTAATTGATGTACGTATAACAGGAGTATTTTATGCAGCCTATGATGACACATTCGTATTTTTTCTAGTCTTTTTTAAAATATAATCTCAAATTACATACAATTGTATAAAGAGTTTACTATCATTCAAATATTGTTTTAAATTATCCTTAATATCCTGTTACTTACAGATTTTCACTTTCGTATTCTAATTTATACAGAGTCAGATTAAAAAAAACCTGATGAATCTATAATTAGATATTATGATTTTTTCAAGATTAACATCAATTTAAGTTTATTGTTACCGTATTATTTTTATTTTATTTATTAACAACTAAAAACAGTGCCCATTTATCAATAATTTCACTTTGCGCATTATTCTCATTATATAGCGACTATTTAAACAAGGTATATTTTCTATTAAAACAAGTATGAGCAATAAAAATTGAAGAAATAACAAATATCTGAATCTAACATCCCTACCTCGTATTGGCACCTAACGATTTTCAATCAGACTTGCGAAACTCAAAAAAACTTTTGATACAACCGACAGAGGTCCTGATAATTAACAAATGTAAAGTTTGTAATAAATGAATTGAGAAGTTGGGTCGAATAGAGCTACGGAAAACTTTTCAATTATAAAGACTATTGATAGTTTCCGATTCCCCAGGAATTTTCTTTTTGTTAATTAAAGAAAGAAAGCAGCTATAAATATCTTTGCTACATCTGTAATCTTTGTTACTTCAACATTTTTCTTTTGTTACATCTGTATCTCTGTTAATTCTTTATCTTTGTTACTACTGTATCTTTATAACCTCTGTATGTTTGCTACTACTGTAATAGTCCTTTTGTTAATTAATGAAAGAAAACCGCCATAAATATTTTTGTTACATCTGTAATCTTTGTTACTTCTGTGTTTTGTTCCTTCTGTATCTTTGTTAAATCTCTAATTTTCTTTTTGTTAATTAAAGAAACATCGCGACTATACACATCTTTGTTACTTCTGTAATCTTGGTTACTTCCGTATTTTTGTTACTTCTGTATCTTTATTACCTCTGTAGTCTTTGTTACTATATAGGCCTATCGCATGTACGTGTCGTAAAATTTTACCTTCATCGTTTGTCCATAATACGCCTAAAGAAGTATAACTTGAAAAAAGTGCATAAAGCATTCCCACGAAAGCTCACGGATGAAGTGAAATTTCTTTGACGGTTGAAGTTATTTAATAATTAAGAAAAAAGTTGTACAGATCTGACAGATATCGCTTCTTATATTTTAGGTTACAAATAAGTGCACTAAAAATTACAATTTTGAAATTAAATTAATTTATTGCCAAAAATATATTCACCCATTGGTGTCCATCAATAAATTAATATATAATTACTTTAAATTTATATATATTTATATATATATATATATATATATATATATATACATATACATATACTCATATATATACACATGTGTGTGTGTGTGTGTGTGTGTATAAATGAGTCTGAGGTCGCTAAATAAATTTTACTTCAAGAAATATTAATCCATCCAATGTGGATGACATTGGGAGGTCTATGAAGGTTTTCTAATATAGGGTGTGACGTTATCAAGATCCTTTGTTTCAATTAGGACAAACAAATCCCTTAATATTTCTCTCGTCTCTTCCGGAAGACAGTTTCAAATTTTGAAATTGCGATTTAAAAAATATTGGCTCTATTTTCCATGTATATAATGGGAATAAAATCTCCGCAATTCAAATATTCTTTATTGAAATAATCTCGATACACGGATCTTATTTATTTTGTCTGTATCAAAATTTTGTAACCGTTCTTCCTAAGACGCTACTAGGGTGTTCATCCGACATGAAAATTGTGTACACCACTTGATTTGAGAATTAATTAATCGAGTATGAACAGATACAGACAACGCGTATAAAATCGATGATTATTACGAATGGTTATTCGCGTTGACATTAATTGAAAACGTTATGTAAAATAGATGAGAGAGGAACTGTTTTAAGGAGAAATTCATTGTTATTAATGAATACGTATGAAAAAATTTCAAATGATAATATAACGAGTTTATCAAACGATAAATGAAGATGGAACTAAAGACTGTGTACGATTACCCGAAGTAATCAAATTAATTTAATTAACGCAGAAAATTTTACTGTAAGAAATTATTTTTAAATTTAATAAACTGTCAAAGCTATTCGCGGTAAATTTTAATGTAAATGATTGTAATTAATATATAATAAGTTATCATCATCCATGTAATATATAGAAAATTTAAAGAAATTCGTTCTCTTTGAAAATTTGTTTTTCATATTAAGTCAGAAATAATTAAAAAAGTTTCCTTGAAAACCTTTGCCTCAGCAAGAATGTAATTGATACAGTGCGTATTTACAAAATCATATCTAATGAAATTACGCCATTCGAATAGCTGGAATAATCTAAATACACATTAAAAATACAAGTTTTATCTCTGTCTAATATATTTATAGGAATTGGGCTTGTTTTTTTAAATGTTTTTATTTTTTTAATGTTTTTTTGAAAAGTTATAACTTTTGAAAAGATTTATCTTTTAATAATTCAGTATATACATTAATTAAACATTTCAGATCTGCTGAACGTATTTGATCCATTTTCTCTTAAGCGAAATTTTAAATTTAACTTTTGAGACGGTCTACCTGACATCGAATAAAAATTTTGTTGATAATATTATATTATACATGGTGCTATTACATTAATTAAATAAATATGGAAAGCAGCTAAATTTGCTTATAATTACTATTTTCTTATTTCGCTGAACTATGAGAGAACGGCGAAATGGCATTCTACAATTGCCGTATAAGTATTTCTTATTCGAAGTGAAAATTTCTTCAGGCCAATCTACGCACTTTTTCTGAACCGTGAACGAAATAGAGACCTCAGATTTTGGTTAGATGACGTTGAATTGGATAAATTCGGTTCCCTTCTGCATCGACCAAGCGTGTCCCAGATTCAAAAATAATGAAATGTGATCAATTGGATGTGCACTGCATTGTTCGGATAAACTTGGCTCCCTTCGGCATTGGCCGAGCGAGTTCACTGTCTAACACGGAGTGTGTCCACGAATTACTTTTAATTTTCATATTAAAAATTTCCAACGTACACAATGTTTACAAAGTTTTCACTTCTATATAGTGGTCATAAAGACACCACTTTTTTAATTGTGACAAAGGGGCATAGGAAATATATAAAGGAGTAGCGATTTTTATATAAATAGGCGTTTATTATTTCAAGGAAATAATAAACCACCGAGTGTAGTAATTATTTGAGGATCTTAATAAAAATTTAACATTTTACTGAAAATCAATAATTTACCGTAAATGTCGACTGTTATCAAATTCCATGAAATTATTAAGTAGAAATTTAAATACTTGGTTCGAACTTGTAACCAATAATATATCTCTTACACGGATCAAAATAAACTCCACTGCGTTGGCTGGAACCGATAACTACGCAAAAATGTGCATACTTATCGATAACTATGCAAAAATATGCATAGTTATCGATAACTATGCAAATTGGTGCCGATAACAATGGAAAAATATGTTCTGAAAATATTATAACTATAAGACATTTGTTGAAGAGTCTTGGTCATTAAGAATATGGAGAATGCTCCTATTGAGAATCTAAATAAGCAGTTATGTTTTCTATATTTTAAATAATGCTTCACTCAATAATGTTCAAAACATTTTGCCTTTCAAAATATTTAATAAATACGTAAATTTAAAAACCAGCTGGAAAGTTTTGGTATTTGAATTATTAAATTCGTCCCATTTACCATCAACCGCATAACGTAAATAATCCGAATTATATGTCATTTCAATGTTTTCTAAATTTAAGAAAAATCTTTTTTCCTTAAACATTGAAGATTTGCAATTAATGAATAATAAAAAAATATCTAGCATTTATTGAAATATAAAACAAGCTGCAAAATATGCCTATGTGTATATTTATCCATAAAAATGCTACGTCAAACGACAAAGTAAATGAAAAAGTTTCTTCTGCTACTATGCTACACTTACTACTTTAGTTAAACCCTAAAATACCATATAGGAAGGGCAAAATTTCTCATCCAACGTATGTCAATCCTTCCAGATTAACATAAACATTTTCTTTATGACTGAATTTTCCACTATTTGTGGACATAAATGAAAAAAAAAACTCTCAGCTCAGTGACCGCAATCTTCCGAAACGAGCCTGGAAAAGATTGAGATTGATTTTCCGGACGTAGAAAACGGATCATGGTCCGCTAGCGGAAACTCATAAACAGACGAGAGTAAGTTGTTTTTTTATCGTTAAGGCGAACTTTGCACTCTTAATACGACAAACATATAACAATTTGTTTTGTAAGAAAACAGCGAATGGTATATTGAGTGCGAAAAGGAAAGAAGGAAAGTTCTTTTCTCATATCTATTTTCTTTCCTACTTTAAAAGAGGGGATTCAATTTTCTACAATCACTTTCGATTTTTACATTGACTTATCCTAAAATTTACAAATTCATCAGAAGCACCTGTATATTTTAATAATTGCACCATAATAGAGACGTATCTTTCAAAAGGATTTAATTAAGTTGCAAAATATTACTTTCAAATTGCAAGTTTAACTCCAACTCCTCCCATTGCAACTCGTCGCAAACTCCGTTGAACCATTAACTATTTTGATTCCGTATGAACTTGTTGTGGATACAGAAATCGAGGTCCTCTTGGTAATCGGTTTACATTTTAAAGAGCCAGATATAAATTACAAATTATGACGATTAACTAATTAATGACACCGTGATACAATTTTATGACGATTAATTAATGAATGACATCACTAAAAATTAAAAGGTTTATTACCTTAACCTTTGCCTCTCCTTTGTAATAAATGTGATGGATTTAATAGGCCAATTTCTGGCTTTTGGGATAAGGTAAAAAGAAATGTAATCCCAGCAAAACTCTTCTAAAAAGACAGTTGTTATTGACCTTCAAGTTACAAAACTTGAGAAGCAGTTTTTAAATAAATGTATTAATTAAATGTTTGAAAAAGGCAAATATTTTAAACATTATTACGTGAAACATGTTTTTAAAAAAGTATAAATAATAATATACTGACAGATTATAATTTTAATAATTTTGATGCATAAGGCGAATAATTTGAATTACATATTTCTTTAGTATTTTCTGGCTTTAAACGACATTTTAAAGACTAATTTATAAATTGAGAAACATCCTTTGTTACAAAAGATATTAAATATCTGTGGTTAGTTAGTATCAAAAACATCTATCGTTTATTTAAATATAAAACGTGCAGTAAAATTTATTGCGTTCAATCTTTCCCTGTTCCAAGAACGTGATTCATCACTTTTATTCCACAATTTGTGTGTTTAAATCTTGGCCGCGATTCAAATATAAATCCTTGAATTTGTGCCAAATGTTATGAAAAGCATTTACATTGCAATTGTAACTTCCTTATGTAACAATGGCTACGTAACAGATATGCAAAGGCTTAAATTCCTAAATCTTATGTGATACTTAGAACTAATCGATTTAATAGCGATGAACATTTTTAAAAACGATTACATTTTCATGTTAAATTAATCTTGTAATTAATAGAAACAATTTATATTCCGGTCAGCGAATTGTTTATAAAAATCAAATTTTTAAAATTAAGAAGCGCAATGAATGCGTTTGTTTTTCCTTATTATATTGAAATATTTTCTTATTAATTTTTTTATTTGTTTTTGTAAATATCTAAAAGAAATTGAAAAAATCGAAACGGTTTTTGAACATCGAAAGTAAATCTTGAAATATCTCATTTATATAGTAAGAGCCACATAAATTAAAGCTAGCCATAGCCTTACATACATTGAAGTACACCTACATGTATGAGACTCCATAAAATATATGAGCAGTCTAGCAGAGTAGAGAACGAACTTTTGTCATTTACTTTGACGCATTTTTATAAATACATACATACGCACATTTTGCAACATGTTTTATATTTAAATGAAAGGGAATCATTATATATACTTTCTCTTATCTTCGCAGAATCATTGTTATTGATTGATTATATTTGACGCTTATAGACTTCGTGTTCTGATTGGTCGACTTCTAATTAATTCATCTTAATTCTGCAGGCAGAAAGCAATATTTATCATAGAATTGAATGTAAATAACAAGTCAATATTCTATTTTTAGAAGTGATAGTCTGTATTTTAGGCTTTCCACTAAAAGTAACTAGTTCATACGTCGTTACTGAAATTTTGTTTTTGTAACGGCCTTGTACATTCATGTAAAGGTTCATTAAACGTTAAAAAGTATAATTTAAATATATCGGTAGCAAAACAGCCGTGTTTATTTTAAAAAATCCTATCAATGAACTTTGTTAATATCTTTGCACTACTTTCAAATATTTTCTCATAATTACTTGACAAAACTCATATTCAGGTGCACGATTAAGCTTTCGACTAATTTATTGTTGAATTCAATTAAAGACTACTATAAATTTAGGTTTTTGGTAAAATAGGACTGTGGGAAAAACCACATTCAATAAGCTTACAAGTGTCCTTATTTCCTAATCCTTGTACACGTTTAGTCCTCACAAACGATTTATTTTTAATACCAATCTTAATTACCCTAGACGTATAATAAACCAGTATTAATTAATAATTAATGAACTCAGGTCTGATACATAGCTTCTCAATTACCGACCGCGTACATAAAAAACAATAAACATGACCCGTGAAGACAGACGTTGTGGTATCAATATTGATACACATTGTAGTAAAACCGTTTGATATAAAATACCAACTTAAATATAAAAATTAACTCTCTACTTACTCTCGTATAAAAAAAACAAATCATTTTTAAAAGTGCTCATTTACCTTCATATAAATATAAACTTTATAATGTGGAATAGGTCACAGTAATATTTACTTTCCCAGCAAAGTGCTGTGCTTTATAATATTTCAATCAAACTTCGCTTTATTTAAGATATTTTCTCTGGTTTCTTCCTTATTGGAGATGCAATAAAGCGAATTATTTTCAAGCACTGAAATTTTATTCCTACATTTATTTTTCAATAATATAATAAAACTGTCGTTTTGTTTAAAATTTTCAATAATATAATAAGACTGTGGTTTTATTTAAAATCTTTTCCATGATTTCTTTCCTATTGGAGATTCAATTACGCGAATTATTTTCTGAGCACTGGAATTTTATTCCTACATTTATTTTTCAATAATATAATAAATGGAAAACTCATTTCCCGAAACCACGACGAAGCAAGGCATTATTAGTTTCGAAGCTCTCGAGGCAATATGGAAAATTTATTTTTGCCATTGAACTGAAACTTACTTAGTATTGTTTCTTTAGTTTTAGATTATAGTTGCATTTACAACTTATACTAATTATTTGATAAGGTTGTGATGACCTTAGTTTATCATCTCGCCGCTGTAAAATTTTAATTAAATAGATTATTTATCTATATTTTCATCGGATCATCGTTATCCACTTATTATATTTGAGTCTAATAGATTTCGTTTTCTGATTGATCGACTTCGAATTAATTTATCTTATATTCTGCAGGCAGAAAACAATGTTAAAGAAAGAAATTAATTTATATAATAAGTCAATATTTTATTTTTAAAAGCAACAGTCTATATTTCAAGCTTTCTATTAACCTTCCTATACTCGCGCGTTGGTCTATGAGACCGACAAAACACATTTTCGTAAATATTTTATGCGGGTAAATCCTGTGAAGTCGAGTTCCTTGATAGCTGCCGGATTTGTGGCTAACTTCATTTTAGTGTACGCCGTGCGTTCGGGCGAAACGCACGTGTTGTAGTATTCGGCGGCACTCGGTCCATGAGACCGACGCGAGCATAGGTGCAACTTTTTGTGTAAGTGTTATATAATATATTTAATGTATTTATATATTTTTTACAGACTTTGAATACTTTATGAAGTACATATAGTGAAATGTATGTATGTATGTTGTTTTATATTATATTTTGACCAATTTATCATTCTTTTTTAAGTTATCTTTCATATCAAAATGGACGATGATCAAATCAGATTGTTGCTGGACGAATCTAGTTCTGGTTCTAGTTATGAAGACGAAAATGACAGTAAGGTGGAAGACCACGTGGAGGTACAAGGAGAGACGTACGACACGAGCAAGACGGCGACAATGACGAGATATCTGAGGAAGAACATAGTGAAAATTCCTGTGATTTTTACTTGGGAAAAGATGGACAGACAAGGTGGAATAAATCTCCTGCTTCAAACCCAACTAGGCGACGCTGCTGTAAACATAGTCACTCAACTTCCAGGTGTTAGAGAGAAGCTAGAAATTTGAAGGAACCAGGTGAGCTGTGGCGGCTTTTTTTTCGGAGGGCATTATCAACCTGACAGTAAAGTACACCAACGAACAAATTAATCGATTGAAACATGATTTTACAAGAGAACGAGACTGCGCCAATACAGACAAAATTGAAATTGAAGCTTTTTTAGGCGTTTTACTGTTTGCTGGAGTCAGAAGAAACGGTCGTCTAAATGCCAAGGATTTTTTCAAAACTGACGGGTCATCCCCAGAGATATTTCGATTGACTATGGGTTTTACCAACTTCTCTCTATTGATGCGTTGTCTCAAATTTCACAATAAAGATACGTGAGAAGAGAGAATTAAACTGGATAAACTGGCACCTATTAGAGAGTTGTTCGATGAAGTTGTGGGAGCGTTCAAAAAATATTACAGTGCGTCTCAGTATGTTACGATTGACGAAAAACTAGAAGCTTTTAGAGGACGTTGCAACTTTTGCCAGTACATTCCCTCAAACCCAACAAATATGGAGTAAAAATTTATGCATTGACAGATGCCAAAATGTTTTATACCCATACCATGGAAGTTTACGTTAGGAAACAACCAGACGGTCCATATCAAGTTAGTATTACTCATTATATATACTTTCTCTTATCTTCGCAGAATCATTGTTATTGATTTATTATATTTGAGGCTAATAGACTTCGTGTTCTGATTGGTCGACTTCTAATTAATTCATCTTAATTCTGCAGGCAGAAAGCAATATTTATAATAGAATTGAATGTAAATAATAAGTCAATATTCTATTTTTAGAAGTGATAGTCTGTATTGGGCTTTCCACTAAAAGTAACTAGTTTATACGTCGTTACTGAAATTTTGTTTATGTAACGGCCTTGTACATTCATATAAAGGTTCTTTAAACGTTAAAAAGTATAATTTAAATAAATCGGTAACAAAACAGAAATATTTATTTTAAAAAATCCTATCAATGAACTTTGTTAATATCTTTGCACTACTTTCTAGTAAATGTCAAAATATTTTCTCATAGTTACTTGACAAAACTCATATTCAGGTGCACGATTAAGCTTTTGACTAATTTATGGTTGAATCCAATTAAAGACTACTATAAATTTAGGTTTTTGGTAAAACTAGACTGTGGAAAAAACCACATTCAATAAGCTTACAAGTGTCCTTATTTCCTAATCCTTGTTCATGTTTAGTCCTCACAAACGATTTATTTTTAATACCAATCATAAGTACCCTAGACGTATAATAAACCAGTATTAATTAATAATTCATGAACTCAGGTCTGATACATAGCTTCTCAATTACCGACAGCGTACATAAAAAACAATAAACATGACCCGTGAAGACAGACGTTGTGGTATCAATATTGATACACATTGTAGTAAAACCGTTTGATATAAAATACCAACTTAAATATAAAAATGAACTCTCTACTTACTCTTGTATAAAAAAAAACAAATCATTATTAAAAGTGCTCATTTATCTTCATATTTATAAACTTTATAATGTGGAATAGGTCACAATAATATTTACTTTCCCAGCAAAGTGCTGTGCTTTATAATATTTCAATAAAACTGTCGTTTTATTTAAAATATTTTCTCTGGTTTCTTCCCTATTAGAGATGCAATAAAGCGAATTATTTTCTGAGCACTTTAATTTTATTCCTACATTTATTTTTCAATAATATAATAAACGGAAAACTCATTTCCCGAAGCTATGACGAAGCAAGGCATTATTAGTTTCGAAGCTCTCGAGGCAATATGGAAAATTTATTTTTGCCGTTGAACTGAAACTTACTTAGTATTGTTTATTTAATTTTCGATTATATATTGCAGAGACAACTTAAACTAATTACTTGATAAGTTTGTGATGGCCTTAATTTATCATCTCGCCACTGTAAAATTTTAATTTAATAGATTATTTATCTATATTTTCATTCGATCAAAGTTATCGACTTATTATATTTGAGTCTAATAGATTTCGTTTTCTGATTGACCGATTTCGAATTAATTTATCTTATATTCTGCAGCCAGAAAACAATGTTAAAGAAAGGAATTAATTTAGATGATAAGTCAATATTTTATTTTTAAAAGCAACTGTCTATATATCAAGCTTTCTACTAAAGTAACTACTTTACACTTCGTCAGCCAAATTTTGTTTTCATCATACCCTTGTAAATTTATATTAAGGTTGTTAAACCTTAAAAAGTATAATTTAAATAAATCGATTGCAAAATAGAGGTATTCGTTTTAAAAAGTACTATTAATGAACTTTGTTAATATTTTTGCACTACCATTTAAAAAACAAATTATATTTCGTAGTCTTTCTAGTGTATGCCAAAACATTTTCTCATAATTACTTTACAATATCCATATTCAGGTGCACGATTAAGCTTTCGACTAAGGCGTCATTTAAACATAATATAAAACTAAAGATTAAATTGTTTATCTGTGAAAATGTGGGAAACTATCTCAATAATTTCGTTTGAAATAATAAAATGTTTAAATTTTCGGGACTTTTAAAACATGACCCACATATTCCATGATCAGTTCCATAATTGATACATTGTTTTTATATTTGATGATTGTTGAATACGTTACCTAAATTACCTTCGAAAAATTGTATTCGCAAAACTAAGTGTTATTGACGTCATAATTTTTTACGCACTTGTTACAACCTTTTTTTTCAGCCCACATCGTCCAACGATTACTTTGCGTCTTAATTAAAAAATCAATTTTCATCAGGTACAATTAAAATATGTTACAATAAAATACTGTGAGACAACAGTTTGAGAGACTCATTTGTTTTGGGAATTAGAAGATGATTTCAGTGCCTGTGATAGTAGGCAACGAGACAGCCTCCGTATCCGGAGTAGTAAGTACGATTTTCTAAAATACCAGGTTTGTTATTACAAATATTTGCCGACGTATTCGTCTTTATCAGTATTCATGAAAAGCCAGTACGAAACAATGTTTCTATGATATTCCCTTGATTGGCAGCTTCATTGATGTACGTATAATAGAAGTATTTTATGCAGCTTGCGATGACTTGTTCATATTTTTTCTAATCCTTTTTATAATATAATCTCAAATTACATAAAATTGTATACAGAATTTACTATAATTCAAATATTGTTGTAAATTGTCCTTATTATCCAGTTACTTACAGGTTTTACTTTCGTATTCTAATTTACACCGGATCAGATTAAACAAAAACATGATGAATCTATAATTAGATGTATTAGATTAACATTAATTTAAGTTTATTGTTACCGTATTATTTTTATTTTATTTATTAACAACTAAAACCAGTGCCCATTTATCAATAATTTCAATTTTCGCATTATTCTAATTATATAGCGAGTATTTAAACAAGGTATATTTTCTATTAAAACAAGTATGAGCAATAAAACTTGAAGATATAAAAAATATCTGAATCTAACATCCCTACCTTGTATTGGCCTCAAGATTTCAATCAGACTTGCGAAACGTGTTTACAAAATTACATCTAATGAAATTACGCCATTTGAATAACTGGAATAATCTAAATACACATTAAAATACAAGTTTTATCTCTTTCTCTAATATATTTATAGGAATTGCGCTTGTTTTTTCAAATGTTTTTATTTTTTTAATGTTTTTTTAAAAGTTATAGCTTTTGAGAAGATTTATTTTTTAATAATTCAGAATGTACATTAACTAAACATTTCAGATATGCTGAACGTATTTGATCCATTTTCTCTTAAGCGAAATTTTAAATTTAACTTTTGAGACGGTCCACATGACATCGAATAAAAATTTTGTTGATAATATTATATTATAGATGATGCAATTACATTAATTAAATAATTATCGAAAGCAGCTAAATTTGCATATAACTACTATTTTCTTATTTCGCTGAACTATGAGAAGAACGGCGAAATGGCATTCTACAATTGCCGTATAAGTATTTCTTATTCGAAGTGAAAATTTCTTCAGGCCCATCTGCGCACTTTTTCTGAACCGTGAACGAAATGGGGACGTCAGATTTCGGGTCGATGACGTTAAATCGGATAAACTCGGCTCCTTTCTGCATCGACCAAGGGTGTCCCAAATTCAAAAATAATGAAATGTGATCAATTGAATGTGCACTGCATTGTTCGGATAAACTCGGCTCCCTTCGGCATCGGCCGAGCGAGTTCACTGTCTAACACGGAGTGCGTCCAAGAATTACTTTTAATTTTAATGTTGAAATTTTCCAACGTACACAATGTTACCAAAGTTTTCACTTCTACATTGTGGTCTTAAAAACACCACTTTTCTTAATTGTGACAAAATGTATTTGGCATAGGAACTATATAAAGCAGTAGCGATTTATATATAAATAGGCATTTATTATTTCAAGGAAATAATCAACCACTGAGTCTAGTAATTATTTGAGGATCCTAATAAAAATTTTACATTTTATAGAAAATAAATAATTTACCGTAAATATCGACTGTTATCAAATTCCATGACATTATTAAGTAGAAATTTATCTACTTGGTTCGAACCTGTAACCAATAACATATCTCTTACACGGATGAAAATAATGCTTCACTGCGTTGGCTGGAATCGATAACTACGCAAAAATGTGCATACTTATCGATAACTACGCAAAAATATGCATAGTTATCGATATCTATACAAACTGGTACCGATAACTATGCAAAAATATGTTCAAAAAATTCTCCTATTGAGAAACTAAATAAGCAGTTATGTTTTCTATATTTTAAATAATGCTTCACCTAATAATGTTTAAAATATTCAAAATATTTAATAAATACATAAATTTAAAAACCAGCTTGAAAGTTTTGGTATTTGAAGGTCAATTTGCCTAAAATTCCAGAAATTTACTCATTAAATTCGTCCCATTTACCATCAACCACATAACGTAAATAATCCGAATTATATGCCATTACGATGTTTTCTAAATTTAAACGCCATTTTAAAATCTTCGAAATTTAAGAAAAATCTTTTTTCCTAAAACATTAAAGATTTGCAATTTATGAATAGTAAAAAAAGGTCTCGCATTTATTGAAATATGAAACAAGCTGCAAAATGTGCCTACGTATATATTTATCTATAAAAATGCGTCAAAGTAAATGAAAAAAGATCCTTCTGCTACTGTGCTACACTTACTACTTTATTTAAACCCTAAAATACCATATGGGAAGGGCAAAATTTCTCATTCAACGTATGTCAATCCTTCCAGATTAACATAAACATTTTCATTATGTCTGAGTTTTCCGCTATTTGTGGACTTAAATGAAAAAAAAACTCTCAGTTCAGTGACCGCAATCTTCCGAAATGAGCCTGGAAAAGATTGAGATTGATTTTCCGGACGTAGAAAACGGATCATGGTCCGCTAGCGGTGAAGTCATAAACAGACGAGAGTAAGTTGTTTTTTTATCGTCAAGGCGACCTATGCACTCCATTTCAAGAGTTTAATCTCCGGTATCAAAAACCTTCATTCGTGAAAACGTTCAAAGTGTCAAATCTGTCATATACATTTTATACGACAAACATATAACAATTTGTTTTGTAAGTAAACAGCGAATGGTATATTGAGTGCGAAAAGAAAAGAAATAAGAAAAGTTCTTTTTTCATATCTATTTTCTTTCCTACTTTTCACGAGGGGATTCAATTTTCTACATTCACTTCAGATTTTTTACGTTGACTTAACGTAAAATTTTAGTTATAAATTCATTAGAAGAACCTGTATATTTTAATAATTGCACCATAATAGAGACTGATTAATCAAAATAATGAAAAATGATTTAATCAAGTTGCAAAAATTAATTAAAATTGCAAGTTTAACTTGTGTCCCTCCTCCCATTGCAACTCCTCCCAAACTCCATTGAACCGCCGACTATTTTGGTTCCGTATGAACTTGTTGCGGATACACAAATCGAGGTTCTCTTGGTAATCAGTTTATATTTTAAAGAGCCAGATATAAATTACAAATTATTACGATTAATATAACGAGTAACTAATGAATGACACCATGATACAATTTTATGACGATTAATTAATTAATGATATCATCAAAAATTAAAAAGTTTATTACCTGAACTTTTGCCTCTCCTTTGTAATAAATGCGACGGATTTAATAGACCAATTTCTAACATAAAGTAAAAAGATACGTAATCCCAGCAAACCCTTCTAAATATGCAGATGTTATTGATCATAAATGACCTTCAAGTTACAAAACGTGAGTAGCAGTTTTTAAATATACGTAATCATTAAATGTTTGAAAAAGCAAATATCTTAAACATTATTACGAGAAACATGGTTTTAAAAAGAGTATAAATAGTATGATAGATTATAATTTTAATAATTTTGATGCTAAACAAAGTGAATAATTTGTATTACATATTACTTCAGTATTTTCTGGCTTTAAACGACATTTTAAAGAATAATTAAAAAATTGAGAAACATTCTTTGTTATCAAAGACATTAAATATCAGTGGTTAGTTAGTATCAAAAACATCTATCGTTTATTTAGATAGAAAACGTGCAGTAGAATTGATAGCATCCAATCTTTTCCTTTTCCATGAACGTGATTCATCACTTTTATTCCACAATTTGTCTCTCTAAATCTTGGCTGCGATTCAAATATAAATCCTTGAATGTGTGCCAAATGTTAAGAAAAGCACTTATATTGCAATTGTAACTTCCTTATGTAACAATGGCTACGTAACAGATATGCAAAGGCTGAAATTCGTTAATTCTTATGTGATACTTAGAACTAATCGATTTGATAGCAATGTACATTTTTCAAAACGATTACATTTACATGATAAATTAATCTTATAATTAAAAAGAACACTTTATATTCCGCTGACTGAATTGTTTATAAAAATATAATTTTTTAAATTAAGAAGCGCAGTTAAGTCTGTTGTTTTTCCTTCTTATATTGAAAAACAATTCTTATTAATTTGTTTATGTAAATATCTATATAGTATTGAAAAAATCGAAAAAGTTTGTGAACAAATTAACATCGCAGAAATAGAGAAGATGGTGGAAAACAATAACGAAAAACTATTATTTTGATACAGTATGAAATAAGAAGTGAAATACTAAGTGAAAATCAAATTCATCAAAAATAAATATTGAAATATCTCATTTATATAACAAGAGCCACACAAATTAAAACTAGCCATAGCCTCACATACATTGAAGTACACCTACCTGTATGAGATTCTATAAAAGATATTAGCAGTCTAGCAGAGTATCAGAATGAACTTTTCTCATTTACTTTGACGTATTTTTATAAATACATGCCTACGCATATTTTGCAGCATGTTTTATACTTAAATGGAAGAGAATCATTATACAGCAAGTGGTGGATTCAAAAGTGGCAGATTTCAAAGTTTGAACAAACATAGTTTCTGAACGCAACACATAAGAGGGGCGCGGGGGGCGTCGTTACAAGCGCAAGCGGTGCGGGTGTTTTATTAGCCATTGAACAGTGGAGTGGAGGGCACCGCGCTTTTGCCGTCGAGGCGTACATTTCGAGTGAATTTTTGCTGTCTGTAGCACGCCGTCGATTTAATAATCGTTACAGTATTCGTCGATTACGTGATGGACCATCGATCAACCTCATTCAGTCATGGGTAGCAAGATTCAGAGCTACAGGATCAACATTAAATAGGCCCAGGCCAGGACCTACATCATTTGTAGCCACGGATGAAAATTTCGAGCGTGTTATGGTTTCTGTCGTTAAAAATCCCCGTTTATGTTGTATGTTGTTGAGATTTCGTACTGCTACCCGAATGGGCAACATATTCTTTAGTGACGAAGCTCTCTTTCACATTGGAGGATATGGGAGGTGATGTTGATCGCCTGCTCGTGGTGCCCCCTGCGTAATCAAAACGATCAACCATAGATCGCCTTAAAGCGCGCTGACCAGAATGTCTACGAACCTTTCCCAAAAAAGCCCTTTTCAGGGCTCGAACACTAGCCTTCGCATCATCTTTTGGAATGCAGGAGGCCTCAACAACGTAAAATTTCTACAATTCAAACGAAGCATTTCCCATGCAAACGCGGATATCTATTTTATAATTGAAGCGGGAGCAGCCACTGAAACTCCTGATTTTTACCAGACAAGCGGATATGCGGTCTCTGTCCTCAAGAGATCACGGCAAATAGCAACCGGAATTT
>JAYKKI010000171.1:0-26397 GCA_039881145.1 Druceiella hillmani
AGTAATAATAATTTTTAAGTGGAGAAATAATAACAATTTTTAAGTAGAGAATTAATAATAATTTTTAAGTAGAGAAGTAATAAGCCTTTTTAAGTAGAGAAGTAATAAGAATTTTTAAGTAGAGAAGTAATAAGAGTTTTTAAGTAGAGAAGTAATAATAATTTTTAAGTAGAGAAGTAATAAGAGTTTTTAAGTAGAGAAGTAATAATAATTTTTAAGTAGAGAAGTAATAAGAGTTTTTAGTAGAGAAGTAATAAGGGTTTTTAAGTAGAAAAGTAATAATAATTTTTAAGTAGAGAAGTAATAAGAGTTTCAAGTAGACAAGTAATAAGAGTTTTTAAGTAGAGAAGTAATAATAATTTTTAAGTAGAGCAGTAATAAGAGTTTTTAAGTAGAGAAGTAAAAAATAAGAGTTTTTAAGTAGAGAAGTAATAATAATTTTTAAGTGGAGAAGTAATAACAATTTTTAAGTAGAGAATTAATAATAATTTTTAAGTAGAGAAATAATAAGCGTTTTTAAGTAGAGAAGTAATAAGCGTTTTTAAGTAGAGAAGTAATAAGAATTTTTAAGTAAAGAAGTAATAAGAGTTTTTCAGTAGAGAAGTAATAATAATTTTTAGTAGAGAAGTAATAAGAGTTTTTAAGTAGAGAAGTAATAATAATTTTTAAGTAGAGAAGTAATAAGAGTTTTAAGTAGAGAAGTAATAAGGGTTTTTAAGTAGAAAAGTAATAATAATTTTTAAGTAGAGATGTAATAAGAGTGTTTAAGTAGAGAAGTAATAATAATTTTTAAATAGAGAAGTAATAAGAGTTTTAAGCAGAGACGTAATAAGAGTTTTTAAGTAGAGAAATAATAATAATTTTTAAGTAGAGAAGTAATTAGAGTTTTTAAGTAGAGAAGTAATAATAATGTTTAAGTAGAGAAGTAATAAGAGTTTTAAGCAGAGAAGTAATAATAATTTTTAAGTAGAGAAGTAATAAGAGTTTTTAAGTAGAAAAGTAATAATAATTTTTAAGTAGAGAAGTAATAAGAGTTTTTAAGTAGAGAAGTAATAAGTTTTTAAGTAGAGAAGTAATAATTATTTTTAAGTAGAGAAGTAATAAGAGTTTTTAAGTAGAGAAATAATAAGAGTTTTAAGTAGAGAAGTAATAACAATTTTTAAGTAGAGAAGTAATAATAATTTTTAAGTAGAGAAGTAATAAGAGTTTATAAGTAGAGAAGTAATAAGAGTTTTTAAGTAGAGAAGTAATAATATTTTTTAAGTAAAGAAGTAATAAGAATTTTTAAGTAGAGAAGTAATAAGAATTTTTAAGTAGAGAAGTAATAGGAGTTTTTAAGTAGAGAAGTAATAAGAGTTTTTAAGTAGAGAAGTAATAATAATTTTTAAGCAGAGAAGTAATAAGAGTTTTTAAGTAGAGAAGTAATAAGAGTTTTTAAGTAGAGAAGTAATAATAATTTTTAAGTAGAGAAGTAATAAGAGTTTTTAAGTAGAGAAGTAATAATAATGATAATAATTTTTAAGTAGAGAAGTGATAAGAGTTTTTAAGTAGAGAAGTAATAATAATTTTTAAGTAGAGCAGTAATAAGAGTTTTTAAGTAGAGAAGTAATAAATAAGAGTTTTTAAGTAGACAAGTAATAAGAAGTTTTAAGTAGAGAAGTAATAAGAGTTTTTAAGAAGAGAAGTAATAAGAATTTTTAAGTAGAGAAGTAATAATAATTTTTAAGTAGAGAAGTAATAAGCGTTTTTAAGTAGAGAAGCAATAAGAATTTTTAAGTAGAGAAGTAATAAGAGTTTTTAAGTAGAGAAGTAGTAATATTTTTTAAGTAGAGAAGTAATAAGAGTTTTTAAGTAGAGAAGTAATAATAATGTTTAAGTAGAGAAGTAATAAGAGTTTTAAGCAGAAAGGTAATAATAATTTTTAAGTAGAGAAGTAATAAGAGTTTTTAAGTAGAAAAATAGTAATAATTTTTAAGTAGAGAAGTAATAAGAGTTTTTAAGTAGAGAAGTAATAAGTTTTTAAGTAGAGAAGTAATAATTATTTTTAAGTAGAGAAGTAATAAGAGTTTTTAAGTAGAGAAATAATAAGAGTTTTAAGTAGAGAAGTAATAACAATTTTTAAGTAGAGAAGTAATAATAATTTTTAAGTAGAGAAGTAATAAGAGTTTTTAAGTAGAGAAGTAATAAGAGTTTTTAAGTAGAGAAGTAATAATCATTTTTAAGTAGAGAAGTAATAAGAATTTTTAAGTAGAGAAGTAATAAGAGTTTTTAAGTAGAGAAATAATAAGAGTTTTAAGTAGAGAAGTAATAACAATTTTTAAGTAGAGAAGTAATAATAATTTTTAAGAAGAGAAGTAATAAGAGTTTTTAAGTAGAGAAGTAATAAGAGTTTTTAAGTAGAGAAGTAATAATATTTTTTAAGTAAAGAAGTAATGAGAATTTTTAAGTAGAGAAGTAATAAGAATTAATAAGTAGAGAAGTAATAAGAGTTTTTAAGTAGAGAAATAATAAATATTTTTAAGTAGAGAAGTAATAATAATTTTTAAGTAGAGAAGTAATAAGCGTTTTTAAGTAGAGAAGCAATAAGAATTTTTAAGTAGAGAAGTAATAAAAGTTTTTAAGTAGAGAAGTAATAATAATTTTTAAGTAGAGAAGTAATAAGAGTTTTTAAGTAGAGAAGTAATAATAATTTTTAAGTAGAGAATTAATAAGAGTTTTTAAGTAGAGAAGTAATAATAATTTTTAAGTAGAGAAGTAATAAGAGTTTTTAAGTAGAGAAGTAATAAGAATTTTTAAGTAGAGAAGTAATAAGAATTTTTAAGTAGAGAAGTAATAAGAGTTTTTAAGTAGAGAAGTAATAAGAGTTTTTAAGTAGAGAAGTAGTAATATTTTTTAAGTAGAGAAGTAATAAGTGTTTTTTAGTAGAGAAGTAATAATAATTTTTAAGTAAAGCAGTAATAAGAGTTTTTAAGTAGAGAAGTAAAAAATAAGAGTTTTTAAGTAGAGAAGTAATAATAATTTTTAAGTGGAGAAATAATAACAATTTTTAAGTAGAGAATTAATAATAATTTTTAAGTAGAGAAGTAATAAGCCTTTTTAAGTAGAGAAGTAATAAGAATTTTTAAGTAGAGAAGTAATAAGAGTTTTTAAGTAGAGAAGTAATAATAATTTTTAAGTAGAGAAGTAATAAGAGTTTTTAAGTAGAGAAGTAATAATAATTTTTAAGTAGAGAAGTAATAAGAGTTTTAAGTAGAGAAGTAATAAGGGTTTTTAAGTAGAAAAGTAATAATAATTTTTTAGTAGAGAAGTAATAAGAGTTTCAAGTAGACAAGTAATAAGAGTTTTTAAGTAGAGAAGTAGTAATATTTTTTAAGTGGAGAAGTAATAAGAGTTTTTAAGTAAAGAAGTAATAATAATTTTTAAGTAGAGCAGTAATAAGAGTTTTTAAGTAGAGAAGTAAAAAATAAGAGTTTTTAAGTAGAGAAGTAATAATAATTTTTAAGTGGAGAAGTAATAACAATTTTTAAGTAGAGAATTAATAATAATTTTTAAGTAGAGAAATAATAAGCGTTTTAAAGTAGAGAAGTAATAAGCGTTTTTAAGTAGAGAAGTAATAAGAATTTTTAAGTAAAGAAGTAATAAGAGTTTTTCAGTAGAGAAGTAATAATAATTTTTAGTAGAGAAGTAATAAGAGTTTTTAAGTAGAGAAGTAATAATAATTTTTAAGTAGAGAAGTAATAAGAGTTTTAAGTAGAGAAGTAATAAGGGTTTTTAAGTAGAAAAGTAATAATAATTTTTAAGTAGAGATGTAATAAGAGTGTTTAAGTAGAGAAGTAATAATAATTTTTAAATAGAGAAGTAATAAGAGTTTTTAAGCAGAGACGTAATAAGAGTTTTTAAGTAGAGAAATAATAATAATTTTTAAGTAGAGAAGTAATTAGAGTTTTTAAGTAGAGAAGTAATAATAATGTTTAAGTAGAGAAGTAATAAGAGTTTTAAGCAGAGAAGTAATAATAATTTTTAAGTAGAGAAGTAATAAGAGTTTTTAGGTAGAAAAGTAATAATAATTTTTAAGTAGAGAAGTAATAAGAGTTTTTAAGTAGAGAAGTAATAAGTTTTTAAGTAGAGAAGTAATAATTATTTTTAAGTAGAGAAGTAATAAGAGTTTTTAAGTAGAGAAATAATAAGAGTTTTAAGTAGAGAAGTAATAACAATTTTTAAGTAGAGAAGTAATAATAATTTTTAAGTAGAGAAGTAATAAGAGTTTATAAGTAGAGAAGTACTAAGAGTTTTTAAGTAGAGAAGTAATAATATTTTTTAAGTAAAGAAGTAATAAGAATTTTTAAGTAGAGAAGTAATAAGAATTTTTAAGTAGAGAAGTAATAGGAGTTTTTAAGTAGAGAAGTAATAAGAGTTTTTAAGTAGAGAAGTAATAATAATTTTTAAGCAGAGAAGTAATAAGAGTTTTTAAGTAGAGAAGTAATAAGAGTTTTTAAGTAGAGAAGTAATAATAATTTTTAAGTAGAGAAGTAATAAGAGTTTTTAAGTAGAGAAGTAATAATAATGATAATAATTTTTAAGTAGAGAAGTGATAAGAGTTTTTAAGTAGAGAAGTAATAATAATTTTTAAGTAGAGCAGTAATAAGAGTTTTTAAGTAGAGAAGTAATAAATAAGAGTTTTTAAGTAGAGAAGTAATAATAATTTTTAAGTAGAGAAATAATAAGAATTTTTAAGTCGAGAAGTAATAATAATTTTTAAGTAGAGAAGTACTAAGCTTTTTAAGTAGAGAAGTAATAAGAATTTTTAAATATAGAAGCAATAAGAGTTTTTAAGTAGAGAAGTAATAATATTTTTTAAATAGAGAAGTAATAAGAGTTTTTAAGTAGAAAAGTAATAATAATTTTTAAGTAGAGAAGTAATAAGAGTTTTTAAGTAAAGAAGTAATAGGAATTTTTAAGTAGACAAGTAATAAGAAGTTTTAAGTAGAGAAGTAATAAGAGTTTTTAAGAAGAGAAGTAATAAGAATTTTTAAGTAGAGAAGTAATAATAATTTTTAAGTAGAGAAGTAATAAGCGTTTTTAAGTAGAGAAGCAATAAGAATTTTTAAGTAGAGAAGTAATAAGAGTTTTTAAGTAGAGAAGTAGTAATATTTTTTAAGTAGAGAAGTAATAAGAGTTTTTAAGTAGAGAAGTAATAATAATGTTTAAGTAGAGAAGTAATAAGAGTTTTAAGCAGAGAAGTAATAATAATTTTTAAGTAGAGAAGTAATAAGAGTTTTTAAGTAGAAAAGTAGTAATAATTTTTAAGTAGAGAAGTAATAAGAGTTTTTAAGTAGAGAAGTAATAAGTTTTTAAGTAGAGAAGTAATAATTATTTTTAAGTAGAGAAGTAATAAGAGTTTTTAAGTAGAGAAATAATAAGAGTTTTAAGTAGAGAAGTAATAACAATTTTTAAGTAGAGAAGTAATAATAATTTTTAAGTAGAGAAGTAATAAGAGTTTTTAAGTAGAGAAGTAATAAGAGTTTTTAAGTAGAGAAGTAATAATATTTTTTAAGTAAAGAAGTAATAAGAATTTTTAAGTAGAGAAGTAATAAGAATTTTTATATATAGAAGCAATAGGAGTTTTTAAGTAGAGAAGTAATAATATTTTTTAAATAGAGAAATAATAAGAGTTTTTAAGTAGAGAAGTAATAATAATTTTTAAGTAGAGAAGTAATAAGAGTTTTTAAGTAGAGAAGTAATAAGAGTTTTTAAGTAGAGAAGTAATAATCATTTTTAAGTAGAGAAGTAATAAGAATTTTTAAGTAGAGAAGTAATAAGAGTTTTTAAGTAGAGAAATAATAAGAGTTTTAAGTAGAGAAGTAATAACAATTTTTAAGTAGAGAAGTAATAATAATTTTTAAGAAGAGAAGTAATAAGAGTTTTTAAGTAGAGAAGTAATAAGAGTTTTTAAGTAGAGAAGTAATAATATTTTTTAAGTAAAGAAGTAATGAGAATTTTTAAGTAGAGAAGTAATAAGAATTAATAAGTAGAGAAGTAATAAGAGTTTTTAAGTAGAGAAATAATAAATATTTTTAAGTAGAGAAGTAATAATAATTTTTAAGTAGAGAAGTAATAAGCGTTTTTAAGTAGAGAAGCAATAAGAATTTTTAAGTAGAGAAGTAATAAAAGTTTTTAAGTAGAGAAGTAATAATAATTTTTAAGTAGAGAAGTAATAAGAGTTTTTAAGTAGAGAAGTAATAATAATTTTTAAGTAGAGAATTAATAAGAGTTTTTAAGTAGAGAAGTAATAATAATTTTTAAGTAGAGAAGTAATAAGAGTTTTTAAGTAGAGAAGTAATAAGAATTTTTAAGTAGAGAAGTAATAAGAATTTTTAAGTAGAGAAGTAATAAGAGTTTTTAAGTAGAGAAGTAATAAGAGTTTTTAAGTAGAGAAGTAGTAATATTTTTTAAGTAGAGAAGTAATAAGTGTTTTTAAGTAGAGAAGTAATAATAATTTTTAAGTAAAGCAGTAATAAGAGTTTTTAAGTAGAGAAGTAAAAAATAAGAGTTTTTAAGTAGAGAAGTAATAATAATTTTTAAGTGGAGAAATAATAACAATTTTTAAGTAGAGAATTAATAATAATTTTTAAGTAGAGAAGTAATAAGCCTTTTTAAGTAGAGAAGTAATAAGAATTTTTAAGTAGAGAAGTAATAAGAGTTTTTAAGTAGAGAAGTAATAATAATTTTTAAGTAGAGAAGTAATAAGAGTTTTTAAGTAGAGAAGTAATAATAATTTTTAAGTAGAGAAGTAATAAGAGTTTTAAGTAGAGAAGTAATAAGGGTTTTTAAGTAGAAAAGTAATAATAATTTTTTAGTAGAGAAGTAATAAGAGTTTCAAGTAGACAAGTAATAAGAGTTTTTAAGTAGAGAAGTAGTAATATTTTTTAAGTGGAGAAGTAATAAGAGTTTTTAAGTAAAGAAGTAATAATAATTTTTAAGTAGAGCAGTAATAAGAGTTTTTAAGTAGAGAAGTAAAAAATAAGAGTTTTTAAGTAGAGAAGTAATAATAATTTTTAAGTGGAGAAGTAATAACAATTTTTAAGTAGAGAATTAATAATAATTTTTAAGTAGAGAAATAATAAGCGTTTTAAAGTAGAGAAGTAATAAGCGTTTTTAAGTAGAGAAGTAATAAGAATTTTTAAGTAAAGAAGTAATAAGAGTTTTTCAGTAGAGAAGTAATAATAATTTTTAGTAGAGAAGTAATAAGAGTTTTTAAGTAGAGAAGTAATAATAATTTTTAAGTAGAGAAGTAATAAGAGTTTTAAGTAGAGAAGTAATAAGGGTTTTTAAGTAGAAAAGTAATAATAATTTTTAAGTAGAGATGTAATAAGAGTGTTTAAGTAGAGAAGTAATAATAATTTTTAAATAGAGAAGTAATAAGAGTTTTTAAGCAGAGACGTAATAAGAGTTTTTAAGTAGAGAAATAATAATAATTTTTAAGTAGAGAAGTAATTAGAGTTTTTAAGTAGAGAAGTAATAATAATGTTTAAGTAGAGAAGTAATAAGAGTTTTAAGCAGAGAAGTAATAATAATTTTTAAGTAGAGAAGTAATAAGAGTTTTTAAGTAGAAAAGTAATAATAATTTTTAAGTAGAGAAGTAATAAGAGTTTTTAAGTAGAGAAGTAATAAGTTTTTAAGTAGAGAAGTAATAATTATTTTTAAGTAGAGAAGTAATAAGAGTTTTTAAGTAGAGAAATAATAAGAGTTTTAAGTAGAGAAGTAATAACAATTTTTAAGTAGAGAAGTAATAATAATTTTTAAGTAGAGAAGTAATAAGAGTTTATAAGTAGAGAAGTACTAAGAGTTTTTAAGTAGAGAAGTAATAATATTTTTTAAGTAAAGAAGTAATAAGAATTTTTAAGTAGAGAAGTAATAAGAATTTTTAAGTAGAGAAGTAATAGGAGTTTTTAAGTAGAGAAGTAATAAGAGTTTTTAAGTAGAGAAGTAATAATAATTTTTAAGCAGAGAAGTAATAAGAGTTTTTAAGTAGAGAAGTAATAAGAGTTTTTAAGTAGAGAAGTAATAATAATTTTTAAGTAGAGAAGTAATAAGAGTTTTTAAGTAGAGAAGTAATAATAATGATAATAATTTTTAAGTAGAGAAGTGATAAGAGTTTTTAAGTAGAGAAGTAATAATAATTTTTAAGTAGAGCAGTAATAAGAGTTTTTAAGTAGAGAAGTAATAAATAAGAGTTTTTAAGTAGAGAAGTAATAATAATTTTTAAGTAGAGAAATAATAAGAATTTTTAAGTCGAGAAGTAATAATAATTTTTAAGTAGAGAAGTACTAAGCTTTTTAAGTAGAGAAGTAATAAGAATTTTTAAATATAGAAGCAATAAGAGTTTTTAAGTAGAGAAGTAATAATATTTTTTAAATAGAGAAGTAATAAGAGTTTTTAAGTAGAAAAGTAATAATAATTTTTAAGTAGAGAAGTAATAAGAGTTTTTAAGTAAAGAAGTAATAGGAATTTTTAAGTAGACAAGTAATAAGAAGTTTTAAGTAGAGAAGTAATAAGAGTTTTTAAGAAGAGAAGTAATAAGAATTTTTAAGTAGAGAAGTAATAATAATTTTTAAGTAGAGAAGTAATAAGCGTTTTTAAGTAGAGAAGCAATAAGAATTTTTAAGTAGAGAAGTAATAAGAGTTTTTAAGTAGAGAAGTAGTAATATTTTTTAAGTAGAGAAGTAATAAGAGTTTTTAAGTAGAGAAGTAATAATAATGTTTAAGTAGAGAAGTAATAAGAGTTTTAAGCAGAGAAGTAATAATAATTTTTAAGTAGAGAAGTAATAAGAGTTTTTAAGTAGAAAAGTAGTAATAATTTTTAAGTAGAGAAGTAATAAGAGTTTTTAAGTAGAGAAGTAATAAGTTTTTAAGTAGAGAAGTAATAATTATTTTTAAGTAGAGAAGTAATAAGAGTTTTTAAGTAGAGAAATAATAAGAGTTTTAAGTAGAGAAGTAATAACAATTTTTAAGTAGAGAAGTAATAATAATTTTTAGGTAGAGAAGTAATAAGAGTTTTTAAGTAGAGAAGTAATAAGAGTTTTTAAGTAGAGAAGTAATAATATTTTTTAAGTAAAGAAGTAATAAGAATTTTTAAGTAGAGAAGTAATAAGAATTTTTATATATAGAAGCAATAGGAGTTTTTAAGTAGAGAAGTAATAATATTTTTTAAATAGAGAAATAATAAGAGTTTTTAAGTAGAAAAGTAATAATAATTTTTAAGTAGAGAAGTAATAAGAGTTTTTAAGTAAAGAAGTAATAAGAATTTTTAAGCAGAGATGTATTAAGAATTTTTAAGTAGAGAAGTAATAAGAGTTTTTAAGTAGAGAAATAAGAAGAATTTTTAAGTAGAGAAGTAATAATAATTTTTAAGTAGAGAAGTAATAAGCGTTTTTAAGTAGAGAAGCAATAAGAATTTTTAAGTAGAGAAGTAATAAAAGTTTTTAAGTAGAGAAGTAATAATAATTTTTAAGTAGAGAAGTAATAAGAGTTTTTAAGTAGAGAAGTAATAATAATTTTTAAGTAGAGAATTAATAAGAGTTTTTAAGTAGAGAAGTAATAATAATTTTTAAGTAGAGAAGTAATAAGAGTTTTTAAGTAGAGAAGTAATAATCATTTTTAAGTAGAGAAGTAATAAGAATTTTTAAGTAGAGAAGTAATAAGAGTTTTTAAGTAGAGAAATAATAAGAGTTTTAAGTAGAGAAGTAATAACAATTTTTAAGTAGAGAAGTAATAATAATTTTTAAGAAGAGAAGTAATAAGAGTTTTTAAGTAGAGAAGTAATAAGAGTTTTTAAGTAGAGAAGTAATAATATTTTTTAAGTAAAGAAGTAATGAGAATTTTTAAGTAGAGAAGTAATAAGAATTAATAAGTAGAGAAGTAATAAGAGTTTTTAAGTAGAGAAGTAATAAGAGTTTTTAAGTAGAGAAATAATAATAATTTTTAAGTAGAGAAGTAATAAGAGTTTTTAAGTAGAGAAGTAATAAGAGTTTTTAAGTAGAGAAGTAATAATAATTTTTAAGTAGAGAATTAATAAGAGTTTTTAATTAGAGAAGTAATAATAATTTTTAAGTAGAGAAGTAATAAGAGTTTTTAAGTAGAGAAGTAATAATAATTTTTAAGTAGAGAAGTAATAAGAATTTTTAAGTAGAAAAGTAATAAGAGTTTTTAAGTAGAGAAGTAGTAATATTTTTTAAGTAGAGAAGTAATAAGAGTTTTCAAGTAGAGAAGTAATAATAATTTTTAAGTAGAGCAGTAATAAGAGTTTTTAGGTAGAGAAGTAAAAAATAAGAGTTTTTAAGTAGAGAAGTAATAATAATTTTTAAGTGGAGAAGTAATAACAATTTTTAAGTAGAGAATTAATAATAATTTTTAAGTAGAGAAGTAATAAGCCTTTTTAAGTAGAGAAGTAATAAGAATTTTTAAGTAGAGAAGTAATAAGAGTTTTTAAGTAGAGAAGTAATAATAATTTTTAAGTAGAGAAGTAATAAGAGTTTTTAAGTAGAGAAGTAATAATAATTTTTAAGTAGAGAAGTGATAAGAGTTTTTAAGTAGAGAAGTAATAATAATTTTTAAGTAGAGCAGTAATAAGAGTTTTTAAGTAGAGAAGTAATAAATAAGAGTTTTTAAGTAGAGAAGTAATAATAATTTTTAAGTAGAGAAATAATAAGAATTTTTAAGTCGAGAAGTAATAATAATTTTTAAGTAGAGAAGTACTAAGCTTTTTAAGTAGAGAAGTAATAAGAATTTTTAAATATAGAAGCAATAAGAGTTTTTAAGTAGAGAAGTAATAATATTTTTTAAATAGAGAAGTAATAAGAGTTTTTAAGTAGAAAAGTAATAATAATTTTTAAGTAGAGAAGTAATAAGAGTTTTTAAGTAAAGAAGTAATAGGAATTTTTAAGTAGACAAGTAATAAGAAGTTTTAAGTAGAGAAGTAATAAGAGTTTTTAAGAAGAGAAGTAATAAGAATTTTTAAGTAGAGAAGTAATAATAATTTTTAAGTAGAGAAGTAATAAGCGTTTTTAAGTAGAGAAGCAATAAGAATTTTTAAGTAGAGAAGTAATAAGAGTTTTTAAGTAGAGAAGTAGTAATATTTTTTAAGTAGAGAAGTAATAAGAGTTTTTAAGTAGAGAAGTAATAATAATGTTTAAGTAGAGAAGTAATAAGAGTTTTAAGCAGAAAGGTAATAATAATTTTTAAGTAGAGAAGTAATAAGAGTTTTTAAGTAGAAAAGTAGTAATAATTTTTAAGTAGAGAAGTAATAAGAGTTTTTAAGTAGAGAAGTAATAAGTTTTTAAGTAGAGAAGTAATAATTATTTTTAAGTAGAGAAGTAATAAGAGTTTTTAAGTAGAGAAATAATAAGAGTTTTAAGTAGAGAAGTAATAACAATTTTTAAGTAGAGAAGTAATAATAATTTTTAAGTAGAGAAGTAATAAGAGTTTTTAAGTAGAGAAGTAATAAGAGTTTTTAAGTAGAGAAGTAATAATATTTTTTAAGTAAAGAAGTAATAAGAATTTTTAAGTAGAGAAGTAATAAGAATTTTTATATATAGAAGCAATAGGAGTTTTTAAGTAGAGAAGTAATAATATTTTTTAAATAGAGAAGTAATAAGAGTTTTTAAGTAGAAAAGTAATAATAATTTTTAAGTAGAGAAGTAATAAGAGTTTTTAAGTAAAGAAGTAATAAGAATTTTTAAGCAGAGATGTATTAAGAATTTTTAAGTAGAGAAGTAATAATAATTTTTAAGTAGAGAATTAATAAGAGTTTTTAAGTAGAGAAGTAATAATAATTTTTAAGTAGAGAAGTAATAAGAGTTTTTAAGTAGAGAAGTAATAATCATTTTTAAGTAGAGAAGTAATAAGAATTTTTAAGTAGAGAAGTAATAAGAGTTTTTAAGTAGAGAAATAATAAGAGTTTTAAGTAGAGAAGTAATAACAATTTTTAAGTAGAGAATTAATAATAATTTTTAAGTAGAGAAGTAATAAGCCTTTTTAAGTAGAGAAGTAATAAGAATTTTTAAGTAGAGAAGTAATAAGAGTTTTTAAGTAGAGAAGTAATAATAATTTTTAAGTAGAGAAGTAATAAGAGTTTTTAAGTAGAGAAGTAATAATAATTTTTAAGTAGAGAAGTAATAAGAGTTTTAAGTAGAGAAGTAATAAGGGTTTTTAAGTAGAAAAGTAATAATAATTTTTTAGTAGAGAAGTAATAAGAGTTTCAAGTAGACAAGTAATAAGAGTTTTTAAGTAGAGAAGTAGTAATATTTTTTAAGTGGAGAAGTAATAAGAGTTTTTAAGTAGAGAAGTAATAATAATTTTTAAGTAGAGCAGTAATAAGAGTTTTTAAGTAGAGAAGTAAAAAATAAGAGTTTTTAAGTAGAGAAGTAATAATAATTTTTAAGTGGAGAAGTAATAACAATTTTTAAGTAGAGAATTAATAATAATTTTTAAATAGAGAAATAATAAGCGTTTTTAAGTAGAGAAGTAATAAGCGTTTTTTAAGTAGAGAAGTAATAAGAATTTTTAAGTAAAGAAGTAATAAGAGTTTTTCAGTAGAGAAGTAATAATAATTTTTAGTAGAGAAGTAATAAGAGTTTTTAAGTAGAGAAGTAATAATAACTTTTAAGTAGAGAAGTAATAAGAGTTTTAAGTAGAGAAGTAATAAGGGTTTTTAAGTAGAAAAGTAATAATAATTTTTAAGTAGAGATGTAATAAGAGTGTTTAAGTAGAGAAGTAATAATAATTTTTAAATAGAGAAGTAATAGGAGTTTTTAAGCAGAGACGTAATAAGAGTTTTTAAGTAGAGAAATAATAATAATTTTTAAGTAGAGAAGTAATTAGAGTTTTTAAGTAGAGAAGTAATAATAATGTTTAAGTAGAGAAGTAATAAGAGTTTTAAGCAGAGAAGTAATAATAATTTTTAAGTAGAGAAGTAATAAGAGTTTTTAAGTAGAAAAGTAATAATAATTTTTAAGTAGAGAAGTAATAAGAGTTTTTAAGTAGAGAAGTAATAAGTTTTTAAGTAGAGAAGTAATAATTATTTTTAAGTAGAGAAGTAATAAGAGTTTTTAAGTAGAGAAATAATAAGAGTTTTAAGTAGAGAAGTAATAACAATTTTTAAGTAGAGAAGTAATAATAATTTTTAAGTAGAGAAGTAATAAGAGTTTATAAGTAGAGAAGTAATAAGAGTTTTTAAGTAGAGAAGTAATAATATTTTTTAAGTAAAGAAGTAATAAGAATTTTTAAGTAGAGAAGTAATAAGAATTTTTAAGTAGAGAAGTAATAGGAGTTTTTAAGTAGAGAAGTAATAAGAGTTTTTAAGTAGAGAAGTAATAATAATTTTTAAGCAGAGAAGTAATAAGAGTTTTTAAGTAGAGAAGTAATAAGAGTTTTTAAGTAGAGAAGTAGTAATATTTTTTAAGTAGAGAAGTAATAAGAGTTTTCAAGTAGAGAAGTAATAATAATTTTTAAGTAGAGCAGTAATAAGAGTTTTTAGGTAGAGAAGTAAAAAATAAGAGTTTTTAAGTAGAGAAGTAATAATAATTTTTAAGTGGAGAAGTAATAACAATTTTTAAGTAGAGAATTAATAATAATTTTTAAGTAGAGAAGTAATAAGCCTTTTTAAGTAGAGAAGTAATAAGAATTTTTAAGTAGAGAAGTAATAAGAGTTTTTAAGTAGAGAAGTAATAATAATTTTTAAGTAGAGAAGTAATAAGAGTTTTTAAGTAGAGAAGTAATAATAATTTTTAAGTAGAGAAGTGATAAGAGTTTTTAAGTAGAGAAGTAATAATAATTTTTAAGTAGAGCAGTAATAAGAGTTTTTAAGTAGAGAAGTAATAAATAAGAGTTTTTAAGTAGAGAAGTAATAATAATTTTTAAGTAGAGAAATAATAAGAATTTTTAAGTCGAGAAGTAATAATAATTTTTAAGTAGAGAAGTACTAAGCTTTTTAAGTAGAGAAGTAATAAGAATTTTTAAATATAGAAGCAATAAGAGTTTTTAAGTAGAGAAGTAATAATATTTTTTAAATAGAGAAGTAATAAGAGTTTTTAAGTAGAAAAGTAATAATAATTTTTAAGTAGAGAAGTAATAAGAGTTTTTAAGTAAAGAAGTAATAGGAATTTTTAAGTAGACAAGTAATAAGAAGTTTTAAGTAGAGAAGTAATAAGAGTTTTTAAGAAGAGAAGTAATAAGAATTTTTAAGTAGAGAAGTAATAATAATTTTTAAGTAGAGAAGTAATAAGCGTTTTTAAGTAGAGAAGCAATAAGAATTTTTAAGTAGAGAAGTAATAAGAGTTTTTAAGTAGAGAAGTAGTAATATTTTTTAAGTAGAGAAGTAATAAGAGTTTTTAAGTAGAGAAGTAATAATAATGTTTAAGTAGAGAAGTAATAAGAGTTTTAAGCAGAAAGGTAATAATAATTTTTAAGTAGAGAAGTAATAAGAGTTTTTAAGTAGAAAAGTAGTAATAATTTTTAAGTAGAGAAGTAATAAGAGTTTTTAAGTAGAGAAGTAATAAGTTTTTAAGTAGAGAAGTAATAATTATTTTTAAGTAGAGAAGTAATAAGAGTTTTTAAGTAGAGAAATAATAAGAGTTTTAAGTAGAGAAGTAATAACAATTTTTAAGTAGAGAAGTAATAATAATTTTTAAGTAGAGAAGTAATAAGAGTTTTTAAGTAGAGAAGTAATAAGAGTTTTTAAGTAGAGAAGTAATAATATTTTTTAAGTAAAGAAGTAATAAGAATTTTTAAGTAGAGAAGTAATAAGAATTTTTATATATAGAAGCAATAGGAGTTTTTAAGTAGAGAAGTAATAATATTTTTTAAATAGAGAAGTAATAAGAGTTTTTAAGTAGAAAAGTAATAATAATTTTTAAGTAGAGAAGTAATAAGAGTTTTTAAGTAAAGAAGTAATAAGAATTTTTAAGCAGAGATGTATTAAGAATTTTTAAGTAGAGAAGTAATAATAATTTTTAAGTAGAGAATTAATAAGAGTTTTTAAGTAGAGAAGTAATAATAATTTTTAAGTAGAGAAGTAATAAGAGTTTTTAAGTAGAGAAGTAATAATCATTTTTAAGTAGAGAAGTAATAAGAATTTTTAAGTAGAGAAGTAATAAGAGTTTTTAAGTAGAGAAATAATAAGAGTTTTAAGTAGAGAAGTAATAACAATTTTTAAGTAGAGAATTAATAATAATTTTTAAGTAGAGAAGTAATAAGCCTTTTTAAGTAGAGAAGTAATAAGAATTTTTAAGTAGAGAAGTAATAAGAGTTTTTAAGTAGAGAAGTAATAATAATTTTTAAGTAGAGAAGTAATAAGAGTTTTTAAGTAGAGAAGTAATAATAATTTTTAAGTAGAGAAGTAATAAGAGTTTTAAGTAGAGAAGTAATAAGGGTTTTTAAGTAGAAAAGTAATAATAATTTTTTAGTAGAGAAGTAATAAGAGTTTCAAGTAGACAAGTAATAAGAGTTTTTAAGTAGAGAAGTAGTAATATTTTTTAAGTGGAGAAGTAATAAGAGTTTTTAAGTAGAGAAGTAATAATAATTTTTAAGTAGAGCAGTAATAAGAGTTTTTAAGTAGAGAAGTAAAAAATAAGAGTTTTTAAGTAGAGAAGTAATAATAATTTTTAAGTGGAGAAGTAATAACAATTTTTAAGTAGAGAATTAATAATAATTTTTAAATAGAGAAATAATAAGCGTTTTTAAGTAGAGAAGTAATAAGCGTTTTTAAGTAGAGAAGTAATAAGAATTTTTAAGTAAAGAAGTAATAAGAGTTTTTCAGTAGAGAAGTAATAATAATTTTTAGTAGAGAAGTAATAAGAGTTTTTAAGTAGAGAAGTAATAATAACTTTTAAGTAGAGAAGTAATAAGAGTTTTAAGTAGAGAAGTAATAAGGGTTTTTAAGTAGAAAAGTAATAATAATTTTTAAGTAGAGATGTAATAAGAGTGTTTAAGTAGAGAAGTAATAATAATTTTTAAATAGAGAAGTAATAAGAGTTTTTAAGCAGAGACGTAATAAGAGTTTTTAAGTAGAGAAATAATAATAATTTTTAAGTAGAGAAGTAATTAGAGTTTTTAAGTAGAGAAGTAATAATAATGTTTAAGTAGAGAAGTAATAAGAGTTTTAAGCAGAGAAGTAATAATAATTTTTAAGTAGAGAAGTAATAAGAGTTTTTAAGTAGAAAAGTAATAATAATTTTTAAGTAGAGAAGTAATAAGAGTTTTTAAGTAGAGAAGTAATAAGTTTTTAAGCAGAGAAGTAATAATTATTTTTAAGTAGAGAAGTAATAAGAGTTTTTAAGTAGAGAAATAATAAGAGTTTTAAGTAGAGAAGTAATAACAATTTTTAAGTAGAGAAGTAATAATAATTTTTAAGTAGAGAAGTAATAAGAGTTTATAAGTAGAGAAGTAATAAGAGTTTTTAAGTAGAGAAGTAATAATATTTTTTAAGTAAAGAAGTAATAAGAATTTTTAAGTAGAGAAGTAATAAGAATTTTTAAGTAGAGAAGTAATAGGAGTTTTTAAGTAGAGAAGTAATAAGAGTTTTTAAGTAGAGAAGTAATAATAATTTTTAAGCAGAGAAGTAATAAGAGTTTTTAAGTAGAGAAGTAATAAGAGTTTTTAAGTAGAGAAGTAATAATAATTTTTAAGTAGAGAAGTAATAAGAGTTTTTATGTAGAGAAGTAATAATAATGATAATAATTTTTAAGTAGAGAAGTGATAAGAGTTTTTAAGTAGAGAAGTAATAATAATTTTTAAGTAGAGCAGTAATAAGAGTTTTTAAGTAGAGAAGTAATAAATAAGAGTTTTTAAGTAGAGAAGTAATAATAATTTTTAAGTAGAGAAATAATAAGAATTTTTAAGTCGAGAAGTAATAATAATTTTTAAGTAGAGAAGTACTAAGCTTTTTAAGTAGAGAAGTAATAAGAATTTTTAAATATAGAAGCAATAAGAGTTTTTAAGTAGAGAAGTAATAATATTTTTTAAATAGAGAAGTAATAAGAGTTTTTAAGTAGAAAAGTAATAATAATTTTTAAGTAGAGAAGTAATAAGAGTTTTTAAGTAAAGAAGTAATAGGAATTTTTAAGTAGACAAGTAATAAGAAGTTTTAAGTAGAGAAGTAATAAGAGTTTTTAAGAAGAGAAGTAATAAGAATTTTTAAGTAGAGAAGTAATAATAATTTTTAAGTAGAGAAGTAATAAGCGTTTTTAAGTAGAGAAGTAATAAGAATTTTTAAGTAGAGAAGTAATAAGAGTTTTTAAGTAGAGAAGTAATAATAATTTTTAAGTAGAGAAGTAATAAGAGTTTTTAAGTAGAGAAGTAATAATAATTTTTAAGTAGAGAAGTAATAAGAGTTTTTAAGTAGAGAAGTAATAAGGGTTTTTAAGTAGAAAAGTAATAATAATTTTTTAGTAGAGAAGTAATAAGAGTTTCAAGTAGACAAGTAATAAGAGTTTTTAAGTAGAGAAGTAGTAATATTTTTTAAGTGGAGAAGTAATAAGAGTTTTTAAGTAGAGAAGTAATAATAATTTTTAAGTAGAGCAGTAATAAGAGTTTTTAAGTAGAGAAGTAAAAAATAAGAGTTTTTAAGTAGAGAAGTAATAATAATTTTTAAGTGGAGAAGTAATAACAATTTTTAAGTAGAGAATTAATAATAATTTTTAAATAGAGAAATAATAAGCGTTTTTAAGTAGAGAAGTAATAAGCGTTTTTAAGTAGAGAAGTAATAAGAATTTTTAAGTAAAGAAGTAATAAGAGTTTTTCAGTAGAGAAGTAATAATAATTTTTAGTAGAGAAGTAATAAGAGTTTTTAAGTAGAGAAGTAATAATAACTTTTAAGTAGAGAAGTAATAAGAGTTTTAAGTAGAGAAGTAATAAGGGTTTTTAAGTAGAAAAGTAATAATAATTTTTAAGTAGAGATGTAATAAGAGTGTTTAAGTAGAGAAGTAATAATAATTTTTAAATAGAGAAGTAATAAGAGTTTTTAAGCAGAGACGTAATAAGAGTTTTTAAGTAGAGAAATAATAATAATTTTTAAGTAGAGAAGTAATTAGAGTTTTTAAGTAGAGAAGTAATAATAATGTTTAAGTAGAGAAGTAATAAGAGTTTTAAGCAGAGAAGTAATAATAATTTTTAAGTAGAGAAGTAATAAGAGTTTTTAAGTAGAAAAGTAATAATAATTTTTAAGTAGAGAAGTAATAAGAGTTTTTAAGTAGAGAAGTAATAAGTTTTTAAGTAGAGAAGTAATAATTATTTTTAAGTAGAGAAGTAATAAGAGTTTTTAAGTAGAGAAATAATAAGAGTTTTAAGTAGAGAAGTAATAACAATTTTTAAGTAGAGAAGTAATAATAATTTTTAAGTAGAGAAGTAATAAGAGTTTATAAGTAGAGAAGTAATAAGAGTTTTTAAGTAGAGAAGTAATAATATTTTTTAAGTAAAGAAGTAATAAGAATTTTTAAGTAGAGAAGTAATAAGAATTTTTAAGTAGAGAAGTAATAGGAGTTTTTTGGTAGAGAAGTAATAAGAGTTTTTAAGTAGAGAAGTAATAATAATTTTTAAGCAGAGAAGTAATAAGAGTTTTTAAGTAGAGAAGTAATAAGAGTTTTTAAGTAGAGAAGTAATAATAATTTTTAAGTAGAGAAGTAATAAGAGTTTTATGTAGAGAAGTAATAATAATGATAATAATTTTTTAAGTAGAGAAGTGATAAGAGTTTTTAAGTAGAGAAGTAATAATAATTTTTAAGTAGAGCAGTAATAAGAGTTTTTAAGTAGAGAAGTAATAAATAAGAGTTTTTAAGTAGAGAAGTAATAATAATTTTTAAGTAGAGAAATAATAAGAATTTTTAAGTCGAGAAGTAATAATAATTTTTTAAGTAGAGAAGTACTAAGCTTTTTAAGTAGAGAAGTAATAAGAATTTTTAAATATAGAAGCAATAAGAGTTTTTAAGTAGAGAAGTAATAATATTTTTTAAATAGAGAAGTAATAAGAGTTTTTAAGTAGAAAAGTAATAATAATTTTTAAGTAGAGAAGTAATAAGAGTTTTTAAGTAAAGAAGTAATAGGAATTTTTAAGTAGACAAGTAATAAGAAGTTTTAAGTAGAGAAGTAATAAGAGTTTTTAAGAAGAGAAGTAATAAGAATTTTTAAGTAGAGAAGTAATAATAATTTTTAAGTAGAGAAGTAATAAGCGTTTTTAAGTAGAGAAGCAATAAGAATTTTTAAGTAGAGAAGTAATAAGAGTTTTTAAGTAGAGAAGTAGTAATATTTTTTAAGTAGAGAAGTAATAAGAGTTTTTAAGTAGAGAAGTAATAATAATGTTTAAGTAGAGAAGTAATAAGAGTTTTAAGCAGAGAAGTAATAATAATTTTTAAGTAGAGAAGTAATAAGAGTTTTTAAGTAGAAAAGTAGTAATAATTTTTAAGTAGAGAAGTAATAAGAGTTTTTAAGTAGAGAAGTAATAAGTTTTTAAGTAGAGAAGTAATAATTATTTTTAAGTAGAGAAGTAATAAGAGTTTTTAAGTAGAGAAATAATAAGAGTTTTAAGTAGAGAAGTAATAACAATTTTTAAGTAGAGAAGTAATAATAATTTTTAAGTAGAGAAGTAATAAGAGTTTTTAAGTAGAGAAGTAATAAGAGTTTTTAAGTAGAGAAGTAATAATATTTTTTAAGTAAAGAAGTAATAAGAATTTTTAAGTAGAGAAGTAATAAGAATTTTTATATATAGAAGCAATAGGAGTTTTTAAGTAGAGAAGTAATAATATTTTTTAAATAGAGAAGTAATAAGAGTTTTTAAGTAGAAAAGTAATAATAATTTTTAAGTAGAGAAGTAATAAGAGTTTTTAAGTAAAGAAGTATTAAGAATTTTTAAGCAGAGATGTATTAAGAATTTTTAAGTAGAGAAGTAATAAGAGTTTTTAAGTAGAGAAATAATAAGAATTTTTAAGTAGAGAAGTAATGATAATTTTTAAGTAGAGAAGTAATAAGCGTTTTTAAGTAGAGAAGCAATAAGAATTTTTAAGTAGAGAAGTAATAAAAGTTTTTAAGTAGAGAAGTAATAATAATTTTTAAGTAGAGAAGTAATAAGAGTTTTTAAGTAGAGAAGTAATAATAATTTTTAAGTAGAGAATTAATAAGAGTTTTAAGTAGAGAAGTAATAATAATTTTTAAGTAGAGAAGTAATAAGAGTTTTTAAGTAGAGAAGTAATAATCATTTTTAAGTAGAGAAGTAATAAGAATTTTTAAGTAGAGAAGTAATAAGAGTTTTTAAGTAGAGAAATAATAAGAGTTTTAAGTAGAGAAGTAATAACAATTTTTAAGTAGAGAAGTAATAATAATTTTTAAGAAGAGAAGTAATAAGAGTTTTTAAGTAGAGAAGTAATAAGAGTTTTTAAGTAGAGAAGTAATAATATTTTTTAAGTAAAGAAGTAATGAGAATTTTTAAGTAGAGAAGTAATAAGAATTAATAAGTAGAGAAGTAATAAGAGTTTTTAAGTAGAGAAGTAATAAGAGTTTTTAAGTAGAGAAGTAATAATAATTTTTAAGTAGAGAAGTAATAAGAGTTTTTAAGTAGAGAAGTAATAAGAGTTTTTAAGTAGAGAAGTAATAATAATTTTTAAGTAGAGAATTAATAAGAGTTTTTAATTAGAGAAGTAATAATAATTTTTAAGTAGAGAAGTAATAAGAGTTTTTAAGTAGAGAAGTAATAATAATTTTTAAGTAGAGAAGTAATAAGAATTTTTAAGTAGAAAAGTAATAAGAGTTTTTAAGTAGAGAAGTAGTAATATTTTTTAAGTAGAGAAGTAATAAGAGTTTTCAAGTAGAGAAGTAATAATAATTTTTAAGTAGAGCAGTAATAAGAGTTTTTAGGTAGAGAAGTAAAAAATAAGAGTTTTTAAGTAGAGAAGTAATAATAATTTTTAGGTGGAGAAGTAATAACAATTTTTAAGTAGAGAATTAATAATAATTTTTAAGTAGAGAAGTAATAAGCCTTTTTAAGTAGAGAAGTAATAAGAATTTTTAAGTAGAGAAGTAATAAGAGTTTTTAAGTAGAGAAGTAATAATAATTTTTAAGTAGAGAAGTAATAAGAGTTTTTAAGTAGAGAAGTAATAATAATTTTTAAGTAGAGAAGTAATAAGAGTTTTAAGTAGAGAAGTAATAAGGGTTTTTAAGTAGAAAAGTAATAATAATTTTTAAGTAGAGAAGTAATAAGAGTTTTAAGTAGAGAAGTAATAAGAGTTTTTAAGTAGAGAAGTAGTAATATTTTTTAAGTAGAGAAGTAATAAGAGTTTTTAAGTAGAGAAGTAATAATAATTTTTAAGTAGAGAAGTAATAAGAGTTTTTAAGTAGAGAAGTAAAAAATAAGAGTTTTTAAGTAGAGAAGTAATAATAATTTTAAAGTGGAGAAGTAATAACAATTTTTAAGTAGAGAATTACTAATAATTTTTAAGTAGAGAAATAATAAGCGTTTTTAAGTAGAGAAGTAATAAGCGTTTTTAAGTAGAGAAGTAATAAGAATTTTTAAGTAAAGAAGTAATAAGAGTTTTTCAGTAGAGAAGTAATAATAATTTTTTAGTAGAGAAGTAATAAGAGTTTTTAAGTAGAGAAGTAATAATAATCTTTAAGTAGAGAAGTAATAAGAGTTTTAAGTAGAGAAGTAATAAGGGTTTTTAAGTAGAAAAGTAATAATAATTTTTAAGTAGAGATGTAATAAGAGTTTTTAAGTAGAGAAGTAATAATAATTTTTAAATAGAGAAGTAATAAGAGTTTTTAAGTAGAGACGTAATAAGAGTTTTTAGGTAGAGAAATAATAATAATTTTTAAGTAGAGAAGTAATTAGAGTTTTTAAGTAGAGAAGTAATAATAATGTTTAAGTAGAGAAGTAATAAGAGTTTTAAGCAGAGAAGTAATAATAATTTTTAAGTAGAGAAGTAATAAGAGTTTTTAAGTAGAAAAGTAATAATAATTTTTAAGTAGAGAAGTAATAAGAGTTTTTAAGTAGAGAAGTAATAAGTTTTTAAGTAGAGAAGTAATAATTATTTTTAAGTAGAGAAGTAATAAGAGTTTTTAAGTAGAGAAATAATAAGAGTTTTAAGTAGAGAAGTAATAACAATTTTTAAGTAGAGAAGTAATAATAATATTTAAGTAGAGAAGTAATAAGAGTTTTTAAGTAGAGAAGTAATAAGAGTTTTTAAGTAGAGAAGTAATAATATTTTTTAAGTAAAGAAGTAATAAGAATTTTTAAGTAGAGAAGTAATAAGAATTTTTAAGTAGAGAAGTAATAGGAGTTTTTAAGTAGAGAAGTAATAAGAGTTTTTAAGTAGAGAAGTAATAATAATTTTTAAGCAGAGAAGTAATAAGAGTTTTTAAGTAGAGAAGTAATAAGAGTTTTTAAGTAGAGAAGTAATAATAATTTTTAAGTAGAGAAGTAATAAGAGTTTTTAAGTAGAGAAGTAATAATAATGATAATAATTTTTAAGTAGAGAAGTGATAAGAGTTTTTAAGTAGAGAAGTAATAATAATTTTTAAGTAGAGCAGTAATAAGAGTTTTTAAGTAGAGAAGTAATAAATAAGAGTTTTAAGTAGAGAAGTAATAATAATTTTTAAGTAGAGAAATAATAAGAATTTTTAAGTCGAGAAGTAATAAGAGTTTTTAAGTAGAGAAGTAATAATATTTTTAAGTAGAGAAGTAATAAGAGTTTTTAAGTAGAGAAGTAATAAGAGTTTTTAAGTAGAGAAGTAATAAGAGTTTTTAAGTAGAGAATAATTAAAGTTTTTAAGTAGAGAAGTAATAATAATTTTTAAGTAGAGGAGTAATAAGAGTTTTTAAGTAGAGAAGTAATAAGAATTTTTAAGTAGAGAAGTAATAATATTTTTTAAGTAGAAAAGTAGTAATATTTTTTAAGTAGAGAAGTAATAAGAGTTTGTAAGTAGAGAAGTAACAATAATTTTTAAGTAGAGAATTAATAAGAGTTTTTAATTAAAGAAGTAATAATAATTTTTAAGTAGAGAAGTAATAAGAGTTTTTAAGTAGAGAAGTAATAGGAATTTTTAAGTAGAGAAGAAATAATAATTTTTAAGTAGAGCAGTTATAAGAGTTTTTAAGTAGAGAAGTAATAAATAAGAGTTTTAAGTAGAGAAGTAATAATAATTTTTAAAAGAGAAATAATAAGAATTTTTAAGTCGAGAAGTAATAAGAGTTTTTAAGTAGAGAAGTAATAATATTTTTAAGTAGAGAAGTAATAAGAGTTTTTAAGTAGAGAAGTAATAATATTTTTTAAGTAGAGAAGTAATAAGAGTTTTTAAGTAGAGAAGTAATAATATTTTTAAGTAGAGAAGTAATAATAATTTTTAAGTAGAGAAGTAATAAGAGTTTTTAAGTAGAGAAGTAATAAGAGTTTTAAGTAGAGAAGTAATAATAATTTTTAAGTAGAGAAGTAATAAGAGTTTTTAAGTAGAGAAGTAATAAGAGTTTTTAAGTAGAGAAGTAATAAGAGTTTTTAAGTAGAGAAGTAATAATATTTTTTAAGTAGAGAAGTAATAAGAGTTTTTAAGTAGAGAAGTAATAATAATAATAATAATAATTTTTAAGTAGAGAAGTAATAAGAGTTTTTAAGTAGAGAATAATAAAAGTTTTTAAGTAGAGAAGTAATAATAATTTTTAAGTAGAGAAGTAATAAGAGTTTTTAAGTAAAGAAGTAATAATAATTTTTAAGTAGAAAAGTAATAAGAAATTTAAGTAGAGAAGTAATAAGGGTTTTTAAGTAAAGAAGTAATAAGAGTTTTTAAGTAGAGACGTAATAAGAGTTTATAAGTAGAGAAGTAATAATAATTTTTAAGTGGAGAAGTAATTAGAGTTTTTAAGTGGAGAAGTAATAATAATGTTTAAGTAGAGAAGTAATAAATAAGAGTTTTTAAGTAGAGAAGTAATAATAATTTTTAAGTAGAGATGTAATAAGAGTGTTTAAGTAGAGAAGTAATAATAATTTTTAAATAGAGAAGTAATAAGAGTTTTTAAGCAGAGACGTAATAAGAGTTTTTAAGTAGAGAAATAATAATAATTTTTAAGTAGAGAAGTAATTAGAGTTTTTAAGTAGAGAAGTAATAATAATGTTTAAGTAGAGAAGTAATAAGAGTTTTAAGCAGAGAAGTAATAATAATTTTTAAGTAGAGAAGTAATAAGAGTTTTTAAGTAGAAAAGTAATAATAATTTTTAAGTAGAGAAGTAATAAGAGTTTTTAAGTAGAGAAGTAATAAGTTTTTAAGTAGAGAAGTAATAATTATTTTTAAGTAGAGAAGTAATAAGAGTTTTTAAGTAGAGAAATAATAAGAGTTTTAAGTAGAGAAGTAATAACAATTTTTAAGTAGAGAAGTAATAATAATTTTTAAGTAGAGAAGTAATAGGAGTTTTTAAGTAGAGAAGTAATAAGAGTTTTTAAGTAGAGCAGTAATAATATTTTTTAAGTAAAGAAGTAATAAGAATTTTTAAGTAGAGAAGTAATAAGAATTTTTAAGTAGAGAAGTAATAGGAGTTTTTAAGTAGAGAAGTAATAAGAGTTTTTAAGTAGAGAAGTAATAATAATTTTTAAGCAGAGAAGTAATAAGAGTTTTTAAGTAGAGAAGTAATAAGAGTTTTTAAGTAGAGAAGTTATAATAATTTTTAAGTAGAGAAGTAATAAGAGTTTTTAAGTAGAGAAGTAATAATAATGATAATAATTTTTAAGTAGAGAAGTGATAAGAGTTTTTAAGTAGAGAAGTAATAATAATTTTTAAGTAGAGCAGTAATAAGAGTTTTTAAGTAGAGAAGTAATAAATAAGAGTTTTTAAGTAGAGAAGTAATAATAATTTTTAAGTAGAGAAATAATAAGAATTTTTAAGTCGAGAAGTAATAATAATTTTTAAGTAGAGAAGTACTAAGCTTTTTAAGTAGAGAAGTAATAAGAATTTTTAAATATAGAAGCAATAAGAGTTTTTAAGTAGAGAAGTAATAATATTTTTTAAATAGAGAAGTAATAAGAGTTTTTAAGTAGAAAAGTAATAATAATTTTTAAGTAGAGAAGTAATAAGAGTTTTTAAGTAAAGAAGTAATAGGAATTTTTAAGTAGACAAGTAATAAGAAGTTTTAAGTAGAGAAGTAATAAGAGTTTTTAAGAAGAGAAGTAATAAGAATTTTTAAGTAGAGAAGTAATAATAATTTTTAAGTAGAGAAGTAATAAGCGTTTTTAAGTAGAGAAGTAATAAGAATTTTTAAATATAGAAGCAGTAAGAGTTTTTAAGTAGAGAAGTAATAATATGTTTTAAATAGAGAAGTAATAAGAGTTTTTAAGTAGAAAAGTAATAATAATTTTTAAGTAGAGAAGTAATAAGAGTTTTTAAGTAAAGAAGTAATAGGAATTTTTAAGTAGACAAGTAATAAGAAGTTTTAAGTAGAGAAGTAATAAGAGTTTTTAAGAAGAGAAGCAATAAGAATTTTTAAGTAGAGAAGTAATAAGAGTTTTTAAGTAGAGAAGTAGTAATATTTTTTAAGTAGAGAAGTAATAAGAGTTTTTAAGTAGAGAAGTAATAATAATGTTTAAGTAGAGAAGTAATAAGAGTTTTAAGCAGAGAAGTAATAATAATTTTTAAGTAGAGAAATAATAAGAGTTTTTAAGTTGAAAAGTAGTAATAATTTTTAAGTAGAGAAGTAATAAGAGTTTTTAAGTAGAGAAGTAATAAGTTTTTAAGTAGAGAAGTAATAATTATTTTTAAGTAGAGAAGTAATAAGAGTTTTTAAGTAGAGAAATAATAAGAGTTTTAAGTAGAGAAGTAATAACAATTTTTAAGTAGAAAAGTAATAATAATTTTTAAGTAGAGAAGTAATAAGAGTTTTTAAGTAGAGAAGTAATAAGAGTTTTTAAGTAGAGAAGTAATAATATTTTTTAAGTAAAGAAGTAATAAGAATTTTTAAGTAGAGAAGTAATAAGAATTTTTATATATAGAAGCAATAAGAGTTTTTAAGTAGAGAAGTAATAATATTTTTTAAATAGAGAAGTAATAAGAGTTTTTAAGTAGAAAAGTAATAATAATTTTTAAGTAGAGAAGTAATAAGAGTTTTTAAGTAAAGAAGTAATAAGAATTTTTAAGCAGAGATGTATTAAGAATTTTTAAGTAGAGAAGTAATAAGAGTTTTTAAGTAGAGAAATAATAAGAATTTTTAAGTAGAGAAGTAATAATAATTTTTAAGTAGAGAAGTAATAAGCGTTTTTAAGTAGAGAAGCAATAAGAATTTTTAAGTAGAGAAGTAATAAAAGTTTTTAAGTAGAGAAGTAATAATAATTTTTAAGTAGAGAAGTAATAAGAGTTTTTAAGTAGAGAAGTAATAAGAGTTT
>JAYKKI010000172.1:0-5000 GCA_039881145.1 Druceiella hillmani
TGCCTAAGTAAAATTATCAACGACACCGACCGATATGTTTCAATACATTTTACGTCTTTAATTCATGACATTTTTTTTTTCGAATATTCATAACTCGCTCATTTTGAATATATTACAAAAATTTCGATTAACGAAAGCATTGTAATTTACTTTTGCGAGACTAATTAATTAAGTATTGCGTATTAAGTGAAAAGGTACTCATTAAAAGTGACGTACCTAGCTAAAATAATTCGCGGTCGTGATTAAATGTATTATTATCATTTATTTAAAAAAAAAGTCTCCTTAGACAGGGTAAAAAAAAATTAATCAGAACACCAGTCCGACCAGGCTCGAGGAGCGGTCGGGAAGCGAACCCGGGTCCTCATCGCCGTATGCCTTGTGATCAATCCAACACACCACCGCGACGACGCTTATTAAATATGTTTCAGTAGCCAGAAATTGATAAGTGTGTTTATGTATATATGTATATATGTATATATGTATATATGTATATATGTATATATGTATATATGTATATATGTGTATATATATATATATATATATATATATATATATATATATATATATATATATATATATATATATATATATAATTACGGATATTCCAATAAAGTAACAGCGATAGAATTTACGGGTTTAAGTTACGTGATTACGTAACCGACTCGGTGTTGTTAAAATTAAATGCACTTGAAGTTTGAAGAAGCACATGAGCGAAAGTCAGGATGTATTGAAAAAAATGCATACATGGATGATTTTACCTGCGCGGGAATATTACGTACCTAACCTTTATTCTTTGACGTATTTCGCATTTTTTTTTATCGGCAAACACTCCTTACTCCTTAGTATGTTAGTCACAATTTCGCGTAAACTATTAAATATATTAAAAAAAACAACGTTAGAAACGAGTTCACTTGTAAAACATTCGGGACAAAGTTAAGTCTATCCTTTAAACGGTTTATATTTCGAACAATGCTAAAGGGCTTATACGTACGTGCGTGCGTGCGTGCGTGCGTGTGTGTTTGTGTGTGTGTGCGCGTGCGTGCGTGTATACACACACACACACACACACACACACACACACACACACACACACACACACACACACACACACACACACACACACACACACACACACACACACAACGCGCGCGCGCACAAATTCGTGACCGTCCGTCACGTAAGCCTGTTTGGTCACACAGTTTTCGGTTTTGTTCGAATTCGTTTGTGCCAATTTTAGATGTTCGAACGATTAAATGAACTTAAAATATTCATTTAAATGTACTTAATATAAATCCACTGAAGACATTGTACTTTGGAATTCGGGACAAGTACAGTTTAGCGCCAATGATATATAGAAAACTTTCTCGAAGCGACACGAAAGGGGAAACGTGAAAGAGGACTTTGACGTATCGAATGCGCAGCGGTTCGTGATTATTATCGTAATAATAAAAAGACGATTTGAAAAAAAAATTACTTATACGTGAAACGTGTCCAAATTATTTTTTGTTCCTAACTGTTTTTCGTTAGTTTCACGACGAATTTAAAACGTTATACGTCACACACTCAACACGCACAAAAAAAAAGAATGTAAATCAATGGAACTGAATAAAATAAAACGAACACTTAGGATAAATTGAAAAAAAATCTAAAATAAAAAAAAACGCTTTCGATAACGCCTAAGTAAAATTATCAATGACACCGACCTATATGTTTCTATACATTACATTCATGACATTTTTTTTTCCTTAAATATTTATAACTCGCATATTTTGCATAAATTAAAAAATTTCGATTGACGTAATTATTGTAATTTACTTTTGCGATACTAATTCATTAAATATTGTGTATTAGGTGGTAAGGTATTCATTAAAAGTGACGTATCTAGCTAAAATGATTTGCGCTCTTGATTAAGTACATTATTATAATTTATTTAAAAAAAAAGTCTATTCAGAAAGGGAGAAAAAAAAAATTAATCATAACCACGCCCGAGGAGCGGCCGGGAATCGAACCCCGGTCTCCATCGCCGTATGCCTTGCGATCAATTCGTTTGCGCGGCAATATTATATACCTAACCTTTATTCTTTGGCGTCAGTCGCAATTTTTTTTCATCAACTAGCACACCTAACAGTATTGTAATCACAATTTCGTGTAAACTATTAAGCATTTTAAAAAAACAACGATAAAAATGAATTAACTTATAAAACATTAAACGTTCCTTTTAGCCCTTCGTACGGTAATAACATTCGATGAAAGGTTAAAGTCTTTCTCTATATGGTTTATATTTGGAACAATGGTAAAGTGCTTACGTGTGCGTGTGCGTGCGTGCGTGTGTGCGTGTGCGTGCGTGCGTGTGTGTGCGCGCGCGCGCGTGTGTGTGTGTGTGTGTGTGTGTGTGTGTGTGTGTGTGTGTGTGTGTGTGTGTGTGTGTGTGTGTGTGTGTGTGTGTATACGTGCGTGCGTGCACACATCACATGAACGTAAAAAATGACTAATAAACCAATCAGGGGATTCACATTTCACTTCGGTGAATTAATATAATATCATTGTTACTAGCGATGACATAATTATAACGTAACAGGTATGAATAACATAACATTGATGGAAATTAATATATTATGTCATTGCGATTTACAGATACTATGTTATTAAGTAAAGATACGCTTGGCTAACATGTTAAAATATTATGTTACGCATTGTCAAGCAGCGCCCGTACAATGGCCGTCACTCGATGAGTAAAGTGAGAGCGAGACAGCACGTTTCTTTTCGTCTTGCCCTTCGTTTCATATTTACCGAGCATCACCGAATGACACCGAACCTTATCGAAAGATTAATAATCTGTTATTAGAACGTTCTGAAATGCACACTGAAATGTTATGTGATCCATACCTATTACCGATTGGTAAAGAACGCATTATGTTATTAAGAACATTACATTGCGTTATTAAAATATTAAAATATTATATTGCGTTATTGTCAAGGAGCGGATGTCATTCGTCGCCTGAATAAAAAGAGCAAGAAATAGCACGTTCCTTTTCTTAATGCAATTCATTGTTTTATATATTAATTGTTTTATGCTTTATTATTTTGTTTCGTATCGACGGAACATTACAACCGAATGACATGAAATTTTTACCGAATGATAATATACAATTAATTACTACAAAGTTCAAATCTATACTTGTTATTTGAATTTTGTTTATGTTATATTCATTCAGAATTCACCGTTGATCGCTAACTAATTGCAATTTCTATGCGTTATTGTTTCATTTTGTTTGAATTATCGAACTAGGAAAATACTATGCGGTTCGAAATGTAATTTTGTCATTGCCTGGCTTTCTTTTAACATAATTTAATCAAATGTAGATTGAAACCGTCCACAAAAAAATACCTATATATAATATCAAAAACCAAATAAAAATTGAACTAGCGTTTCTCCAGTAGTATTCAATATAGATAGCGATTATAGTACGCATGTACTATACATATTTTGTATACACACGCAGAAGGAAAATTAATTTCATGGAACATATCGTTTAAGAACGTATTGAACAAATGTTATTGTCAATAATGTCCAATAACATGTTATTTTTTAAAGGGTATGATACTATGCTATTGAATAATGATGTTATTCATTATAATGGGTATGGGGAAATAACAGTTATTTCCATCTCTAATTGTTACCATCTAATGGAACGTGTTCGAACTTTGATTCGATTACCAATCGATATTTCACGTCGGTTATCTTAATTGCACTCGTTCGTTATCTTATATATCACGTGCAGATCGTCGTATCGTTTGTTTGTTTTTAATTTTCGCGTTACAAAATTTCCTAATCGTGTGGATTGCGCTTAATAATGTAGTGCATTGAGTAGTACAGCGTCTAATACATATTTACACATTGATAAATTTTAATTATCGTGTCAAATTTATTTAGCCGTGTAGCAGTCCGAAAGTAGTTTATGTCTATATCTTAATTCTCGTCCGAAGAAAATTGCGACATACTAATTATGCAAAAGCGAACCGTTTTTATTATAAAACGACTATAAAGCATAAATACCTCACCGGGTAGTTAACAGGCAACTGATTGATTACGTTAAATTAAATCGATCGGCCGTCTCTCCCGCATGGTCATCTTCGCCACATTTAACTTATACTTACTGATTGTCTACTTAGTTTGATTGTACTAAAACAGTAGACATTTCTCATTGTAAACTATCGTGAGGCCGCATCGTTGACGAATACTATATGCAAAATATAAATTACTTATGAAAAATGCATGTATATGTATATATATGAATATGTATAAGTATATGTATATGTGTATATATACATACATACATACATATATATATATATATATATATATATATATATATATATATATATATATATATATATATATATATATATATCTATGTATGTATGTATATACGCACATATCACGTAAAAATTGTCATTTGTTTTCATTCGTTATTGCCTAAAATCATTTTTTTTGTGCTCTTGTTAATCAATTTGTGCGACACTCTATTGTAATTTAAATTATTCAAATTAGTTTTTGAGCCATTATAAAGTCAAATACATTAAATTTCACATCGAGCACAAATTCGAACAACTAAAAATATTCTTCAGACATGTCCTTAATTTACACTTTCAATGCAACTACTGAAATTGTGAATAAAAAAAAAAGAAAAGAAAAATATTATTTGTATATATATGTGTATGTGTATGTGTATGTGTATGTGTATATATATATCTAAATAAATCCGTAGATGGTTACTTATTCCAAGCCCATTCCTCACGCAAAATTAAATTCCTCTAGGGAAAGAACCGGCGCGGTAAGGATTCGTGACTGGGAAGCCCGATATCAATAGCATACGCCTTATCTGGCAGAAGACAGATAAGACGTATGACCGTATGTTTTGAGAAAAAAAAAAGTTTAATTGCTCTCGTTCGTATAGTACACAGTTTTAAGTTATCACATACCAAATAATCCGAACGAA
>JAYKKI010000172.1:15000-24625 GCA_039881145.1 Druceiella hillmani
TTGCAAACCCCAATCCCCAGCACGAAGGAGTTTCAGCGGGTTGCCCGGGCCTCTAGGCCAGGGAGAACATGCTGATTCCTTCAGTGTAGCGCGCGTGCGGCCCAGGACATCTAAGGGCATCACAGACCTGTTATTGCTCAATCTCGTGCGGCTCGAAACCGCCGGTCCCTCTAAGAAGAATTTAATTACGCCGCCAGTGAGTTGCGCGAGCGAGTCGCGCGCACCGAAATGACGACGCCTATTTAGCAGGCTAGAGTCTCGTTCGTTACCGGAATTAACCAGACAAATCGCTCCACCAACTAAGAACGGCCATGCACCACCACCCACCGAATCAAGAAAGAGCTGTTAATCTGTCAATCCTTCCGGTGTCCGGGCCTGGTGAGATTTCCCGTGTTGAGTCAAATTAAGCCGCAGGCTCCACTCCTGGTGGTGCCCTTCCGTCAATTCCTTTAAGTTTCAGCTTTGCAACCATACTCCCCCCGGAGTCCAAAAATTTTGGTTTCCCGGAAGCCGCCCGCCGAGCCATTGTAGTAACATCGGCGGATCGCTAATCGACATATTTATGGTCAGAACTAGGGCGGTATCTAATCGCCTTCGAACCTCTGACTTTCGTTCTTGATTGATGAAAACACCTTTGGCAAATGCCTTCGCTGATGTTCGTCTTGCGACGATCCAAGAATTTCACCTCTAACGTCGCAATACGAATGCCCCCAGTTATCCCTATTAATCATTACCTCGGAGTTCTGAAAACCAACAAAATAGAACCGAGGTCGTATTCCATTATTCCATGCACTCAATATTCAAGCAGCATTTTGAGCCCGCTTTAAGCACTCTAATTTGTTCAAAGTAAAATTGTCGGCCCACCTCGACACTCAACGAAGAGCACCGCGATAGGATTTTTGATATTGAACTTCCGTTTTACCGAAAGCTCACCGACGATATGCTCCGCAGACGTGTCAGTCTCACCGCTGACGCGGTGAACCGACAGCGCGGCGCACAAATGCAACTACGAGCTTTTTAACCGCAACAATTTTAGTATACGCTATTGGAGCTGGAATTACCGCGGCTGCTGGCACCAGACTTGCCCTCCAATTGATACTCGTTAAAATATTTAAAGTGTTCTCATTCCGATTACGAGGCCTCGAAAGAGTCCCGTATCGTTATTTTTCGTCACTACCTCCCCGTGCCGGGAGTGGGTAATTTGCGCGCCTGCTGCCTTCCTTGGATGTGGTAGCCGTTTCTCAGGCTCCCTCTCCGGAATCGAACCCTGATTCCCCGTTACCCGTGACAACCATGGTAGTCGCAGAAACTACCATCGAAAGTTGATAAGGCAGACATTTGAAAGATGCGTCGCCGGTACTGGACCGTGCGATCGGCAAAAGTTATCCAGACTCATCAAAAGAAACGACTTCGGCGACCGAGGCCGCCTCCGTCGATTGGTTTTGATCTAATAAAAGCACTCTTCCCATCACTGGTCGGAGCTCTGATTGCATGTATTAGCTCTAGAATTGCCACAGTTATCCAAGTAACTGAGTAAGATCTAAGGAACCAAAACTGATATATTGAGCCATTCGCGGTATCGCCTTAATACGGCTTGCACTGAGACATGCATGGCTTAGTCTTTGAGACAAGCATATAACTACTGGCAGGATCAACCAGGGAGCTATCTCGTCTAAACGTGAGAGAGATATAGAGAGACATTTCTCCCGACGCGTCGTCGTCGTCGTTCAGCCACGCGCCGCCCGACGAACCGAGAGACGGTCCGCGAGACGGCGAGGAGCGTAACGCGCGCACGCGTGCGCCTTTTATTGCGCGTAGGTGGTATTTAACTCGACGCGCGCGTCGCCCTTCACAACCCCCCTATCCCCTATCCGCGGAGCGGGGAGGGGGGGGTCTCTACAGCCGCCCAGGGCGGCGGAGAGGAAAGGGCTTCGTGCCGCCGAAACGCCCGAAACCGAAGTTTCCGGCGCCAAAATTTAACGTTCACAACTCGTCTGTGCGTTCACAATTCAATACGTCGTTGAACGTATATGTTCGGACGAAGTCGTAAACTCTGTCAATTCGCTCGGAAGCGGAGAGCGAATGTATCGGTCTAGAGAAGATTAAACATAAAAAACTTTATCAAACTTATCACATCTCGACCCCGATAGAAATATCGCGTCGAAAGCCTCGCGGTGCGCTCCGGGCGAGCCGACGATGATGATTGTGTCCTTTCCGGAGAGAAGAAGAGGCGGCGGCGGCGGAGGCGGCGGCGGCGGAGGCGGCGGCGGCGAAGGCGGCGAATTGATCCGGGAGACGCGATACACACGCCTCCGGCAAACCACCACCACACCACCAACCCATCTCATCACACCACCCCACCCAATCCAGCCCCCCATCACCCCCCTCTCCCCCCGATTGGACCGCGAAGCGAGGCTCGTCACAAAGCGGTAGCGGAGTATAAAGGTATGCGTATTGAAAAATACAAAACACAAAGAACCTCGACCCCGCCCGCACTCGAAACGGTCTCGCCGCGCTCATCGTCTTTTCCCCCACGTATAAGCTCCGCGTTTTATACGGCTTCCACTCGACGCGTCTTTCGTTGGTCCACTTGGCGTTGAGGACCAAACCAAACTAACAAACCCGACATAACGCAACAAAAAACTTGGCCTAGGCCAACCAAAACATAAAAAAAAGAAACCAAAACCTGGCCCAAGCTAACCAAAACTTGGCCTAGACACATCAAAACGGAGTCTAACGTGAAGGAAACATAGTATAGGCTGACCAAAACATAGCCTCACCTAGGCCAAATACAGCAGAGCGTAACCAAAACCCAGCCCGATTTAACAAAGACACGCTTAACTTAACAAAAAAACGACCCAACGTAACCGTAATTCGGCCTGACGAAACGAAAATAAAAGCTAACCTAAGCAGAACAGAGCCTAACATAAAAAAACCGGCCTAATATAACAAAGATGCACCCTAACGTAGGCAAATTACAGCGTAAAGTAACAAACATTAACTAAAACACATTAACAAACCTAAAAAGAAAAACATTCTTACGAAACAAAACGGAAAATAAACCCTAACCCGAGCAAAACAGTGGTTAACATAAAAAAAAAAGTCAGCCCAACGTAACAAAAATAAATTGTAACATAAGCAAAACACAGCCTATACTAACAGAAACTTACGAAAACACCGAATAAGAAAAATACACAATGAGCCAAACAAAATAGGTTCTATAACAAAAAAAACGCAACCTTACATGACAAAAACACTCGCTAATCTAAACAAAATACAGCGTAACATAACAAAAACACACCCTAACCTAATAAACACACTGCCTAAATAAGCAAAAACACACCTACCTAACGTAACATGCCCTAAAATGTTCTACCATAAAAAAAGAACGTAACAAAAACTTAACACAACACAACACGGCACGAAACGATGCGACAAAACACAGCACAACACAACACGGAAGAAGGACGAAACACAAACACGAAAGGTAGCAGTAAACTAATAAAAACATAACAAAATAAAACATAAGGCAACGCAGCGCAACGCAACGCAACGCAACACAACGGAACGTAACATAACATAACAAAAAATAACAAAACATACAATAACAAAAAAAATAGCTTAACAAATCATAACATAACAAAACAAAGCAAAACAAAACAGAACAATACAGAAAAATACAGAACAAAACAGAAAAGAATAAAGCAAAGCAAGGCAAAAGTAAAAGCAAAGCAAAGCAAAGCAAAGCAAAGCAAAACGTAACGTAACGTAACAAAACTTAACATAAGATACAATAACATAACAAAACATTAAAAAAAAAAAACATAACACAACGCAGCGCATGGCAACGCAACGCAGCGCAACCTAAAGCGACGCGACGCGACGCGACGCAACCTAGTATAACCTAACAGTTAGATTAGGCTATGTTACCGAACCGAACCGAACCGAACCGAACCGAACCGAACCGAACCGAACCGAACCGAACCGAAACAAAGCTAACGTAAAATAACATAACAAAACGTAACGTAACGTAACGTAACGTAACTTAACTTAACTTATAAGGTACTTACATATATGCGATAATACCGACACGATAATATTATTTTGGTATTATCAGTTTCTAAAACCGCAATGTAAATATATTTAGTAACTGGCCATATATACACTCGGTTCTAAAAGATTCAATCACTTCATTTGACAGACGACGAATTGAACATCGGACGTCACACACTTAACGCGCACAAAAGAAAGAATGTAAATCAATTAAACTAAATAAAATAAAGCGAACACTTAGGATACATTTAGAAAAATCACAAATAATAAAAAAAAGAAAAACGCTTTCGATAATGCCTAAGTAAAATGACGAGTGACACCGACCGATATGTTTCAAATACGTTTACGTCTTTAATTCATTACTTTTTTTTCTTTTTTTAATATTGGCAACTCGCACATTTTGCATACACTAACAAAATTTCGATTAACGTAAGTATTGCAATTTTCTTTTGCGACACTAATTCATTACGTATCGCGTATTGCCTGAAAAGGTAGGTTATTCATTAAAAGTGACGAAATCTAGCTAAAAATAATTTACGGTCGTGATTAAATGTATTATTATAATTCATTTTAAAGAAAGTTTCCTTAGAAAGTGAAAAAAAAACCCAGAACATCGGTCCAACAAGAGACCGGGAATCGAACCCGCGTCCCCGTCGCCCTATGACTAGTTAACAGCCGAACACACCACTGCGACGACAATTATCAAATACATTTCAAAAATGCCATACATGGACGATTTTCTGATGCGCGGGTATATTACATACCTAACCTTTGCTCTTTGACGTATTTCGCATTTTTTTTTCACCAGCAAGCACTCCTTACAGTATTATAATCACAATTTCGTGTAAACTATTAAGTATTTTTAAAAAACAACGATATAAATGAATTCACTCATAAAACCTTAAACGTTTCTTTTAGCCCTTCTCATACGGTAATAAAACATTCGGGACAAAGTAAAGTCTATCTTTACATGGTTTACATTTCTAACAATGCTAAAGTGCTTATACGTACGTACGTACGTACGCACGCACACACACATATAAATATACACATACATACATACATACATACATATTATATATATATATATATATATATATATATATATATATATATATATATATATATATATATATATATATATATATATATGTATGTATGTATATGTGTATATATATATATATATATATATATATATATATATATATATATATATATATATATAAATATATATATATATATACGCAAACCTGTTCGCTCATACAGTTTTCGGTTCTGTACGGGTTCGTTTTTGCCAATTTTAAATGGTCGAACGATTAAATGAACTTACAATATTCATTTAAATGTACATAATATAAATCCACCGAAGACATTGTACATTGGAATTCGGGACAAGTACAATTTAGCGCCAACGATATTAAGACATTTTTTCGAAGCGACAAGAAAGAGAATACGTGAAAAGAGGACTTTGACATATTGAATAAATAGACGCTCGTGATTATTAATAATAAAAAAAAGATTTAAGAAAAAAATTACTCACGACAAATTTAACATTAGACGTCCACACACTTAAAACGTACAAAATAAACCGAATGAAATAAAGCGAAAGTGACAAATTATGAAAAATCAGAAATCATTAAAACAAAAAAAAAGGCTTCCGATAACGTCTAATTAAAATTATCATTGACACCGACTCACGAGTATCAATACCTTTACGTCTTTAATTCATTATTATTTTTTCAACATTTATAACTCGCACATTTTGCATATATTACAAAATTTCGATTATTGTACGTAAGTATAGTAATTTATTTTTGCGAGACTAATTCATCACGCATTATGTTAAGATATCATTGTCAACCCAATACATCTTGGACTTAGTACGGATTTAGCAGAGATAGATGTCGCCACAAGTATCATTTGAGATTGATTGATTGGGAGATAAATATCAATAAAAAGGCTATTATATCACTTTTTAACGAGCTCTATTTCACGAAAATAAATTATTTAGGTTAACTTCATAATATTTTCGAATATGGAACGTGTAAAGGACGTATTTAAAGTATTTTCTATTTGACGCCATATAGATATTTTTTAGAATTCAACTGCCAAGGTAACTAACTTTGTACTTGCGACAGGTGGCATACGTGTCGTTTGTTTGCATTCCGTTTCATCGTTTAGCAAGTAATAAAATTATCACGAAAATAATTTTTTTTAACAACGGAGCATATTAAAACGATAAAAATATATGTTGAATTTATTGAAACTCCGATTAAACTAAACATAATAATAATTCATGTTTTATTAATAAAAATATCACGATATATTCTCACATTAATGAGAGTTTATTGAAAAGGAGCTTAATATTTTGACAGCTGTCGATTAAACTGTCTGAATTCAGATTAATTGTAGTTTTATTCTTTAGCGTAATTTTTGTGTTTCTTGTTATTTTATTTAGGACTTCCGCATCGTCCCTGGATCCCGTGAACGCTTTTTTTTATTTAATATTTAATAATCGAATCGACAAAATACAAGGCGAAGTATATATTTTAACCTAAGGTATAAGTTAATAAATAACACATGCTTGCTAACAACCTAGCGGTCGCCAGATTTACTAGAACTAATCGTCGGATAAAAAGCGAAGCCAATTGTAAAAATACACTTTTATTATCATACGATGAATATAATTAACCCGCTTTATTATTATTTATCACTTTGGTTTTTTGTCATCATGTTTGTTATTAATTGTACATAGCTGTAGTGACGTTAGCCAAAACTGCCTCGGGTTTTGTTGCAAGAGAACTGTACCAAAATTGTAATACCATTTAAATGTATATAATACAAATCCACTGAAGACATTGTACGTTAGAATTGGAGCTTAGCGCCGATGATATCATTAAGACAATTTTTTTTAAGCGACACGAAAGGTGATACGTGAAAGAGGACTTTGACATATCGAATGCATAGCCCGTTCGTGATTATTATCATAATAATAAAAAGAAGATATGAAGAACAATTATTTGAACGTGAAATGTGTTCAAATTGTTTTTTGTTCCTAACTGTTTTTCGTTAGTTTCACGACGAATTTAAAACGTTAGACGTCACACACTCAACACGCACAAAAAAAAAAAAAAGAATGTAAATCAATGGAACTGAATAAAATAAAGCGAACACTTAGGATAAATAAAAAAAAGTGACAAATAATAAAGAAGAACGCTTTCGATAATGCCTAAGTAAAATTATCAACGACACCGACCGATATGTTTCAATACATTTTACGTCTTTAATTCATGACATTTTTTTTTTCGAATATTCATAACTCGCTCATTTTGAATATATTACAAAAATTTCGATTAACGAAAGCATTGTAATTTACTTTTGCGAGACTAATTAATTAAGTATTGCGTATTAAGTGAAAAGGTACTCATTAAAAGTGACGTACCTAGCTAAAATAATTCGCGGTCGTGATTAAATGTATTATTATCATTTATTTAAAAAAAAAGTCTCCTTAGACAGGGTAAAAAAAATTAATCAGAACACCAGTCCGACCAGGCTCGAGGAGCGGTCGGGAAGCGAACCCGGGTCCTCATCGCCGTATGCCTTGTGATCAATCCAACACACCACCGCGACGACGCTTATTAAATATGTTTCAGTAGCCAGAAATTGATAAGTGTGTTTATGTATATATGTATATATGTATATATGTATATATGTATATATGTATATATGTATATATGTATATATGTGTATATATATATATATATATATATATATATATATATATATATATATATATATATATATATATATATATATAATTACGGATATTCCAATAAAGTAACAGCGATAGAATTTACGGGTTTAAGTTACGTGATTACGTAACCGACTCGGTGTTGTTAAAATTAAATGCACTTGAAGTTTGAAGAAGCACATGAGCGAAAGTCAGGATGTATTGAAAAAAATGCATACATGGATGATTTTACCTGCGCGGGAATATTACGTACCTAACCTTTATTCTTTGACGTATTTCGCATTTTTTTTTATCGGCAAACACTCCTTACTCCTTAGTATGTTAGTCACAATTTCGCGTAAACTATTAAATATATTAAAAAAAACAACGTTAGAAACGAGTTCACTTGTAAAACATTCGGGACAAAGTTAAGTCTATCCTTTAAACGGTTTATATTTCGAACAATGCTAAAGGGCTTATACGTACGTGCGTGCGTGCGTGCGTGCGTGTGTGTTTGTGTGTGTGTGCGCGTGCGTGCGTGTATACACACACACACACACACACACACACACACACACACACACACACACACACACACACACACACACACACACACACACACACACACACACAAACGCGCGCGCGCACAAATTCGTGACCGTCCGTCACGTAAGCCTGTTTGGTCACACAGTTTTCGGTTTTGTTCGAATTCGTTTGTGCCAATTTTAGATGTTCGAACGATTAAATGAACTTAAAATATTCATTTAAATGTACTTAATATAAATCCACTGAAGACATTGTACTTTGGATTCGGGACAAGTACAGTTTAGCGCCAATGATATATAGAAAACTTTCTCGAAGCGACACGAAAGGGGAAACGTGAAAGAGGACTTTGACGTATCGAATGCGCAGCGGTTCGTGATTATTATCGTAATAATAAAAAGACGATTTGAAAAAAAAATTACTTATACGTGAAACGTGTCCAAATTATTTTTTGTTCCTAACTGTTTTTCGTTAGTTTCACGACGAATTTAAAACGTTATACGTCACACACTCAACACGCACAAAAAAAAAGAATGTAAATCAATGGAACTGAATAAAATAAAACGAACACTTAGGATAAATTGAAAAAAAATCTAAAATAAAAAAAAACGCTTTCGATAACGCCTAAGTAAAATTATCAATGACACCGACCTATATGTTTCTATACATTACATTCATGACATTTTTTTTTCCTTAAATATTTATAACTCGCATATTTTGCATAAATTAAAAAATTTCGATTGACGTAATTATTGTAATTTACTTTTGCGATACTAATTCATTAAATATTGTGTATTAGGTGGTAAGGTATTCATTAAAAGTGACGTATCTAGCTAAAATGATTTGCGCTCTTGATTAAGTACATTATTATAATTTATTTAAAAAAAAAGTCTATTCAGAAAGGAGAAAAAAAAAATTAATCATAACCACGCCCGAGGAGCGGCCGGGAATCGAACCCCGGTCTCCATCGCCGTATGCCTTGCGATCAATTCGTTTGCGCGGCAATATTATATACCTAACCTTTATTCTTTGGCGTCAGTCGCAATTTTTTTTCATCAACTAGCACACCTAACAGTATTGTAATCACAATTTCGTGTAAACTATTAAGCATTTTTAAAAAAACAACGATAAAAATGAATTAACTTATAAAACATTAAACGTTCCTTTTAGCCCTTCGTACGGTAATAACATTCGATGAAAGGTTAAAGTCTTTCTCTATATGGTTTATATTTGGAACAATGGTAAAGTGCTTACGTGTGCGTGTGCGTGCGTGCGTGTGTGCGTGTGCGTGCGTGCGTG
>JAYKKI010000173.1:0-21427 GCA_039881145.1 Druceiella hillmani
ATAAACCTTTCAAAAGAAAAATCCGTTTGTACGAATCTATACATTTATAATATGCATCTGCTTGATATTATGACTAAACAAATTTACGTAAATAACTTTCCATGAGATAATTCAAGTTAGTTATCAGTTAAACGAAATCGTGATAAATTCAAAACCAAATTTTTTTTTTAAAAGCATTTGATTGTGATTTGACCTCAATTTATCAAATCATATTTACCAGAAAAAATTTGCAATACGCTTAATCAATTACGGTGTAATTTAAGGATAAGTGCTAGGTCCTTTATTTTTCTTAGGTTTTATAGATGATCTCAGTGTTTTTTTCTCGTGTGTAAAAAAAAGAATTTTCGTGCTTGCAGATGATGCGAATTACAAAAGCCCTAATTATGAACATTTTTCTAATGATATTGAAGAAGTCCTCAGCAAAATTGATAGGTGATTCGAAGATTTATTATTAAATATGGAAATAATAAGGCAAATGTTATTCCTTTGGAATCGAGTAATACATTTGAAAACAACTTGATGGAAGATACTGAAAAATTTATCTCTAATTAATTGAATTAAGCAAGTTTGATTTTAAAAAATTCTTAGGTATAACTCCAGATAAAAACAATTAAATGAAATTACGTGATATAGTATTGTTTCTACTTTCTTCAAGTTCTTTACCACGACCTAGGTTTCGTTGTATTACAACATCTTCAGGTGGGCTATTAGCAAAGATGTTATTAGCAAAGGTGAGCTATTAGCAAAGATCTTTGCTAATAACCCATCTGAAGCTGTTGTAATACAACGGAACCTGGGTCGTGGTAAAGAACTTAAAAAAAGTAAAAATAATACTACATCACGTAGTTTCATTTAATTTTTGAATAATGAATTTCTACACAAATAACGACAAATACATTCAAATCCAGATGAAAATTTAAATTGGGACTTTCTATCTCAGAGACAGATCAAAAATTAAATATAGCCACATTCTTCTTACAGAAGGTTGTAGAATTGTGCGAGGTAGATGAAACGAAGGCGGTATATTTTGGTTATTTTTACAGCATAATGACTTACGAGTTGCTCTTTTAGGGTACTGCGACATATCCCAATAGAATATTTATTTTTAAGAAAAACGCGATTCGCTGTTTAGTAGGTCTAAGATTTATGTAAGGAGGCGTTTCGAAATATTAAGATGATATTAGGTGATCATATATATGGAAATATTATATGTGCCAAAACATATTAACAAAGTTTTTTTGAATTGTGATCAATATGATTATAGTAGTAAGTTCAGGCATGATAGAAGTATTAAGCATAGACTGTCCAGAGTCTCAAAAAGTTTAAATGCAACAGTACCATATTTTATAACAAACTGTCTGCAGTAATTAAAGTGTTGGAAGGCACTTATTTCCAGAGCAGAGTCAAGAACCGGGGTGTCTTGGGTTGATCACAAGACATACGGCCTTTGATTGCGCGGCTTATCGAGTGGACCGAGTGGACTAGTATTCTGGTTGGCTGTAAGAGATTATCCTCGTAGTAATAAGCCCGTCATTTGTATAATTAGATACATTATAGTATGTAGATAAGAACATGCTTATAGAAAAAGCTTATTGCACAGTTAACAAATCATTAACTGATACCTAAGTATTTCATAATTACCATTATATTTAATTCCATTTTTTTTTAATTCGACGTTTTGTATTACTATTATTATTTATAAAACCAATAATCTTGATATTATTTATTTTGATATTTGGCCTTATTATTTTATGTTTATTTATTATTATTAGTTCATATTCATTTTTTAATATGGTAATATTATTAGGGTTACCATAATTTTTTATGTATGGCTGGAAATGTCGTTTACATTTGACGACCCTGTGTGGATATACTTAATGACACTTGCGTTGTATTGATGTTTATTTTTAGTATTAATAGAATTGTTACTTGGACCTAATTTTTATTCTGATTATTCTGGTTTGTTCCTGATCCATACGTTGGTGGTATAATTATTGTTTTATCATATTTTTTTATATTTTTTGTTTTCTTTGTTTTTGAATATTCTTTTGCATTGATTATGTACGAATTGATGTTATTTATTGTGCTTTATGTACCAGTATCGAATACAAATATGACTATGACTATTAATTTCAGCTTATGTTATAAAAAATCTGTAAAACGCGAATAGAAGATGAACTCGTAAATATTATAGGCAATATATTTATGCATTGTAAATATATAGCCTATCATAATTTTTCCAGGCGCATATTTCAAATAAATATGCAATTCCAAATGGAATTAAAAATCGTTGACCCTTTACTTGGGTTATAAGACCTCACATTAAGTCGATTTTCAAATTTGAAGATGGACTGGAAATATCCTGTAGACTTTGACTATTAATGAAGAAGACTATGTTCAAGGAAAGAAAAGTTACGCTTTAAAGCGTCATATATTATGCTTGCGAGAACTGTGTAATTTAATTTTTTTACAGCAGTTTAAGTTTATAGACCCAAGTATATGATATTAATTTCACTTGAAATCTCTAACCATCAAAGAGCTTTGACAAACATGCGGAATGATGGACAGATAAACAAGTGATCCGGTAAGAGTTTCGTTAAGATATCATGATGCTAATGATGTTCACTAATCAAATTATGTTTTAATATATTCTCTAAATCTTTACAAGAAGTAAAAAAATCTATTTCTCCTCTGTTAATAATCAATCCTCGAGAAAACAGTTAGTATCCTATAAAAGGTAAACGATACGAAGAGGAAGCTTCATAATTTAGTATAAGTCATGTGTATAAATGACCGGAAAATAAAACTCAGTCCTTTAAATGTAAAACTATTATTCTCTTGCTTTTTTATTCACATTCCAGTTAATTTTTTGTTTGTAAGTTTTAGTAATAACCTAACAAGTCGGTACTTTTTTGCACTTTTCGATTTGTTTGACTTTTACAGACTTATAAAGAATGAATTAATTTACACCAAGCATTGTCCGAGATACAACACTAAACTATGATTATTTATAGAGTTACTACGTAACTCATTCTTTATTTAGTAACAACTTAACAAGTTGGTACTTTTTTGCATATTTCGATTTGTTTGACTTTCACGTACTTGTAAAGAATGAATCATAATTTACACCAAGAATTGCCCGAGATACAATGTTAATCTCTGATTATTTATAGAGTCATTACGTGACCCATTCTATATTTATTAATAACTTAACAAGCAGGTACTTTTTCGCACTTTTCGATTTGTTTGACTTTAACAGACTTATAAAGAATGTATCATAATTTACTCCAAGCATTGCCCGAGATACAATACTAATCTATGATTATTTATGGAGTTATTATGTAACTCGCTCTTTATAATATGAGCCACTCAGCAATCGATAGATGATGATCGTCTATCATTCTAAAACTATTTTCAGTAATTATGGTTAAAACTTTCATGTTTTATAATCTTAACATCTATATATATATACATATATAATCATTTAAGTGATTAAGAATTAAAGTAAACCCCATTTTAAATATCGTCCAAAATAAATAAAGGTTAATTATTATTTGATTTTAAGGCAAATTTATTATTTAAATATACTAAAACAACTTTCTCTCACTGTTTTAAATATAGATAATAAATATTCTCTAGTCAATTAAGCTTCTTTGAGAAAACGTTGAAAGCTCAGTGGTTATAATGATGTAAACAAACCCGAGAAAATGAAGACGGCGAAAATCTCAAGAATGGAAATAAATTATTTACGTAAAGAACGGAAATACGTTAAACATTTATTTCGAAAGTAACTACGGCGCACCTTGTTAACGTAGATTAAAATTTTCTTTATAAGGAAAGATGATAGCTATTATCGCATTCTTTTTTTATATTTTAATAAGATTGTGGTATTTTCGTTTTGTAGACAAGAACTTGCCTAAATTTAAGGAAAATACAGCATTATTTTGTCAATGAGCATTAGATTGTTTATTTTTATTCTCATGAATTTTGAACTTCTGATAATTTTCTACAAAGCTGCAGAGTTTCTTTTTAAAAGTAATTTATACCAGTTGAATGATGCTTTATAGAAAATCGTATTAAATATATTAATTTGCTGTTACCCATTTTATAAATTTATTTTATATGTTATCATTAATCTGTGGCAGGATTTGAATAATTTTAACTCAAACTTTTAATGAATGTTTACTAATCGTTTCACTGTGAAAACAATTTCGATATGTCAGGAAAGAGAATCAATTTATTGCATCAGGATACATGTGTTGGGTTACTTTTTCATGCATTGCAGGTTATATAAAGCTCTTAATAATAAATTCTGGGTGCCCTCTGACTAATAGACTAGCATGTAAATATTCATGTTGTTTATGCAAACGTTTTATGCAAATTTGTGAATTTTGTATGATGGTGTGAATAAAATATAAATCCGTATCTCTTTGATTTAAGTTAAGTATTTATTCCTGTTATTTTAATGAATTAGAAATACTTTTATATGTTTAACTTCTTATTTATTATTAGAAAACCTTAATACACAATTACACATCTTAACAGTAATCCGCCATGCGTTTACAAGGTAGAGAGAGAGAGAGCAGTGTTGCCAATATAAAAGTACCTAACACGCCTCCCTACTTCTATATTGCAACAAACATTTATAAACACAATAGTCTGTATTAACTTGACACTTAATTTTACTCTTTTAAATTTAACATCTCTCTGAATATAATGAATTTAACATCTCCCAACGCTTTAGTAAATATATCTGCAATATTATTTTCGGACCCTAATTTTACTATGTCAGTATTGCCTTGCTTAACATTCTCAAGTATAAAATGATAGTGAACTTCAATATGCTTAGAATTCTTTTTAAAATTTTCATATTTAGAAATAGCTACAGCGCCTGAATTATCTTCATAAATTTTAACTGGTTTACAAATTTTAGTAAAAACATCATTCAGTAAACAAATAAGAAATTTTAACGCAACATATTCCGCAAATGTAGAAGACTTTGTTACACTACCTTGTTTCTTTGATTTCCAATAAATGATATTTCCAAATAATCTAATAACAAATCCTGTAATAGACTTTCTGTCCAAAATATCTCCTGCTCAGTCGGCATCCACATAACAATCCAAAATATCAGCATTACTATTATTACAATATGTTAATTTAAGATCTCTTGTATGTCAAGTACAAATACTTTAAAACTCTCAGAACATATTTGAAATGTGTCTCATTATACGAGTTTTGAAATCTGCCCAAATAATTTACACTGTAACAAATATCTGGTCTGGTGTTTGAACTAATATACAAAAGTGCACCAATTAAATTTCGGTATTTTACATCTTCATTAATATCAGATTGTTCCAATTTAAAATTTATTTCCATAGGGGTTTTAAATAATTTTGAACTTTCAATATCATAACGTTTAGCTGAAGACTCAATATAAGATTTTTGACTTAAAGTTAAAATATTACCTTGATTTTAGTTATATTCGACAATTTTTCATTGCCAACTGAACTGTTTGTCTTGTTCTTGTGTTTGTGAAGAACGAAGTCGGGCCATACTTACGCGGCGCTCTTCCCGTACAATTTCTTGTCCATCTGCAGTGGATTGATTCGCAATATTCCTAGGTAATTGCATTAGGGCTTTGTTGTGAAAGATTAGACTCTCAGCATTATAAATAACACTTTAAAATTAATCACACGAAAATTAATCACGTGAATTACATAATTAAGCAATTATCGATGGCCGCGCAGTCACAAATATCAACCTCACAAAGTGAACATCTTCATAAAACTTAACTCAACTATTTGAAATCACTCTTCGCTAATGAATTTCAGAAAAAAATTGTTTAAAAAGAATTAATTGAATCGAATTCAAATAAAATAATGGTCGAAAACTGAATAAGAATTATTAAAAACCAAATATCATTTTCATTCGTGTCTGTCATTTATGACATATTACGTCTTATACATAATTATATTATTTGTGATTTTTTTACTTTTCCAATGCGCGGGGAAACTTCTCGAAGCCGAGGTAAAAACATATTCAATAAATATATATTAATCATATAAATTTAAAAAAAAAATATCAGTCAATCCGTTCTCGATATATCTCAAAAAAGCCGTTCCATACAAAATACATGGGAAAATTAATTTTCTTCATAAATTTTTTTTCATGAATTTTTCCAATGTTTTGATACTTATTATCCTATTCCCGACAAAGACAAATCCAAAAACACAAAAGTAAAAAAAAATAGTCCAGCCGTTCTTGAGTTAATTATTTCCACATTTATTTATTTCTTTTAAGAATTTTTTGGAAAAAACGGTTTTAAAGTAAATTTTAGAATTTATTAAGAGAACTTGATATAACAAAGGGAAATACAGGTGAGTACGTATTTTTTGTAATTTTTCTTAATACATATAAACCTTTCAAAAGAAAAATCCGTTTGTACGAATCTATACATTTATAATATGCATCTGCTTGATATTATGACTAAACAAATTTACATAAATAACTTTCCATGAGATAATTCAAGTTAGTTATCAGTTAAACGAAATCGTGATAAATTCAAAACCAAATTTTTTTTTTAAAAGCATTTGATTGTGATTTGACCTCAATTTATCAAATCATATTTACCAGAAAAAATTTGCAATACGCTTAATCAATTACGGTGTAATTTAAGGATAAGTGCTAGGTCCTTTATTTTTCTTAGGTTTTATAGATGATCTCAGTGTTTTTTTCTCGTGTGTAAAAAAAAGAATTTTCGTGCTTGCAGATGATGCGAATTACAAAAGCCCTAATTATGAACATTTTTCTAATGATATTGAAGAAGTCCTCAGCAAAATTGATAGGTGATTCGAAGATTTATTATTAAATATGGAAATAATAAGGCAAATGTTATTCCTTTGGAATCGAGTAATACATTTGAAAACAACTTGATGGAAGATACTGAAAAATTTATCTCTAATTAATTGAATTAAGCAAGTTTGATTTTAAAAAATTCTTAGGTATAACTCCAGATAAAAACAATTAAATGAAATTACGTGATATAGTATTGTTTCTACTTTCTTCAAGTTCTTTACCACGACCTAGGTTTCGTTGTATTACAACATCTTCAGGTGGGCTATTAGCAAAGATGTTATTAGCAAAGGTGAGCTATTAGCAAAGATCTTTGCTAATAACCCATCTGAAGCTGTTGTAATACAACGGAACCTGGGTCGTGGTAAAGAACTTAAAAAAAGTAAAAATAATACTACATCACGTAGTTTCATTTAATTTTTGAATAATGAATTTCTACACAAATAACGACAAATACATTCAAATCCAGATGAAAATTTAAATTGGGACTTTCTATCTCAGAGACAGATCAAAAATTAAATATAGCCACATTCTTCTTACAGAAGGTTGTAGAATTGTGCGAGGTAGATGAAACGAAGGCGGTATATTTTGGTTATTTTTACAGCATAATGACTTACGAGTTGCTCTTTTAGGGTACTGCGACATATCCCAATAGAATATTTATTTTTAAGAAAAACGCGATTCGCTGTTTAGTAGGTCTAAGATTTATGTAAGGAGGCGTTTCGAAATATTAAGATGATATTAGGTGATCATATATATGGAAATATTATATGTGCCAAAACATATTAACAAAGTTTTTTTGAATTGTGATCAATATGATTATAGTAGTAAGTTCAGGCATGATAGAAGTATTAAGCATAGACTGTCCAGAGTCTCAAAAAGTTTAAATGCAACAGTACCATATTTTATAACAAACTGTCTGCAGTAATTAAAGTGTTGGAAGGCACTTATTTCCAGAGCAGAGTCAAGAACCGGGGTGTCTTGGGTTGATCACAAGACATACGGCCTTTGATTGCGCGGCTTATCGAGTGGACCGAGTGGACTAGTATTCTGGTTGGCTGTAAGAGATTATCCTCGTAGTAATAAGCCCGTCATTTGTATAATTAGATACATTATAGTATGTAGATAAGAACATGCTTATAGAAAAAGCTTATTGCACAGTTAACAAATCATTAACTGATACCTAAGTATTTCATAATTACCATTATATTTAATTCCATTTTTTTTTAATTCGACGTTTTGTATTACTATTATTATTTATAAAACCAATAATCTTGATATTATTTATTTTGATATTTGGCCTTATTATTTTATGTTTATTTATTATTATTAGTTCATATTCATTTTTTAATATGGTAATATTATTAGGGTTACCATAATTTTTTATGTATGGCTGGAAATGTCGTTTACATTTGACGACCCTGTGTGGATATACTTAATGACACTTGCGTTGTATTGATGTTTATTTTTAGTATTAATAGAATTGTTACTTGGACCTAATTTTTATTCTGATTATTCTGGTTTGTTCCTGATCCATACGTTGGTGGTATAATTATTGTTTTATCATATTTTTTTATATTTTTTGTTTTCTTTGTTTTTGAATATTCTTTTGCATTGATTATGTACGAATTGATGTTATTTATTGTGCTTTATGTACCAGTATCGAATACAAATATGACTATGACTATTAATTTCAGCTTATGTTATAAAAAATCTGTAAAACGCGAATAGAAGATGAACTCGTAAATATTATAGGCAATATATTTATGCATTGTAAATATATAGCCTATCATAATTTTTCCAGGCGCATATTTCAAATAAATATGCAATTCCAAATGGAATTAAAAATCGTTGACCCTTTACTTGGGTTATAAGACCTCACATTAAGTCGATTTTCAAATTTGAAGATGGACTGGAAATATCCTGTAGACTTTGACTATTAATGAAGAAGACTATGTTCAAGGAAAGAAAAGTTACGCTTTAAAGCGTCATATATTATGCTTGCGAGAACTGTGTAATTTAATTTTTTTACAGCAGTTTAAGTTTATAGACCCAAGTATATGATATTAATTTCACTTGAAATCTCTAACCATCAAAGAGCTTTGACAAACATGCGGAATGATGGACAGATAAACAAGTGATCCGGTAAGAGTTTCGTTAAGATATCATGATGCTAATGATGTTCACTAATCAAATTATGTTTTAATATATTCTCTAAATCTTTACAAGAAGTAAAAAAATCTATTTCTCCTCTGTTAATAATCAATCCTCGAGAAAACAGTTAGTATCCTATAAAAGGTAAACGATACGAAGAGGAAGCTTCATAATTTAGTATAAGTCATGTGTATAAATGACCGGAAAATAAAACTCAGTCCTTTAAATGTAAAACTATTATTCTCTTGCTTTTTTATTCACATTCCAGTTAATTTTTTGTTTGTAAGTTTTAGTAATAACCTAACAAGTCGGTACTTTTTTGCACTTTTCGATTTGTTTGACTTTTACAGACTTATAAAGAATGAATTAATTTACACCAAGCATTGTCCGAGATACAACACTAAACTATGATTATTTATAGAGTTACTACGTAACTCATTCTTTATTTAGTAACAACTTAACAAGTTGGTACTTTTTTGCATATTTCGATTTGTTTGACTTTCACGTACTTGTAAAGAATGAATCATAATTTACACCAAGAATTGCCCGAGATACAATGTTAATCTCTGATTATTTATAGAGTCATTACGTGACCCATTCTATATTTATTAATAACTTAACAAGCAGGTACTTTTTCGCACTTTTCGATTTGTTTGACTTTAACAGACTTATAAAGAATGTATCATAATTTACTCCAAGCATTGCCCGAGATACAATACTAATCTATGATTATTTATGGAGTTATTATGTAACTCGCTCTTTATAATATGAGCCACTCAGCAATCGATAGATGATGATCGTCTATCATTCTAAAACTATTTTCAGTAATTATGGTTAAAACTTTCATGTTTTATAATCTTAACATCTATATATATATACATATATAATCATTTAAGTGATTAAGAATTAAAGTAAACCCCATTTTAAATATCGTCCAAAATAAATAAAGGTTAATTATTATTTGATTTTAAGGCAAATTTATTATTTAAATATACTAAAACAACTTTCTCTCACTGTTTTAAATATAGATAATAAATATTCTCTAGTCAATTAAGCTTCTTTGAGAAAACGTTGAAAGCTCAGTGGTTATAATGATGTAAACAAACCCGAGAAAATGAAGACGGCGAAAATCTCAAGAATGGAAATAAATTATTTACGTAAAGAACGGAAATACGTTAAACATTTATTTCGAAAGTAACTACGGCGCACCTTGTTAACGTAGATTAAAATTTTCTTTATAAGGAAAGATGATAGCTATTATCGCATTCTTTTTTTATATTTTAATAAGATTGTGGTATTTTCGTTTTGTAGACAAGAACTTGCCTAAATTTAAGGAAAATACAGCATTATTTTGTCAATGAGCATTAGATTGTTTATTTTTATTCTCATGAATTTTGAACTTCTGATAATTTTCTACAAAGCTGCAGAGTTTCTTTTTAAAAGTAATTTATACCAGTTGAATGATGCTTTATAGAAAATCGTATTAAATATATTAATTTGCTGTTACCCATTTTATAAATTTATTTTATATGTTATCATTAATCTGTGGCAGGATTTGAATAATTTTAACTCAAACTTTTAATGAATGTTTACTAATCGTTTCACTGTGAAAACAATTTCGATATGTCAGGAAAGAGAATCAATTTATTGCATCAGGATACATGTGTTGGGTTACTTTTTCATGCATTGCAGGTTATATAAAGCTCTTAATAATAAATTCTGGGTGCCCTCTGACTAATAGACTAGCATGTAAATATTCATGTTGTTTATGCAAACGTTTTATGCAAATTTGTGAATTTTGTATGATGGTGTGAATAAAATATAAATCCGTATCTCTTTGATTTAAGTTAAGTATTTATTCCTGTTATTTTAATGAATTAGAAATACTTTTATATGTTTAACTTCTTATTTATTATTAGAAAACCTTAATACACAATTACACATCTTAACAGTAATCCGCCATGCGTTTACAAGGTAGAGAGAGAGAGAGCAGTGTTGCCAATATAAAAGTACCTAACACGCCTCCCTACTTCTATATTGCAACAAACATTTATAAACACAATAGTCTGTATTAACTTGACACTTAATTTTACTCTTTTAAATTTAACATCTCTCTGAATATAATGAATTTAACATCTCCCAACGCTTTAGTAAATATATCTGCAATATTATTTTCGGACCCTAATTTTACTATGTCAGTATTGCCTTGCTTAACATTCTCAAGTATAAAATGATAGTGAACTTCAATATGCTTAGAATTCTTTTTAAAATTTTCATATTTAGAAATAGCTACAGCGCCTGAATTATCTTCATAAATTTTAACTGGTTTACAAATTTTAGTAAAAACATCATTCAGTAAACAAATAAGAAATTTTAACGCAACATATTCCGCAAATGTAGAAGACTTTGTTACACTACCTTGTTTCTTTGATTTCCAATAAATGATATTTCCAAATAATCTAATAACAAATCCTGTAATAGACTTTCTGTCCAAAATATCTCCTGCTCAGTCGGCATCCACATAACAATCCAAAATATCAGCATTACTATTATTACAATATGTTAATTTAAGATCTCTTGTATGTCAAGTACAAATACTTTAAAACTCTCAGAACATATTTGAAATGTGTCTCATTATACGAGTTTTGAAATCTGCCCAAATAATTTACACTGTAACAAATATCTGGTCTGGTGTTTGAACTAATATACAAAAGTGCACCAATTAAATTTCGGTATTTTACATCTTCATTAATATCAGATTGTTCCAATTTAAAATTTATTTCCATAGGGGTTTTAAATAATTTTGAACTTTCAATATCATAACGTTTAGCTGAAGACTCAATATAAGATTTTTGACTTAAAGTTAAAATATTACCTTGATTTTAGTTATATTCGACAATTTTTCATTGCCAACTGAACTGTTTGTCTTGTTCTTGTGTTTGTGAAGAACGAAGTCGGGCCATACTTACGCGGCGCTCTTCCCGTACAATTTCTTGTCCATCTGCAGTGGATTGATTCGCAATATTCCTAGGTAATTGCATTAGGGCTTTGTTGTGAAAGATTAGACTCTCAGCATTATAAATAACACTTTAAAATTAATCACACGAAAATTAATCACGTGAATTACATAATTAAGCAATTATCGATGGCCGCGCAGTCACAAATATCAACCTCACAAAGTGAACATCTTCATAAAACTTAACTCAACTATTTGAAATCACTCTTCGCTAATGAATTTCAGAAAAAAATTGTTTAAAAAGAATTAATTGAATCGAATTCAAATAAAATAATGGTCGAAAACTGAATAAGAATTATTAAAAACCAAATATCATTTTCATTCGTGTCTGTCATTTATGACATATTACGTCTTATACATAATTATATTATTTGTGATTTTTTTACTTTTCCAATGCGCGGGGAAACTTCTCGAAGCCGAGGTAAAAACATATTCAATAAATATATATTAATCATATAAATTTAAAAAAAAAATATCAGTCAATCCGTTCTCGATATATCTCAAAAAAGCCGTTCCATACAAAATACATGGGAAAATTAATTTTCTTCATAAATTTTTTTTCATGAATTTTTCCAATGTTTTGATACTTATTATCCTATTCCCGACAAAGACAAATCCAAAAACACAAAAGTAAAAAAAAATAGTCCAGCCGTTCTTGAGTTAATTATTTCCACATTTATTTATTTCTTTTAAGAATTTTTTGGAAAAAACGGTTTTAAAGTAAATTTTAGAATTTATTAAGAGAACTTGATATAACAAAGGGAAATACAGGTGAGTACGTATTTTTTGTAATTTTTCTTAATACATATAAACCTTTCAAAAGAAAAATCCGTTTGTACGAATCTATACATTTATAATATGCATCTGCTTGATATTATGACTAAACAAATTTACATAAATAACTTTCCATGAGATAATTCAAGTTAGTTATCAGTTAAACGAAATCGTGATAAATTCAAAACCAAATTTTTTTTTTAAAAGCATTTGATTGTGATTTGACCTCAATTTATCAAATCATATTTACCAGAAAAAATTTGCAATACGCTTAATCAATTACGGTGTAATTTAAGGATAAGTGCTAGGTCCTTTATTTTTCTTAGGTTTTATAGATGATCTCAGTGTTTTTTTCTCGTGTGTAAAAAAAAGAATTTTCGTGCTTGCAGATGATGCGAATTACAAAAGCCCTAATTATGAACATTTTTCTAATGATATTGAAGAAGTCCTCAGCAAAATTGATAGGTGATTCGAAGATTTATTATTAAATATGGAAATAATAAGGCAAATGTTATTCCTTTGGAATCGAGTAATACATTTGAAAACAACTTGATGGAAGATACTGAAAAATTTATCTCTAATTAATTGAATTAAGCAAGTTTGATTTTAAAAAATTCTTAGGTATAACTCCAGATAAAAACAATTAAATGAAATTACGTGATATAGTATTGTTTCTACTTTCTTCAAGTTCTTTACCACGACCTAGGTTTCGTTGTATTACAACATCTTCAGGTGGGCTATTAGCAAAGATGTTATTAGCAAAGGTGAGCTATTAGCAAAGATCTTTGCTAATAACCCATCTGAAGCTGTTGTAATACAACGGAACCTGGGTCGTGGTAAAGAACTTAAAAAAAGTAAAAATAATACTACATCACGTAGTTTCATTTAATTTTTGAATAATGAATTTCTACACAAATAACGACAAATACATTCAAATCCAGATGAAAATTTAAATTGGGACTTTCTATCTCAGAGACAGATCAAAAATTAAATATAGCCACATTCTTCTTACAGAAGGTTGTAGAATTGTGCGAGGTAGATGAAACGAAGGCGGTATATTTTGGTTATTTTTACAGCATAATGACTTACGAGTTGCTCTTTTAGGGTACTGCGACATATCCCAATAGAATATTTATTTTTAAGAAAAACGCGATTCGCTGTTTAGTAGGTCTAAGATTTATGTAAGGAGGCGTTTCGAAATATTAAGATGATATTAGGTGATCATATATATGGAAATATTATATGTGCCAAAACATATTAACAAAGTTTTTTTGAATTGTGATCAATATGATTATAGTAGTAAGTTCAGGCATGATAGAAGTATTAAGCATAGACTGTCCAGAGTCTCAAAAAGTTTAAATGCAACAGTACCATATTTTATAACAAACTGTCTGCAGTAATTAAAGTGTTGGAAGGCACTTATTTCCAGAGCAGAGTCAAGAACCGGGGTGTCTTGGGTTGATCACAAGACATACGGCCTTTGATTGCGCGGCTTATCGAGTGGACCGAGTGGACTAGTATTCTGGTTGGCTGTAAGAGATTATCCTCGTAGTAATAAGCCCGTCATTTGTATAATTAGATACATTATAGTATGTAGATAAGAACATGCTTATAGAAAAAGCTTATTGCACAGTTAACAAATCATTAACTGATACCTAAGTATTTCATAATTACCATTATATTTAATTCCATTTTTTTTTAATTCGACGTTTTGTATTACTATTATTATTTATAAAACCAATAATCTTGATATTATTTATTTTGATATTTGGCCTTATTATTTTATGTTTATTTATTATTATTAGTTCATATTCATTTTTTAATATGGTAATATTATTAGGGTTACCATAATTTTTTATGTATGGCTGGAAATGTCGTTTACATTTGACGACCCTGTGTGGATATACTTAATGACACTTGCGTTGTATTGATGTTTATTTTTAGTATTAATAGAATTGTTACTTGGACCTAATTTTTATTCTGATTATTCTGGTTTGTTCCTGATCCATACGTTGGTGGTATAATTATTGTTTTATCATATTTTTTTATATTTTTTGTTTTCTTTGTTTTTGAATATTCTTTTGCATTGATTATGTACGAATTGATGTTATTTATTGTGCTTTATGTACCAGTATCGAATACAAATATGACTATGACTATTAATTTCAGCTTATGTTATAAAAAATCTGTAAAACGCGAATAGAAGATGAACTCGTAAATATTATAGGCAATATATTTATGCATTGTAAATATATAGCCTATCATAATTTTTCCAGGCGCATATTTCAAATAAATATGCAATTCCAAATGGAATTAAAAATCGTTGACCCTTTACTTGGGTTATAAGACCTCACATTAAGTCGATTTTCAAATTTGAAGATGGACTGGAAATATCCTGTAGACTTTGACTATTAATGAAGAAGACTATGTTCAAGGAAAGAAAAGTTACGCTTTAAAGCGTCATATATTATGCTTGCGAGAACTGTGTAATTTAATTTTTTTACAGCAGTTTAAGTTTATAGACCCAAGTATATGATATTAATTTCACTTGAAATCTCTAACCATCAAAGAGCTTTGACAAACATGCGGAATGATGGACAGATAAACAAGTGATCCGGTAAGAGTTTCGTTAAGATATCATGATGCTAATGATGTTCACTAATCAAATTATGTTTTAATATATTCTCTAAATCTTTACAAGAAGTAAAAAAATCTATTTCTCCTCTGTTAATAATCAATCCTCGAGAAAACAGTTAGTATCCTATAAAAGGTAAACGATACGAAGAGGAAGCTTCATAATTTAGTATAAGTCATGTGTATAAATGACCGGAAAATAAAACTCAGTCCTTTAAATGTAAAACTATTATTCTCTTGCTTTTTTATTCACATTCCAGTTAATTTTTTGTTTGTAAGTTTTAGTAATAACCTAACAAGTCGGTACTTTTTTGCACTTTTCGATTTGTTTGACTTTTACAGACTTATAAAGAATGAATTAATTTACACCAAGCATTGTCCGAGATACAACACTAAACTATGATTATTTATAGAGTTACTACGTAACTCATTCTTTATTTAGTAACAACTTAACAAGTTGGTACTTTTTTGCATATTTCGATTTGTTTGACTTTCACGTACTTGTAAAGAATGAATCATAATTTACACCAAGAATTGCCCGAGATACAATGTTAATCTCTGATTATTTATAGAGTCATTACGTGACCCATTCTATATTTATTAATAACTTAACAAGCAGGTACTTTTTCGCACTTTTCGATTTGTTTGACTTTAACAGACTTATAAAGAATGTATCATAATTTACTCCAAGCATTGCCCGAGATACAATACTAATCTATGATTATTTATGGAGTTATTATGTAACTCGCTCTTTATAATATGAGCCACTCAGCAATCGATAGATGATGATCGTCTATCATTCTAAAACTATTTTCAGTAATTATGGTTAAAACTTTCATGTTTTATAATCTTAACATCTATATATATATACATATATAATCATTTAAGTGATTAAGAATTAAAGTAAACCCCATTTTAAATATCGTCCAAAATAAATAAAGGTTAATTATTATTTGATTTTAAGGCAAATTTATTATTTAAATATACTAAAACAACTTTCTCTCACTGTTTTAAATATAGATAATAAATATTCTCTAGTCAATTAAGCTTCTTTGAGAAAACGTTGAAAGCTCAGTGGTTATAATGATGTAAACAAACCCGAGAAAATGAAGACGGCGAAAATCTCAAGAATGGAAATAAATTATTTACGTAAAGAACGGAAATACGTTAAACATTTATTTCGAAAGTAACTACGGCGCACCTTGTTAACGTAGATTAAAATTTTCTTTATAAGGAAAGATGATAGCTATTATCGCATTCTTTTTTTATATTTTAATAAGATTGTGGTATTTTCGTTTTGTAGACAAGAACTTGCCTAAATTTAAGGAAAATACAGCATTATTTTGTCAATGAGCATTAGATTGTTTATTTTTATTCTCATGAATTTTGAACTTCTGATAATTTTCTACAAAGCTGCAGAGTTTCTTTTTAAAAGTAATTTATACCAGTTGAATGATGCTTTATAGAAAATCGTATTAAATATATTAATTTGCTGTTACCCATTTTATAAATTTATTTTATATGTTATCATTAATCTGTGGCAGGATTTGAATAATTTTAACTCAAACTTTTAATGAATGTTTACTAATCGTTTCACTGTGAAAACAATTTCGATATGTCAGGAAAGAGAATCAATTTATTGCATCAGGATACATGTGTTGGGTTACTTTTTCATGCATTGCAGGTTATATAAAGCTCTTAATAATAAATTCTGGGTGCCCTCTGACTAATAGACTAGCATGTAAATATTCATGTTGTTTATGCAAACGTTTTATGCAAATTTGTGAATTTTGTATGATGGTGTGAATAAAATATAAATCCGTATCTCTTTGATTTAAGTTAAGTATTTATTCCTGTTATTTTAATGAATTAGAAATACTTTTATATGTTTAACTTCTTATTTATTATTAGAAAACCTTAATACACAATTACACATCTTAACAGTAATCCGCCATGCGTTTACAAGGTAGAGAGAGAGAGAGCAGTGTTGCCAATATAAAAGTACCTAACACGCCTCCCTACTTCTATATTGCAACAAACATTTATAAACACAATAGTCTGTATTAACTTGACACTTAATTTTACTCTTTTAAATTTAACATCTCTCTGAATATAATGAATTTAACATCTCCCAACGCTTTAGTAAATATATCTGCAATATTATTTTCGGACCCTAATTTTACTATGTCAGTATTGCCTTGCTTAACATTCTCAAGTATAAAATGATAGTGAACTTCAATATGCTTAGAATTCTTTTTAAAATTTTCATATTTAGAAATAGCTACAGCGCCTGAATTATCTTCATAAATTTTAACTGGTTTACAAATTTTAGTAAAAACATCATTCAGTAAACAAATAAGAAATTTTAACGCAACATATTCCGCAAATGTAGAAGACTTTGTTACACTACCTTGTTTCTTTGATTTCCAATAAATGATATTTCCAAATAATCTAATAACAAATCCTGTAATAGACTTTCTGTCCAAAATATCTCCTGCTCAGTCGGCATCCACATAACAATCCAAAATATCAGCATTACTATTATTACAATATGTTAATTTAAGATCTCTTGTATGTCAAGTACAAATACTTTAAAACTCTCAGAACATATTTGAAATGTGTCTCATTATACGAGTTTTGAAATCTGCCCAAATAATTTACACTGTAACAAATATCTGGTCTGGTGTTTGAACTAATATACAAAAGTGCACCAATTAAATTTCGGTATTTTACATCTTCATTAATATCAGATTGTTCCAATTTAAAATTTATTTCCATAGGGGTTTTAAATAATTTTGAACTTTCAATATCATAACGTTTAGCTGAAGACTCAATATAAGATTTTTGACTTAAAGTTAAAATATTACCTTGATTTTAGTTATATTCGACAATTTTTCATTGCCAACTGAACTGTTTGTCTTGTTCTTGTGTTTGTGAAGAACGAAGTCGGGCCATACTTACGCGGCGCTCTTCCCGTACAATTTCTTGTCCATCTGCAGTGGATTGATTCGCAATATTCCTAGGTAATTGCATTAGGGCTTTGTTGTGAAAGATTAGACTCTCAGCATTATAAATAACACTTTAAAATTAATCACACGAAAATTAATCACGTGAATTACATAATTAAGCAATTATCGATGGCCGCGCAGTCACAAATATCAACCTCACAAAGTGAACATCTTCATAAAACTTAACTCAACTATTTGAAATCACTCTTCGCTAATGAATTTCAGAAAAAAATTGTTTAAAAAGAATTAATTGAATCGAATTCAAATAAAATAATGGTCGAAAACTGAATAAGAATTATTAAAAACCAAATATCATTTTCATTCGTGTCTGTCATTTATGACATATTACGTCTTATACATAATTATATTATTTGTGATTTTTTTACTTTTCCAATGCGCGGGGAAACTTCTCGAAGCCGAGGTAAAAACATATTCAATAAATATATATTAATCATATAAATTTAAAAAAAAAATATCAGTCAATCCGTTCTCGATATATCTCAAAAAAGCCGTTCCATACAAAATACATGGGAAAATTAATTTTCTTCATAAATTTTTTTTCATGAATTTTTCCAATGTTTTGATACTTATTATCCTATTCCCGACAAAGACAAATCCAAAAACACAAAAGTAAAAAAAAATAGTCCAGCCGTTCTTGAGTTAATTATTTCCACATTTATTTATTTCTTTTAAGAATTTTTTGGAAAAAACGGTTTTAAAGTAAATTTTAGAATTTATTAAGAGAACTTGATATAACAAAGGGAAATACAGGTGAGTACGTATTTTTTGTAATTTTTCTTAATACATATAAACCTTTCAAAAGAAAAATCCGTTTGTACGAATCTATACATTTATAATATGCATCTGCTTGATATTATGACTAAACAAATTTACATAAATAACTTTCCATGAGATAATTCAAGTTAGTTATCAGTTAAACGAAATCGTGATAAATTCAAAACCAAATTTTTTTTTTAAAAGCATTTGATTGTGATTTGACCTCAATTTATCAAATCATATTTACCAGAAAAAATTTGCAATACGCTTAATCAATTACGGTGTAATTTAAGGATAAGTGCTAGGTCCTTTATTTTTCTTAGGTTTTATAGATGATCTCAGTGTTTTTTTCTCGTGTGTAAAAAAAAGAATTTTCGTGCTTGCAGATGATGCGAATTACAAAAGCCCTAATTATGAACATTTTTCTAATGATATTGAAGAAGTCCTCAGCAAAATTGATAGGTGATTCGAAGATTTATTATTAAATATGGAAATAATAAGGCAAATGTTATTCCTTTGGAATCGAGTAATACATTTGAAAACAACTTGATGGAAGATACTGAAAAATTTATCTCTAATTAATTGAATTAAGCAAGTTTGATTTTAAAAAATTCTTAGGTATAACTCCAGATAAAAACAATTAAATGAAATTACGTGATATAGTATTGTTTCTACTTTCTTCAAGTTCTTTACCACGACCTAGGTTTCGTTGTATTACAACATCTTCAGGTGGGCTATTAGCAAAGATGTTATTAGCAAAGGTGAGCTATTAGCAAAGATCTTTGCTAATAACCCATCTGAAGCTGTTGTAATACAACGGAACCTGGGTCGTGGTAAAGAACTTAAAAAAAGTAAAAATAATACTACATCACGTAGTTTCATTTAATTTTTGAATAATGAATTTCTACACAAATAACGACAAATACATTCAAATCCAGATGAAAATTTAAATTGGGACTTTCTATCTCAGAGACAGATCAAAAATTAAATATAGCCACATTCTTCTTACAGAAGGTTGTAGAATTGTGCGAGGTAGATGAAACGAAGGCGGTATATTTTGGTTATTTTTACAGCATAATGACTTACGAGTTGCTCTTTTAGGGTACTGCGACATATCCCAATAGAATATTTATTTTTAAGAAAAACGCGATTCGCTGTTTAGTAGGTCTAAGATTTATGTAAGGAGGCGTTTCGAAATATTAAGATGATATTAGGTGATCATATATATGGAAATATTATATGTGCCAAAACATATTAACAAAGTTTTTTTGAATTGTGATCAATATGATTATAGTAGTAAGTTCAGGCATGATAGAAGTATTAAGCATAGACTGTCCAGAGTCTCAAAAAGTTTAAATGCAACAGTACCATATTTTATAACAAACTGTCTGCAGTAATTAAAGTGTTGGAAGGCACTTATTTCCAGAGCAGAGTCAAGAACCGGGGTGTCTTGGGTTGATCACAAGACATACGGCCTTTGATTGCGCGGCTTATCGAGTGGACCGAGTGGACTAGTATTCTGGTTGGCTGTAAGAGATTATCCTCGTAGTAATAAGCCCGTCATTTGTATAATTAGATACATTATAGTATGTAGATAAGAACATGCTTATAGAAAAAGCTTATTGCACAGTTAACAAATCATTAACTGATACCTAAGTATTTCATAATTACCATTATATTTAATTCCATTTTTTTTTAATTCGACGTTTTGTATTACTATTATTATTTATAAAACCAATAATCTTGATATTATTTATTTTGATATTTGGCCTTATTATTTTATGTTTATTTATTATTATTAGTTCATATTCATTTTTTAATATGGTAATATTATTAGGGTTACCATAATTTTTTATGTATGGCTGGAAATGTCGTTTACATTTGACGACCCTGTGTGGATATACTTAATGACACTTGCGTTGTATTGATGTTTATTTTTAGTATTAATAGAATTGTTACTTGGACCTAATTTTTATTCTGATTATTCTGGTTTGTTCCTGATCCATACGTTGGTGGTATAATTATTGTTTTATCATATTTTTTTATATTTTTTGTTTTCTTTGTTTTTGAATATTCTTTTGCATTGATTATGTACGAATTGATGTTATTTATTGTGCTTTATGTACCAGTATCGAATACAAATATGACTATGACTATTAATTTCAGCTTATGTTATAAAAAATCTGTAAAACGCGAATAGAAGATGAAC